>SRZU01000150.1:0-129949 GCA_013183765.1 Fusarium xylarioides
AACATTTCATCCGGAAGATTCCGTATAAAATGGGGGGTGTGTTGTACAGAAAATATAAGCCCTGTTGCCTTAGACCCCTAGTGTAGGGACCTTACATTTTGTAGGTCTTTGGCACAGTGGTTTAGTTCAACAGCTTAAGTAAATATATAATATCTTAGAGCCTATAATAATTTACTAGAATGTATTCCTTTTACCTCTAAAGATATAAAAAGAGCTAAAGACTTATACATTTAAAGAGCTATTCCTTGCAGCAGTATATACTAAAGTAAAAAAGCTTATAGACTTTAAGATTTAAATAGTAATATTATAGTAAGATATATAGACTAAGCTTATATTTATAAAATAGGTATTTATATATAAATTTAACTAGAATAGAAACTTAGATAAATGTAAAGTGTAAATCTATATGCATAGAGATTTATAATTAGAAAATACAATTTAAAGTATATATATAGTAACTCTTATAGTACATTTATTTTATATTATAATTACTCTAGTAGCTAAGTATAATCTTAAAATCTACTAACTAGATATAATAAATACATTTATTAATATAATATGTAATAAAAATAAACTTCTAGTTATATGCTACTTCCTATAAGGCTTTAAATAAGCTAGAAAGCTTATAAAGCTAAAAAGAGCACTATATAGATTAAGAGACTTATCTATCTTATAGTTTAAGGAATTCTTAAGCACTCTAAAATGCCTTAGTTTAAAACCTAGTAAGGAAGAGAAGTGCTTATTTTATATAAAAATGCAAGATATATTAGTAGCATTCTTTATAGATAATATTCTTATTTTATATTACTATAAGTAGAAAGAAGCTATAGATAAGATTATTAAAGTACTAAAAGAGATATATAAGCTTTAAGATAAAGGGGAAGCTAAGTAGTTCTTAAGAATTAGAATTATTAGAGATAGGCTAAATAAGAAAATCTACCTCTATTATAACTTATATCTAGAGAAATATATAGTTAAATATAACCTTAATAAGTATAACTAATTTCTTACTATTTCTATTTCTATTACTAAGCTTTCTAAGAGAGAGAACTAAGTATCTTTAGCTTACATTAAGTTATATTAAGAAAAGGTTAAATCTTTACTATATACTGCAGTAATAGTAAGGCTAGATATTACTTTTATAGTATCTTAGCTTTTTAAATACCTTATAAATCTAAGTAAAGAGTACTATAAGTCTATAGACTAAGCTCTTTAATATCTTTATATTACTTATAATTTTATAATTGCTTATAGAGGTAATTATAATAAGACTTAAGTACTCTATATAGCATTAAATGCTTTATTTATAGATAATAAGAAAATAAAAAGATTATTATAAAGATATCTTATTACCCTCTTTAGTAGTACTATAATATAGAAAGTAATATATTAAAGTATAATTTTAACTTCTATAATAGAGATAGAACTAATTACATTAAAGTATATTATAGCTAAAGTAATAAGTCTATAATACTTTCTTAATAAATTACACTTTTACTTAATAAAGCTATATACTATTTACTATAATAATTAATAGATAATATATCTTATTATAAAGCTAAGTATTAAGATTAATACTTAACTACACTATATAAAAATCTTAAATATATAGCTATAATAAGAAGAAGGTAAAGGAAGCTTTTAGGTTACCTACTTACCTATAGTAAAGATGCTAGTAAATAGATTAATTAAAGCTCTATTATAGTAGTAATTTAAATACTTTAAAGCATTACTTAATCTTATATAGCTTAAGTAGTTAAAAGTCTTAATAAAGTAAAGTTTAATTATTTAACTAGCTAGTAATAAGAGTAAAAAGCCTAGAGTATTTCTTATAGCTAAAATACTTTTATTTAAGTATAGTAAATAGTTTTAAAAAGCTTAAATAATAGTATTATTATTAATATCTTTATCTTTATCTTTAACTTTATTATTATTATTAATAGAAATAATACTACTAAGTCTTACTAAGCTATTATAGATTATATTAAAAGCCTTAAAATCTATTATACTAAGAAAGCTTCCTTTATTAGAAGTAAGTATACTTAAACTAAAATAAAGAATCTTAAAGACTTAAGAAGAAAGAATATAATAGTTAGAGATAGTAAAAAGGGTAAAGTAAGCCTTAAAGAGCTTAAATATAACTAAAGTATAAGTCTTAGTATAAGTAATTTCTTATATAAATAATTAGCTTAAAGTAAATAGATAAAGAAAAATAAATAACTTATAAAATAAATGCTATTAGCAATAGCATTATAAAGGGCAATAGCTAGAGGAAGCAAGTAATAGAAACTAAAATAAGTTAATAATATACTTAATAAGAAATAAAGAAGTACTTATAGGCTAGTATAACTCTTATAACTACTATAAGAATAATAATAGTAGCACTTTAAGTTAAGCTTATTCTTTATAGCATAATAAGATAATAGACTTTTACTTAATAAAGTACCCTTAAAGTACTATATATATAGAAATATATACTTTTTACCTTTAAGGAACTTAAGCTTATACTTTAAAGTATATAAGGTCTTAGAAGTCTTAGGGGTTTTTACTAAAGTAACTGCAGCAGAGGAATTCTTCTTCTTAGTAGAGTAAAGAGTCTTAGGTATAGTATTATTATTAAAAGGAAGTTTAACCTTACTATTATAAGGTATTATAATACTAGTAAAGCTTTTAACTTTAATTAAAGTATAATTAAGCTTAAAAATATTATTTTTAAGTTTAGATTTAGGCTATATTACTTCTAATTAGTATATATAATAAATAAGAAATAAAAGTAAGACTTATAATAATAGTTTTACCTCTTAAGAGAGAAAAATAAGTACTAGACTTATATATAACTTAATAAGCATTAAGTTACTTATATAAATGCATACTACTAGAGGAATAGCTATAATAAGATTAAAATAACCTACTAAGAAGTAAGCAAGAAGGCTAGGTATTAGGTATAGTAGAGAGATTAATAGAGGGCTTGCAGATATAAGTTATAGTACTTAAATTAGGGGTATAAAGCAGTAAAGCAAAGCGGTTATATATAGAGCAACCAGTATAAAAAATAGTAGCTTAAAGGTAATTATTATACTCTTTATAAATAGTAAGGTTATTAAGAGCAGGAAGCTATATTAAATTATTAGTATATAAGTAAAATAAAGAGTATACTATTAAAGGGATAAATGCTTTAAGGTAAAAGGCTAGTAAGATAATTATATATTATAATAAAAATTATAAAGCTTAAAGGAGAAAAAAGAAAAAGAGATTATAAAGGAATAAGAGAAAGGCTTTTATAGCTAAAAAAGTAAAGATCTAAAGGCTATATAGCACTTTTTTATTATAATTTACTATACCTATTATACTTATATTTATAAGATTAAAAGGGTATATACTTAAAGTAATAATAATATAATACTATTATAATTTCCTATTATCTATCTATTTCTTTTCTATTATAAAAGTATATTAAGTAAAATTAAAGCTATTTAGAATTTATTTAACTGCATAAACAATATGCAGTTAAATAGGAGGTATATTAAGCTGTAAATAGCAAAATGCTCTCTAATTGGTTAGATTGAACCTACTGCGCGATTTCTGTAGCTTGATAAGGTTAAACTGACTGCTACCTTCAATTGAAGAAAACAAGGCTCTTTCAATTAAAGCTGAAATGCTCGTTGTAACTAATCTACGCTTTGTATAATAGAATTACTTAGAAAATTCTATAAAGTTAATTATATAAAATAAAAGAAATTCTATATATAAGAAAAGAGTTTTATTTAAAAGTTAAAAGAGTCTTTTAATAAGTAAAATAAAAGTATAATTAATTAAATAGAATTTATTTAATTAAGTATATTTACCTTATAAAATAATAATTAATATTAAAGCAATAAATAGTAATATTAATAGTAATTTAATAAAGATATAAATTATCATTACTTTATTAAATTACTATTAATACTATTATTTATTACCTTAGTATTAGTTATTATTTTATAAGGTAAATATGCTTAATTAGGTAAATTCTATTTAATTAATTATAGCTTTATTTTACCTATTAAAGAACTCTTTAACTTTTAAGTATAAACTCTTTTTTATATATAGAATTTTTTTTATTTTATATAATTAACTTTATAGAATTTTCTAAGTAATTCTATTATATATAA
This sequence comes from Fusarium xylarioides, assembly GCA_013183765.1. Lineage (NCBI taxonomy): Eukaryota > Fungi > Ascomycota > Sordariomycetes > Hypocreales > Nectriaceae > Fusarium > Fusarium xylarioides. The sequence continues at coordinate 4,152 of SRZU01000150.1, forward strand.
ACTTTAAATATTATTTATAATATAAAAGCCTACTTATAGATTAGTAATAACTATACTTATAAGTATAATAATACTAGAGATCTAAAAGCTATATTTAGTTTTTAACTTATTAAGGTATAAATCTATTATATTTAAGGTACTTAGCCTTTATATCTTCTTATTAAGCTACCTTCTATAATAGAGGCTTCTAGTTAAGTAGTAAAGGAGCTTATACTTAAAGATAATTAGCTTTTATAACTAGTTATCTATTTACTAATTATAACTAATTGCTAATAATTAATTAGCTTCTCTTTTTATTTTAATTTTTATCTTTTAATATATATTTATCTATAAGGTAATAATATTACTATTATAAATATTTTAAAAGTAGTTATAGCTAGTTAAAATAGGCTATAGGTATAGTTAATTAATGTCTACTAGTTATATATTAAGTAAGTTTTATATCTTAACTATAATTAAGGTTAGTGTTATTAATCTTATAAGAAGTAGTTAAGGTAAAGAACTTATATTTAATAGAAGCTTAATTAGTTTTTTAATAATTCTATAATTATTAAAATAAGTTTCTTTAAAGATAAATAAATTAAAAAAGGTTAAAGTTATAAGAGAGTTATAAACTCTATTAGTTATTAAGCTTTTTAAAGCTTTTTAGCTAGTTAAGTAATATATTTATTATAATTAAAGTTACTTAAAATACTATAGCCTAAAGGTAATCTTATTAATTAAGTTTATTAAGACTTTAATCTAGCTAGAGACCTTATTATTAATACTTTTATAGCTTATTAAAATACCTAGGTTTTATTTATTAGTTATTACTAGGTTAAAGCTATAAAAAATAAATTATTATTATTACTTAATATAATATTATTAATAAAAACTTACTATTACTTTAATAAGTATTAATTTTATTTTAAATAATTTATTAAGTTTTTTAATATTTTTATTTAATTTATAATATAATTAATAAAAGTTTTATTTTTAATATAATTTTTATTAATATTAAGTAATTATATTTAATAATTAATGTTAAGATAAGTATCTTTAAAGATAGATAAATTAGGAAAGGTTAAAGTCGTAGAGGAGTTATAGACTCTGTTAGTTATTAGGCTTTTTAAAGCTCTTTAGCTAGTTAGGTAATATATTTATTATAATTAAAGTTACTTAAAATACTATAGCCTAAAGGTAATTTTATTAATTAAGTTTATTAAGACTTTAATCTAGCTAAAGACTTTATTATTAATACTTTTATAGCTTATTAAAATATTTAAATTCTATTTATTAGTTATTACTAAGTTAAAGCTATAAAATATTTAATAATTAAAAATTATAAAATTAATTTATTATATTATTAATAATTTATTAATATATAATAAGTATTTTTTTATAATTTTATAATATTTAAAAAAGAATTAAAAAATTTATATAATATTAAGCTTAAAGCTATAGACTTTTATTAAATTATTAAATATATAAATTATAATTACTTTAATTAAATAATTATAATTAAATTAGCTATTATTAATATTAATTATATAATAATAGATTTTATAATAGATTTTAAGCTTTTTAAATTATTTTAAAATAATTTATTTAAGTTAAAGTTTTAATAGTAATTACCTTAACTAGGTAATAATAAAAAAGGTATTTAACTTTAATAAGCTAAAGAAAATATCTTTTTTATACTTATAAATTAAAGCTACTTATTTAATTAAGTTATAAGATTTAAAGTAATAGTTATATAACTTTAAAACTTAATTTTAAAATTATTATTCTTTTAATATAATATAAAATACTTTATATAATAATATATTATATTTTTTTATTATATAAAACTTTATTATTATTTTATAATTATTTTTATTAATTTAAAAGTTACTTTTTATATATATTTAAATTACTTATAAAAGCAGTAAAAAAAGCTATTTAATTTAATTAAAAAAAATAACTTTCTTTTAAGACTTTTTTTAAATCTTTAAAATTTAATATTTTATTATTAACTTAATTTAAATAAATTAAGCTAAAAAAGCTTAAATAATAATTTAACTTAATTAAATTATAATTAAAAATAGCTATTTTAATAAAAAGTTCTTTTTAATAATAATTACTATTATATATAACTTTTTATATTTTTTTTAATTAATTACTTTTATAATAAGCTTAATAGCTATATTAATATTATAATTTATTATATAATAAGCTTAAGTATATTTTTTTTTTTTAAGTTTATATATTAGCCTTAAAAGGTATCTAAGTATCTTTAAAGTCTAGCATAATTTAAATATTACTTACCTCCTAGGTAATAAAGCTTTATTAAGTTAATATTATTAAGTTAACTGCCTTAATTATAGCCTAAACCTAACTGCACTTAAGCTAGCTAGAGAGCCTTACTTGCTCTTCAGCTAGGCCAGATCTTCCTCTTGCAACCCACTTCAAATAATACCACGCTTCAATCATCTAACACGCTTTAGCAGTAAGTCATCTAACCTACCTTCTAATCGCAGCCGCTAATAACATCACAGCTATACTGTTACAATGCATATCAGAAGAAGCCTGCAGACTCCTGATCCTGATAAGCCTTATCTGATAGAAGGACCTAATGCAACTGAAATAAAGGATATAATTAACTAAGCTATTAGTAGCAGTAACTATTATAAGCTATATAATAAGGTAATAAAGATCTTAAAGGCCTAGAAGTATATAGATAATATTAACTGCATTAAGCAGGTAGCCTTTAATTGTAAGATCCTTAAGGTTATATAGCCTTATTATAAGCTAGTTAATAGAGGCTTCCTTAATACTAAGATAAAGGCACTTAATGCGCTTAGAGAGAAGTTGCTTAGAGGGATAAATCTAGAGGTTAAGGAAAGGGAATTCATTATAGCTATTTGCAGCGGCTTGTATGATAAGTAGCTTAAGGCTATTAGGTAGCAGGCTAAGAGGGTGATAAGAATCACTTTACAGTGAGGATAAGAGAGGGGTAATTGCAGGGTTCTATTAGAAGAAAAATGTATTAAGTTTTATATAGGTTCAGGCGCCTAAAGTCAAAGACCTAAAGTTATAATATTAGCGTTAGCAGTAATAGAGGGTAGAATTGATTATGCTATATAGTATATAACTAGTCTACAATCGTAAAGACTAGCTAAATATCAGTACACTATTAGTATAAATAGGGGAAGCTTAAGTATATAACTATAAGTTATTTTATATAATAAGTATTATATTAATAATTATAATTAATAATTAAGTTAAAAAATATACTTATAAGTTTATATTTAATTTCTTACTTAATAAAAGTTTAATTAACCTTTAAGTAAAAGTATTTTTAGTTTAAACTATTATTTCTTTATTAATATTACTTTATTTATAGTTTTTAAATATAAAGTTAATTAATTATATACTTTAATATATATATTTAATTAATAAAGCTAGTTATTATTAACTTTAAGTTAATTTAACTTTTACTAACTAACTTATATAAAAGTTAATTTAATTCTTTTAATTTTAACTTTAATAAAACTTTTAAACTTTATTATTACTTTATATTTATTTTTAATTATATATAAGCAGGAAGATATAGTATATATATTTAGCCTTTATAATTACATTTTAAGCTACCTTTTATATAAAGCTAAACCTATTAATATAGTAAGGAAAGCTACCTCTTTTATATTAAAAGATAAGCCTTTTTTTATAGCTTTTTTTAATTTCTTTAATTTAAATAGCTCTTTAACTAGCTAAATTAAATAAATATAATAACTTAAGTAAGTTAAATCTATATAATTAATTAAGTTAATTAAAGTATAATTAAAAATAGCTATTTTAATTAAGCTAAATAGGCTTTTTAATAAGAAGTTCTTTATAATAATTATAGTTATTATATAAATCTTATAATAATCTTTTCTTTTAGCTTAACTTAGTATTAATTTAACTTTTTTTTATAGCTTTAATTTAGTAATAATTAATAAATAAAACCTAGGTATTTTAATAAACTATAAAATTATTAATAATAAAGTTTCTAGCTAAACTAAAGTCTTAATAAACTTAATTAATAAAATTACTTTTAGGCTATAGTATTTTAAGTAACTTTAATTATAATAAATATATTATTTAATTAGCTAAAAAGCGTTAAAAAGCTTAATTAATAGAGTTTATAACTTTCTTATAACTTTAACCTTTTTTAATTTATTTATTTTTAAAGTTATTTTAATAATTATAAAACTATTAAGAAACTAACTAAGCTTTTATTAATTATAAGTTTTTTACTTTAATATAAAATTAATAATACTAACTTTAATTATAATTAAAATATTAAACTTACTTAATATATAACTAGTAAGTATTAAATAACTATATTTATAGCCTATTTTAATTAGCTATAACGACTCTTAAAATATCTATAATAGTAATATTATTACTTTATAAATAAATATATAGTAAGAGATAAGAATTAAAATATAAAAAGAAGCTAGTTAATTATTAGCAATTAGCTATAATTAGTAAATAAATAACTAATTATAAAAGCTAGTTATCTTTAAGTATAAGCTTTTTTATTACTTAATTAAAAGCTTTTACTATAAAAGGTAATTTAATAAGAAGATATAAAAGCTAAGTACTTTAAATATAATAGATTTATACTTTAATAAGCTAAAGATTAAATATAGCCTTTAGATTTCTAGTATTATTATACTTATAAGTATAATTACTACTAATTTATAAGTAAAAGACTATTATAAGCAGCATTTAGAGTTATATATAATAGAATTACCTAGAAAGTTCTATAAAGTTAATTATATAAAATAAAAACAATTCTATATATAAGAAAGAGTTTACACTTAAAAGTTAAAGAGTCTTTTAGTAGGTAAAATAAAGCTATAGTTAATTAAATAGAATTTACTTAATTAAGTATATTTACTTTATAAAATAATAACTAATATTAAAATAATAAACAGTAGTATTAATAGTAATTTAATTATATTAATAAGATTATAATTAGTTATATAATAGCCTTAATTAGGCTCTAGGCTCTTATATATAGTAAGCATTATATTAATAGCTATAATTAATATTAGTAACTGTAACTAATAGGTTAGAAAATATACTTAAGTGTAATAGGCATACTAGGCCTAGTATTCTTTTAGCTAGAGTAAAGAAAGAAGGTTAATATAGCTATTAAGAGGTAATAGACCTATAGGCAGTATTTATACTGCTTAATTAAGGCAGCAATTATACTATAAAGGCAGATAAACCTTCTCTAATTTATCCCAGTTGCCTAACCAGTTAACACTTAAATATAACTAATAACTAAATTCGCAAAAATCTTAAATATCTAAAATAAGAATATTATTAATATATCCTACTTTAAGTTTAAGTTTATTTTACACTATAGTTAAAGATAAAAGATCTAGACTATTATTACTATTTAAAGCTAAAGGTATAATTAACTTTAAAATTATATAATACTTACTATATAGTATATTTTAATATTAGCTAATTATTCTTACTAGAAATAGTAAAAAAGAAAATTTAAATAATTACTATAACTTTCTATTAATTAAATTAGCTTATAGTTTTATTTACTTTAATTAAGTTTAAGTAGTAGTAATAATACTTATAAACTCTAACTTAATTAATATAATTACTAGCTATAATAACTGTATACTTATTATATAAAATATAATATATAAAAAAGAAGTATAGATTTTACTAAGTATAAGGTCTATTTACAGTAAGTTTTTTATATTTATTTTAATTCTAAGCTATATTACATTAAATAATAATAAATACCTACTAAGTAAATGCTATTAAAAATAGTTAAAGTTAAATAGATAATTACTATTACAGTTAATAACTATTATAATAATTAAGATATTAATAACTTAGTAATTAAGTATAAAAAAAGTAAAAAAAGCAGTAAAATCTAAAAGAGCTATATTTAAGATACTTAGGGGTTACTTAAAGAGCAGTAATAGCTTCTTTTTAAAGTTAATACTTTTATCTTAACCTTTACTTCTATTAGGTATTTCTTTAAGAATATTAATTAAATAAATATTAATAATACTTTTTTAAGTAAAATAAAGAAAAAAGCTTAATATATATAGAAATAAACTTATTACTAGTAAGTTACTTATTCTAGAGTTACTTTAATTTTAACTAATACTTAATAGGTATATTTATTTAAATTATAAGCTATATTATTAGCTAAATCCCTTTAAACTTACTTCTTACTTAAGTATTACTTTACTAGATTATCTTATCTCTTAAAGTTAGTTAAGGTATTATAACTATTTACACTTTAGCTATTTACTTATATAAAGCTTTATATACTTTATAATTTCTTATTAGTCTCTTTAAGTAAGTAAATATAATTATATTATAGCCTTTAGAACTTAATTAATTAATATAGCTTTAAATCTAGCTTTTACCTTAATATTTACTATATACTTAGCTCTTAATATACCCTTTATAAAATTAAAAAGTATACTATAATCTTCTAGCTAGCTAGTAATATTAGTAATATATTTAGTAGTTTCTTATAAGTAGCTACTTATATAAACTTAAATAGTATTTATAGCTATATAAGCTATAAGTTCTTACTTCTTTTTCTTTAATATAAAGTATTAATAAAACTATAAGATATTAGCTTTTTATTATTAATAGTATTATTACCTTTTCCTTTACTATTATAAGCTACTTCTTTTTCCTTAACCTTTCTTAAGATAAAGTTAAGATTTAGTAGATTATATAAAGGGAATATAAAATCTTAATTAAATAAATAATTACTATTAATTAAGCTAGAAAAGAGAAGTAAATAAAAGCTAAACTTAAGTCTATTCTCTTAAGCTAGTATATATACTTCCTTTATAAGGCCTTAGCTTTTATAAGTATTCTTTCTTTTACTAACTTATAAATTAGCTATATTTTATATCTTTTAAAATAATATATACTTTTAGTAAGCTATAGGCTACTAGCTTAAAAGCTTTAATATAGATTCTCTTCTTATACCTAGTACTTTATATTTTATTACTTAAATTAATAACTTACTTTTACTATTTACTATAATCTTTATTATTATAGCTTTATTTTAAGGCTAGCTTTTTAATAGACTTATAAAGAGTTTTTAATAGCTTTTTATTTATACTAGTATTTTAATTACTATAAGTTTATTATAATTTTAATATATAATATAAATAGTAACTAACCTCTTAATAAATAGCTTTTAATATTACTCTTTTTAAGATATCTCTTTATAGAAATAATAGAAACTAAACTCTTATTTACTAGTTTATTAATATTAGTATAAGTTTTATTTAACTTAATAGAAATTAGTAAATATACTTATAAACTCTTTAAAATAGTACTAATTCTCTAATTCTTAATTAAATTAATAAGATCTATTTTACTAATACTAAAAAGCAAGCCTTACTAATAGCTATAGCTAATAACTTTATCTATATAGTTTAAGCTATAGTATTTAACTTTATTTAAAAGATTACTAATTTCCCTAGAGCTATAAAGAGTTATATATAATTTACTATAATTAACACTTTATTAAATAAGTTACTTAAAACCCTATTTTATTAAATAATTTATATAATACTAACTGCTTTACTAGTTATCTAGACTGCTATTATTTAGCTCTTACTTACTTAAAATAGAAAGTAGTAAGTTAAGGCTTAAGAAGTAATATTAAAAGACTTTAAAGCTAATTCTTAGAAAGAATTATATAATAATAGGAAGACTTTAGCTTATTTAGTAAAAAAGAAGATAAATTTTAATTAAGGCTTTTACTTTAAAGAATTAGAAAATAGAAATAACTTATAGCTCTTTAGTATTAGCTATAAACTATTAAGCTAGTAATTATATAAGATTTCTTAAATTATTAGATTATTTAAAGATAGGTCTATAACCTATTTAGTAAGTTTAAATCTTAATAAATTTTATAGTTAGAAATTAAAAGGTATTAAGAATTTCTTAAACCTCTAAACTATAAATGCTAGCTATTTGCTCTTTAAAGCATAAAAGCTGGCCTAAACCCTTTAAATAACTAACAGGTCTTTAGAGTATTTACAGCAGTATCCCAACCTATAGTATTCTAAGGACTTCTTCTATCTAGACTTACTTTATTTAACTAGAACCAGGGCATCTTCTAATAATAGCCTCTTAAAGAGATTTATAATTTATCCCTTTAGCGCCTTATTAAGCATAAATAATATCTTTTTAATTTTAATCCTACTCTAAAAATGCATCTTCTACTTTAGTAGAGTTTTTTACAGTTTACTAAGGTCTATACCTCTTTAGATATTATTATAACTTATGCTTTATTTTACTTACTTTTACTAGAGTAATTTTAGTAAAAGTTTAACTAGTATTAGTCTTACTTTTTAAACTAGTAATATAATCTACTATAATAGTCTCCTTACTTATAGTAACTTATTAGGTAAAGTAATTAGCTAAAGCAGTCTAGTTACTTTAAAGTATCTAATTAACTTCTTTAAGTATCTCTATAAGGTTAAAATTAAAAGTTACTTAGCTATATTAGTAAACTCTTTAAAGGTAATTCTAGCAAGTTTATCTATTTTATAGTCTAAAGTAAGACTATAGACTAATAGATAGTATTACATCTTATTATAGTAGTATAGTAATCTGTCCTAGTTCTCTGCTTTTTGGCTCTTTTATGTTTTATTGTGTAGATAGTCTATAAAGGCGGTTGTTTGTATCTCGTTCAGCCAGTGAGCGTCGTGGGAGACCCTGATCTTAGATATGTCTCCAACAGACAGACCGGAATCCCGTAGATTAAGTTATCAGCATATATAATTTCAACAGTGCTAAATGGATAAGGACTAATATATAGTTAATAAAGATACTCTAAAATAATATAACTAAATAAATTACTTAAAAATTTACAAGCTTCTACATTGCACAAATGGCGATGCCTGACTGGCTTAAAATAGCTGACTCAGCAGCGTCGTTCAGCCAACAATGTGTTATCGATAAGCCTGAATCCAGTCCAGCACGGTAAACACCGAAACATGCCTCAACAACAATCACCAACTCCAACCTCATCATGTCCAACACCACAGTCACACCGCGCATGCGTTCCTACGGCTGGAACACGCATTTTGTCGCCACATCAAGTGCGTTCCACTTCGCCGGCGTTTATCAGCACCACGACAATGCATTCCTGACGTTTCGCGATATTGTTAATGAGCTGCGCCTCTGCTTTGAACTTCCCGACTTGACCAAGGAGGAAGATTCTTGGAATGGTGTCGCGTTTGGATTAGATAAAAGGAACAGGAATAATGCAGATCTTGTGATTTTTGTCAAGGAGGAGGAGCTTGATACGGTGGTACCGAGCTTGCCGAGTCCTGATGCACAGGAACGAGCTGTTGTGCGGTATCATGTTGTGCGCCATGGACAATGCAACCTACCAGAAGGCTCATCAATAGAAGCTCACTTGAAAGGTCAGTCCTTTAATCCCTAAAACACCAATATCACACTCTATACTCATCTGTTACAGCTTCATGTGCAACACACATCCCCCGCCCCAAACGTCGCCATGACCCCCGCTACCTTCCGCCCAAGAAAGCTTCTGAAGACGTACGGGTTGCGAAAATGCCATTCCGGAAGAGATCGAAACCCCGAACCGGCTCTCAATCTCCAAAACGGGAACACTCGGGCTCTGTTTCGCCGGACAAGGACGGCGAAGAAACACAGCACGTCAGCGACATGATCGTCCCTGTAACGGAGGACATTAACCGAACGTATGCGCAAAAGGTTATGGACTCTTTTCGCTCGTCGGTTATGGTCTCTGCGAAGCGGTGTGCCGTGACGGGGAAAGGGCAATCTTGGTGCATTAGTCCAGCTATCGGGCCATCGCTGCAAACTTGTCATATTGTTCCGCAGCAGCAATTTCATGTGTATCCGGATTCTTCCAATGGTCAAGATACACAGTTGAGTATTCGAAGACTGCACGAGGCGTGGTTGTCGACTTGGGCGCCCGCTAACGGCATTCTCATGATGAGTCACATCCATGAGTTTTTCGATGCGCGGCTGTTTTCGATTCATCCTGAGACGTTTCGTATACGAGCCTTTGTTCCGTACGATGCGATATTGGATTACCACGGACGTATAGCTAATGTCCCTCAAGATGTGGACCGTGCTGCTCTTGCGCACCATTACGACATGTGTTGCATCGAAAATATGGCTGCCAATATGCTTCTTCCCGAACTGACGACTACATTAACGTCCAGGTCAGCTACGTCCGGGATGAATTCTCCCTTCACAGCACGATCTGATCTCCCTGCGACGCCAGGACCGGATACATCTGGGGACCCGTCTAAGAGAACGCGAACCTTTCAGCATGCATCGGAGAAGGGACCTGATCCTGTTGCTCAGTATCACCAAGATGGGGGTATCGATGCCAGAGAACGGAAACGGCAGCGCGTTGATGTGTTTAAGGTGGAGGACACGGAATGGATACGCGAGTTTTGTTTTGACAGTCATATTACCTCTCTCAACAGTCAGCAATTTCTCGCTGATGTTAATTTTGAACTTGGGAAGCTTGTACATTACGGGGACACTACTAAATAGAAATTTCCCTTGTATTTGTTGCAACTTGCACGCTTCCAAAAACCGCCTGCCAATAGATTCATCACCTTACTGGTTTTGGTCTCAACTTCCATAGAGCATATTTAGCTATTAACATAATCCGAAATCTCTTATTTTAATACAATAAGTTCTACAACACTAATAATTTTGCTAGTTTACTACGCAGCAAACATTGCTTGGCAATGGATATAAACTGTAAGATTTAGGGTAACAGACACACCCAAGCCAATAGGAACCATTGCTTTCAGCTCAAATCTATAAAGCTCTCTAACGCTTAGGCAAATCTAAGCATAATATATTAATAAATAAATAAAACATTTCTATTATATTATATATTTCCTAAATATTTATATTACTATATATTTCTATAGTTTAAGTAGCTTATTTAATAAATAATATAAAGTACTTATAATATAGTAATTTTAATAAGAATAAGCTTTTACTTTTTAACTCTTAACTTAATATTATAATAGAAGCTTTACTTACTTATATAAGACTTACTACTTTATAATAACTAACTATAATACTATATAATAATAAGATTAATAAGAATAAAAGTAATATAATATATATTAAGTAATTATTTAAGGTTATAAATTTACTTTAACTTCTATTATCTTAATACTATAACTTAACTTTATTATAAACTAATAATTAATTAAATAGTTAAAGGTATTATAATACCTTAATAAGTAGAATTATTTCCTTTTAATTACCTTTAAAAAGATAATTAAAATAAAGTATTCTAGCTTCTTTTTCCTTAAAGTTACTTAGCTTTAATAAATATAATATTTTTAATAATACTTTTACTTATAAGTATTAAGTTAATATAGCCTTAATTAGTAGTATTAAAAGTACCTTAATAGGCTTAAAATATACTATTAAAACTACTCTTCTTAATAACCTAAACTTAATACCTTTCTCTATTACTTAAAATACTAAATAAGTAAAAATAAGTAAAGAAAAAAATCCCTTTACTATAAGTATTACCTATAAGCACTTACTAATATATTATAGTAAAGAATCTTAAGATATATTAGTAAAAGAAATAAGCTATTAAATTATAAAATAGCCTCCTTTTATATTACTATAAGAATACTAAATAAAGCCTTTTACTTAATTATAATAAGGTTATATTAAGAAATAATACTATATAAAAGAGTATAAGTAAATTATAATTTCTTATTATAAAAGAAGTATTTATTACCTTAAAGAGTTATTAGTAGACTTATATCTTTTTTACTTTTAAAACCTTTATAAATATTCTACTTATAGCTATTACTTTAATATTTACTTTTACTAAAAGAACTATAATTATACTTAAAAAGTATAAAGCTACTAAATGCTTTATTATAAATAGTTAGCTATATACTATTATATAAAGATTAAATAAAAGTAAAAGTAAATAAGTTTATAAGATTATTTTAGTAATTAATAAAGTATAAGTATTTAAGATAATTTCTTTAAATAATCTTAATAAATATAATAAGATTTAAATTAAAAATAAAGTTAGCCTTTTTAAAAGCCTAATTAAAGCTAATTAAGTAATTTATTTAAAAGATTAAGCTATTAATAAGATAAAAAAGTATTTATATATTATAAATTTAATAGTATTATACCTTTTACTTTTAATTAAATTATTAACTTTATAAAGGTAATAAAATTAAAATAAATTAATTTTAATAATATTATTATAAATTACTATTAAAATAATATAAAGCTAAATATTTTACTTATTAATTACTACTAGCTTAAAATACTTAAATATATTACTTTTATTTATAACTTAAATATTATTTACTTAAATTTAAAACTTATTAATTTTATACTTATTAATAAAATATTTAAGCTTATTAACTTTAATATTACTAATACTATTTTAAATAATATAATTAATATATATAAGAATTACTAAGTAAATACTTTTAACTATATAGCTTTTAAAATACTAAAAGCATTAAATATATTACTATTTACTTAAAAAAGCTTAAGTAAATTATATAAATTTAATAAACTTAATAATATATAAAATCTTAAATATATCTTATACTTTATAATATATAATTAGCTACTATTTAATTATATTTAAAGCTTTATATTAAAACTTATAGCTATTAGTAACTTTAAGTATATTATTAAGTATAATATAAAAGGTCTTAAAAGTATAAATATACTATTATTATATATTTAAATTATAAAGATATATCTCTTATAAGATTTATCTTAATAGCTTACTATAAGTAACTTTTTAAAAAGGATAAATAGTCTTTTAAAACTAAAAGGCTATATAAGTAATATAATATATATAATATCTTAAATAATAAAAAGTCTTTTTAATAATATACTTTATTAAGTAAAAATATAAGTATTACTAGTAAAAATTAAAAATTAAATTAATAAATTAATAAAGAAACTTAAAAAGAAATAAATTAAAAAATAAAATAAATAGTATTTACTTTAATATAACTTAATTTAAGTATTATATATACCTTAAAGAAATAGCTAATAAAGATTTTTAATTATATATTAAATATAATAAATAGTCTTAAATAAGCTACTATAAAGAAAAAGTAAATATAAAAGTTATTTAAATAGTAAAGTTTAATATAGCTAATATATCTTAAATTTAAATAGTTTATTTTTTTTTAAGGTTTAGAAAAATATAATTAACTATTCTTATAATTTATATAACTTTAATAAGTATACCTATAAAGCTAAAGTATAGCTTTACTATAGAATTTAAAAGTAATAAGAGGTTAAAAGTAAGTTTACTTTACTTAAAAGGAATTAAAAGGGTAGGTAATAAGAGGTAGTAGTTAATTTATAATTAATAACTTTATAGCTAAGCTATTTAAAAAGTATTTAAAATAGTTATAGGAGGAGGTAGAGGTTCTAAATATAGAAGTTAGAAAAGCAGCAGAATGTAAAGAGATTTATATTATATTTTTAATAAATGTATATACAATCTGAAATAATACTACAACAGTTCTTTAAAAGGAACATAGATTGATATATACTTCAAGAATGCTAGAGAAATCGGTCAACCTCATCAAGAGCCTGAACACTATGCCAGGTGATAAGGATGCCCAGCAGTTTGGATGGCATATTGGTGGCCATGCATATTTCCAACCTATTATGCATATTATCTCAGAGCTTAACATGCCCAACTTTGATGCTCCTAATCGACAGGCATTACGATCACGAGCGTTAGACGCATTAAAAAAGACTATGCTCGCGAGGAGGAGAGAGGCAACACCGATGTGGAATGCGATGAATCATATCATCTCAAACTGCCTCGCCAAACCTACATCAGGACCCTTCCCAGTAACGCCATTCCAGGCTGTGCCGACTGACTTGCCCACGGCAATTGTCGCATCGGCCTGGATGTTGGTGATACTGACCAATCATTTTGCTAAGACAAAGCGGAAAAAGGTCTGTCAGCACTTAAGCCGCCTCTTCCGTTGGCCGAGTGAGTACTTGTCCATAGACCTCACTCAACTGGTCGACTTTAAACAACCACCAACTCCGACGAATATGTTAAGCTGATCCAGACAACAGCGAAGACCAAAGGCTAAAGTGATTCATGCATGACCGTCTTTGACTCATGGAGTAAGGGGCGCAGCAAGGTGGGGAATATGGTTGCAGTTGGGACATTTCTGTTGCCAGGCTGAATCACGGTTGGGTGATAAATACGCCGCGAACGCCCGGTTTCTGCCTCCCGAATCTTTCGATAAATCGAGAAAAGAAAAAGGATCCAGCCCATTTGGGACTACTGGTCTTTGACCAATCTCATCATGCCAACACTTGTGGCTACACCGGTCCTTCCATCATTGGATCAGGCTTTGAAGATCCAAAGCTTTGAGAGAAGCCACAGGTTGCAAGGCACCACCTTGTTCTTGTAGCAGCCGGTTCTAACATCTCAGTAGGTACAACAACCCTCAGAGATGACGCTCAACAAGCCGTTGTTGAGGAAAAACACATCCAAAACCTCGCCAACCTCTTCGTCCGGCACAATGCCCACAGGCTCCTTGGTATTCATCCACGGTCACTTCGAAATCCCGGTTGGCACAGTCTTGCACTTTGAGGAGCCGCGAGGCCGTTGGGCTAAGACGACACCGATTGAGCAAATCGACCGCTCAGCGGTCTACGGCCATATCTTTGTCGTAAGTGAAGATGGCCTGTGTGCCTTTGAATACCAGGAATCCCCATTATCTTACCTTTCGAGTGTTGGCAGCGGATTTTTGGGCGACTTGGTCGATTATCTTACCAAGCACTACATCACCGGCCTCATCGGCCTCCAGGTTCTCGGCGAGTGCAATGACCAGTCCATGTCGGAGGTCATTCTAGACCAGTGGACAGGCATGTTGGATTCGTCGGTAGTGAAAGGATGCGTTTCGACCAGAATCACAGGGTGGAGGTTTGACATGGTAGATGGAAACCAACGCGTTCGTCAATCCAATGAAAGGCATGCAGAGATGACATCGGGCAATCACAAGGTCTTCAATGCTGGTAAGCCACTTCCGAAGCTGGACAACGTCGATGACCTTAAGTCTACCCTTACTGAGGCTGGTGTGCTTTAACTCTACATTCGAAACTTTCTTCAATTCTTTTGAGCCACTTCATGTTGGGCCTTCATTATTGCCAGGCTACCTACACGCCATTCTTTTGTCAAGTAAAACTCATTGAGCCTGTCATATCTTCAATCGATGCCCTCAAACTTGATTGAGGGGTTGACTAGGAATCCGTCCAGTGATAGCATGTTGTAGCGTCCACGTTCGTCGTCTCCGATGGGAACCGGCTCAGGTTCATTTGCAAGGCGACTGGTTATTTGCAGTTGAGACTTGTGGCTGAGAGCTTATTCCGGCAGAGAGAACCTAGGTAAAGCCTCCTGACAGCAACAAGCCCATAATCCTGGATAGTCGGATGGCTTCGATGCGATCATCCGTCAGGCCTCCGACTTCCTCTTTGAACGCTGTCCAAAAGACCTGCTGCAAGTTATCATAGTCGTCATACCGCATCCAGCCGTTCTGAAGGTGCAGTTTCCCGGTTAGACTCTATAGAGAGTGGAGATTCAGGCCGAAAGGACAGATCTCCGCCTCAGCCCAGTCAATGACTCCGACTAGGTGGCAAGTTACCTCATCGACAATGATATTGCAGATGCCAAAGTCTCTGTGGAGAAGTACCATTGGAAGTGAGAGTATAGTCCCCACGGCTGAATGCTCACATCACGCGCCTCACACACGCACGACAGGTTTGATCAACTGGCTGTGGCGCTTTCCCGCAAGAGCAAAGAGTCTATGGACCAGTGAATGTCAGAGAAGTGAGGATGTCAGTCTCTTACCGCGCCACCTCTGCCATCAGTCTAAGGCGTTGAGCGAAGCTTGTCGGGCGATCATGTACCAGAATGGAGTCCAGATGGGCCATGCCCTTAATTCGGCTCATAAGGTTTCTGCAATATTACTTACTCTGAGGCCGTATTGTTAATTAGTTAGATTTATTTAAAGTAGGCTATATTACAGATCTTACTATATTATATTTATTACCTATCTTATATAAAAAACTACTATAATAGCCTTTTCTATCTACTGACTGATATCTAAAAACACCCCTCTCCGCGTAGGTACTCTTTCTTAATTACAATCTACTTCTATTAATACCTGTATTCGTGAGGCCTAATTTCCTGGCTTCACACTTGGCTTCCCTATCTGTTATCATGATGAGTTAGTTGACAATCCCTCCAAGGTACAAAGGTTAAACTAAATCTGGCCGCGTTGTCTACTTCTCTTCCGTGCCTACACGACTGTAACTTAATTTCACCGGTACTTGATCATTCTTAGGTAGTCAAAGCGCGCCGAGTTTCGTCTTCTCGTTATACGGGCCTTTATTGGCTCTATGAATACCGGCCATTTCAGATAATATCTGATTGGCTACAATAGGGCAAGGTGAAAAGTACGGTTGGATCAATAATAACCCGAAAGATAAGATAACATCAAGCGCTTAAACCAAGGCATAATATTTATTTAGCTGTTGCAGCATAAGTCTAAAACGTAAAAAGATAAGGGAAAAAGGATAAAGCTCAGGACGAACTTGAAAAGTGATTGGGTTTGTTTTCAGCTTGTTTTGCTGATCAATTGCTGATGGTCGGTCTTAAAGACAATTACATCATGCTTATGTAATCAAGCACCACCAAGCGTGAGGCCGGAGCAACCCAACTGTTGCCCCAACAACACAACCAAACAATCACAACGCATCACCATCGCCAGTTCACCAAGCATCCCTCAGCCCGTGGCCCATCACTCAATATGCACCAGAAAACCATTGAAGTGTGGCTAGACGAAGTTTCAAACAGTGGTAATTGCCAAAACGACGAGCAACAGTCAACGCGCAAGCGAAAACACCAAGACATTGATAGTTCTGGATATCCCATCAGTCCGATGCCGAGCCCATCAAAAAGGCCCTCCACGGTGTCTCTTGATCTGGACCAAACACCTCGATCGCTCAATGATATCCAAAATACGCAATTCAGGATCAACAGTCCCTCCTCCTTTGCAGCAGATCTTGCTAGTCGCGCGTCATCGCCATCTCCTTCTAAACGACGTCGCCAATCACCACCAAAACGATATACAACTACGGCTACATTAAAGCAACTAGACCCGCCAATTCATGTCATAAACCCCCCAGATATGGAAGCTGCGCTGCCCCAAAAAGCCCAGCCTTTATACGACGAACTTTACCTCATCGTCAACAAATCGTCAATACTGCCCCCCAATCTCAAACGCATCCTATCCCCAGAGGCGATCAAGCGTGCCAAGGTATTGCCGCAGATGTGGCGAGGGGATGATGATCCTGAGTACGATCAACACCGGACTCAAGAGCATGCATCTATCCTCGATATCCTCGAAGAAGCCACTGAGGCAGGCAACTTGAACGAAGGAGAGTCAGCATGGAACGCCCAGGTCCACTACCCCTTACTGAAACTTGCTCTGTCCCCATTCTCCTCGATAAAAGCAAGGACCATTACCAGTGCCCAGATAGTCAAAGACTTTCGTCCAAAGTCCAACGATGGTGGCTTGGTAGGGTCTACCTCGTCAAGTGCTGCATCCAGTCGTTCGAGTCTGCTTAGTGGCGATACTGGAACCTGGACTGAGCACGGGTCATCATCAGTCCACAGGATGGTTGATTTTGCTATTGTGCTTATTCCAGATGATACCCTGCAGGGCACTATCGACGAGTTCCTCAGCAAGCAGACGCATGCCACCATTAATCAGACGACATACGATGCGCTAGCCAGACGACCTGCTCCTGTTTTTATCGAAACCAAGGCATCAACGAGTATGGTAAACCGCAGTCAAGTACAGCTAGGTATTTGGACGGCAGCATGGTTCCAGCGATTACGAGCAGCCCAATCAACGAAAGATCCCATTGCTATCCCAGTGATTCAGGTTTACGGCCATGTTTGGCATGTATTGTTTGTCATGGATGATAGAGATAAGATTGTAGGCCTATATAGCAATTAATACGCGGATGATTTACTAACATGTGATTTTAGTTAATTCTTGACCAGTCGATACGAATTGGTGATACAGCTACTGTTGTAGGCATATATCAACTTATTGCGGCTTTAAGGGTAATAGGGAATTGGATAGATACAACGTTTCGGATTTAGATCGGTGGGTTTCTGGAAGGTGCCCAAACTCTCGCCAAGCTGCAAAGTTAAGGGGTACCGAAAATGGGATCCCTCAGCTCTGGGTCCCTCAGCTCAGCCTCAGCACCGACTTAGCTTAGAGCGGCAGGAGCTTAGTTCTAGAAATAGGTAGAAACGGATTTTGGTGTGCTTGAGTTTCGTCTCCGAGTTGAATGGTATTTACTACTAAATTTAACAGCTATCGCCTGCGCACAGCTATAGATCGCAAAGAGCTCTTTGCTCCGAATTTAGCCAACATATCCGGATGTATGGTCGGCCTAGGCCAGTTTTCCTGGATTCTAGGGATAGGCAATACGTGACAGCGCTCAAGTAATAGAGAATCAAGTATGGTAGAGCGATTATCGCTCTGTCTTGTCGTTCGTTTGTTTCATCCCAGCTAACGGTCTTTGTGGATAATCTGATATTGACTTGTCTTGTCTTGCAGAGTGCTTAGTGGCTTGCATTTGAGACTCTTGACTGAAAACAAACTGTTTAAAGGAAAACAGAGCTCCTCTTAGACCAGATCATCACCGCAGTGAGAAGTCAAAAAAGCTACAGGCTACAAGAGAGACTCGCCACTGACTACTAGGTAGGGGGTGGTCCAGTGTGTAGCCACATCTCCTAGTGGAGCTGCAGTCGTCCGGCCCACCACAGAGCTCAGTCTCGCAATAAGAGGAGGGTCAAGCAGCAAGACTGTACGTTTGTGTTACATTAAAGGCCCAGGTCCTTTTATTTACCCACAATCTTTCCTTCTTTTCCTCCTTCTCACAACACTCCTCCACAAACTCGGCAACCTGCTTCCCCTACTACAAGAAAATCAAAGATCTAAAGCAGTCACTATGTCTGACAAGTCAGACAAGGGCAAGCAGCCTGCTAGAGTGAAGTCCCGGGACAAGTGGGCTATGGATCTCGCCAAGTCTGGTGGCCTCGAGGTCAAGGGTTCATCCCAGGAGCAGCCCTTCGAAGCCGGCAGCTCTTCTAAGAATGTTTCCCTCGCTCCCGTCGGTCAACCTCTGTATGTATCAGTCTCGCCTCTTGTCGCGTTCTCTTACTGACAATCAGCTTTAGTCCTGATATCGGACGTTCCAATAATCCTTCCATGGTCGCCGTGAGCTCGCATCGGTATGTATCCGTACCATCCTGCTTCACTGATCATTACTTACTATCAAACCTAGCCCTGCTACCCACGTCACCGTCATCATCCGCTTCCTCCACGGCGACGTCCATTTGCCCTTGTTTGTTGTTGGCCGCTACCCCATGTTCGCTGAAATGTTTGAGGACGGTATTCTCCATTGGCCTGGTGCTTCTCGACGTCAAGCTCAAATCATCACTCACTACCTACGGGACCCTAAGCCCAAGTACAAGATGGTTGATTGCGAGACTCTGTCCCATGAGGATAGACTGGAGCGAGAGTTCGCCGACGCTCTAGCAATCAACGTTCAGGCAACTTCTTTCAATCTTCCTGGACTTGCCCGTCTGGCTCTGGCCCACATGGAGGCGTATGGGGACATGATTCCCCTTACCAGGATCACGGTCAACTTCATGGCTCAGGGTGAATGGTACCAGCGAAATCGGGCCTATGTTCAACACTACATGACTCGCCGTTTCACTTCCACCTACCGAATGGCTATGGATTCTGACCGCAGATGGTTCGGACTCCAAACTGGCGATGCCCTGATCGACGGCCTTCTTGGTGCCATCAACAATCTCCGCTTCCCTGACTTGCGCTTTGCACCCGACCCTCGTCACTACTACTGAATTCACCAACCTTGGAGGAGATTGGGCTCCAACGTAAGGCTAATTGAACTGTTAATGGAGCAATTCCAAATGCTAATCATGTTCAAGATCAGAAAGATTCATCTCGAGACCAGCGGACTTCGCACATGCGCTTGATCTTGATCCAGGATGGAACAATTGGCTGTTTCATTCAGATCAAGACAGAGTCTAAAGCTCTCCTCACAAGCCATCACCTTGCCAGAGCTGCCTTCAACAATGCGGAGCTTCGTACCTGGCCTTATGGCATATATATCTTTATACCGCCCCCAAAGGATGGTGACCTCGACATCGCGAACTTCTAGGGTTGTCTGAAAGACTATATGGGGTCTAATATATGGTCTGGTTCTTGTGCCATAGCACAATAGGATAGATAGACTACCCCAACAGACACCCTGGATTACATTTATAACTCAATGGTCTGTTATTTTGATCTAAGTGGGATCCATTGTAAAACGCAACTAAAGTTGTAACTCCAAGTGATTATCATTATGGTTACATAAATCTGATTGTCTCTCAAAAAAGAGATTGATAAACTTATGAAAATTATTTAGTTATCCCAGGTATATTTCATGGGTATTAGTGTTAAGTGTGTCTAGAACATGTTAATTCTGGGCTATGTGCGCCATGGTGTGACTTGAACAATTTTATAACTGCTTAAAGCATTGTTGACTGCAGCCTCGCATGTCCTATTGATGGTATTCTTGAATTCAACCTAGGACATAGTGGGAGTGTAGGAGATGAACTCCATTAGGAGTTTAATCATTTATGATGCGTTGTAGATGTGCTTTTGATGAAAGAGAAGTCTGGGATCTTATAGTGGGAATAGAATCTGGTGTCTGAGGGTTAAAGTTAACACTTAGACGTTACAACAACTACCCCAATAACTATACGAGGTATAGGCGATCATCCTGAACTCTTTTAGGTAGAAAGTGATTTCATGAATAGGCTATCTACTAGACTTGAATCCTTTTCGCCTGTTTCTACTCGAAAATCATAACTCTCACCGTGGCATAACCTTCTGGCATCCCCAGCTAGATCTTCTTGCAGAGTTGAGCGCTATCCTTGGACACTCGAGCGGCCGCCATACAGAAGCCTCCGAGTAGCATAGATGCGCCTGCAAAGTACATTAACCCAGTAAACCTATCCCCTTCCTGGTCTTTGATGGCCCCTTTGATAGGGAGTCTAGTTAGAGCACCCAGGGTAATAGCTAGGTAAAAGCCTCCTAACTTGAACCTGATCTTATTAACCTGGTCTTTGGCAAGAGATACAACACATGGAGGACCTAGACTGATGAAACTGCCACTGGTAAACCTAAAGAGCAGGGTAAAGACTATGATACTACCTTTGGAGGTGTGAAACTCGAGGGGAAGCTAAAAAGCCAGTACGAGAGCTCCGGAGAAACCAGTCACGATGATCATGGTATTGAAATGGCTGATCCTATGGTATATGTGTTAGTCAGTCATGTACCAGAGGAGGGCCTTGCTAACCTATCACTGATCCAGCCAGGGACGATGCGACCAAACAGAGAACCAGCGTTGGCAATGGCTAAGGTATACACAGTGAAGTCCTTGTATCCATGAAGCGAGGCTATCTCTGGGAGATAGTTCAGGGGTGCGAAGAGACCCCACATGGTGAAGAAGCAGCCTAAGATGAAGAACACCCATGGTCCTCTCTTGGATTCGTTGATCCCACTGCTAGGAAAGTTCTCTTTCTTTGCTGGTCGCGAGACTTTGCCAAGAGGTGGGAAAGGGGAAGTGCAGAGAGCATTGGCGACGACCAAGAGGACTCCTTGCAAGAGTGCAGTCCAACGAACAGCAGTTGCGAAGCCGACTTCTTCGATGAGTCGAGGGATCATGCAGGGGTATATTACACCTCCTGAGTTCACGTTAGCCAGTTCTGCCGATACGAGTTCTTTGTCTTACCCAGGCTGCTCCCAGCGGAGACAATACCGACAGCCAAACCCTTCTTTGTCGAGAACCATTGAGTAGCAGCGGCCATTCCAAAAGCGACACCCTGAGCAAGCATAACTTGCCAGTACTTTGTGTAAAGGCTTAGCATGTAGACGGAGAAGACAGCTATGATACTGAAGGAGAGTAGTGTCTTGCGGCAGCTATACACGTTGATCATCTTACTAATAGCAGGGCTGAATATGAAGAGCATGAAGATTTGTAGAGTGGTGATCTAAGCTAAGGCTGATGATGACTGGTCCTTGAACATGACTTTTGAGTAGTATAACTGAAACATGCCGCATCTAATATCGAAGATTAGCGGGTGGTTCTTATGATGGAGGGATCTTAAACTTACGCGTTGACGTAGCCGACGGAGCAGAACTGCAACAAGAACGATCCAGCAACACAAGCCCACGCTCTCACTCCTCCGGTAGGGGGGGGTTCGGTCATTTTTCTCGGTTGGCTTGTTGCTCTCGAGCTCAGGGGAGTCGGACACGGCGGAGGAGCGCATCTTTTCACAGAAGTCGTTGAGAAGAAACTTGACGCGGTAGTATGGAGAAGAAAAGGTTGAGACGATTCTTTTGACTTGAAATGCTAGGAAAACAATCGGGATAAGCAGGAGGCAGAGAAGGAGATTCATGGTGAGAAGTTGTTGTCTTTATGTGAATTCGAAAAATTATTCGAGTTGATTTCGTGCGAGATCTGAGCAAGGTTAGGCCGAATATCGAGATTCAAAACATGCAACTTACTTTGTTGACCAATATGATTTATCTTGGTGTTCACTAATATGGAACCTCGCACGAACTTGACCTCGTACGAACTCCACGGCCGAAGACTAAGACCAGGACAGGGGTGTAAGTCAACAGCCGCTAAGCCCAACCCATCGTTGGCTTGGTAAGGGATCCCTGTCGAAAACTGTCATCTTCAACCTCAGTGTAAATGTCAATCCGACTTCATTTCCCGACTCTATGCAACTTTCTTCGAGGTTGCCACTATCTGTTCAATATAATTAGATTTTTGGCCTTGATATTTCTTATCTTTAGTTCTAGTACGACTGTTGATTCATATCGACGAAGTTGTTCATATTTACTGAAAACATTCCACTTGGATTTCATAAGTTGACTCGGTAACGCATGCATGTTGCAATATCAGCTTGAGATATACTTATGGCCATGCTACCATTCACCTGACTTCTGAACCCACATCCTGTCCGTTTTTTACTCAAATTATATGCCCTATCTGTGTTGTGACAACCACCTGTGCAACATCCTGACTCTGTACATATGACACACTCATATTCTCATTGGGAGTCCATACATCGAACCCCATCATCTGTAGTCAACTTATTCAGAAGACAGTCCGTTGTCTGCTTCTACTGCAGGTTGTTGACGGTCTCTTTCAGGGTCTTCTTCTCTCTCTCAAGTCCGGCGATGCGCTGGTACAGGATTGAGATCATGGTGCTTCCCATAACCTTCTCGATCTCAGCTCTTGTTTGTGTGCTCATGCTGGGGCCTTCTCGACTTATTCTGGTGCAGAGGTAATCGCGTAGCAGACCTTGTATCTCCATATTGTCAAAAGGAGGGCTCGAAAAGCGCTTCATGATCTCAGGAAATGTGATTTCGTCTCCATAGATCCGAATCCTCTCTCCGGCCAGCTGGCTCAACTCTGGTAGCTGGTACTTGATGCCAATCTTGTAGACATAGATTGCCGTGCTTAAATCAACGGCGCAACTCTCTTGGTGTGTACCATGTACCTTTATGTTTTGGTACTCCCTTCTGCGTATGTAGTGAAGAAGCACATGAGCCACATGGTAAGGAGCATCCGGTAATACTAGTGTTTCTTGACCGTTCCAACAGGCGAGGAATTGCGGGTGGTTCTTGAGTATTTCTTCGGGCACGGAAACCTAGTTCTTGTTATTGAAGTTGATGATACGAGATGACACCAGCCAGGGTCTTGAGAGCGAGTCAGAGAGGTCCGTGGGAAATTGGTATAGACAAGAAGCATTACTCACGAAGTGCTGGGCCGTTCCTCTTGCCGATCACCTTTGAAAGGGCACCAAAGGTTTAGCCACGAGCCTGTTCGCATTTCGGAAGGTATTATACTAGTAAAAGAAGCGGTCTGAGTAACTCCACGTTGCTTGTTCATAAGGGCATTACTATAGAGCGAACAGTTGCGATCTGCAAGATCCGTGAAATAGGTATATAAGGTAGAGCTCAGAAGAGACCTAGTCTCTGGCTTCAGTATACGATATAAGGACTGTGTAGATTTTTGAAGAAAAAAGGGAAATCTTTTTGTTTCAGTAAAAAGAAATGGGTGAAGAAAAGAAGTGAGAGAAAAGATTATGAGTAACGGGGAGTTGTTGTCTGGCAAACATGACGTGGGTCCTGAACAAACAGCAGGCAAACAAACAGAATGCGGACCAATCATGCATTCATGAGGGCGTTGAATATATGGGATGGGACATCAAGGGTTTCGGTCGCCAAACATGTTGTTGTAATTGCTCGCGAGTCCCGTTTCTCTCTGTTCGGCCGATGAGAAGTTGAACATTCCTCTGGACGACGCTTCAACTACTAAACCATTTTTGATGCATATCGGAGACTCTTCTCTTATGTTCTTTTACCAGGTACCTGTTGCTCTTAGGAACTTGTCTTTAGCACATTTGAGCTGTTTGATCATTCAATTCCAGCGCGTCACGCCAGGGACTGCATCATGCAGTGTCAACCAAGTGACAACCAACCCCCTCTAGTGTTGTTGACACTGCACTGACGACAGATGATGAAACAGACTCCTGAGTACGGCTGTATGTAGCAGACACATGCAATCCAACATGATATTTCCAAGAATACTAGCGTAGGTATGCTCAAGGTCATCTACTCAGCTTAATTTATGGGCGCCCCCTTTATTCGTAGAGTCTGTGGAATAAATAGTCGTAGCTCCAAGAGAACTGTACATAGCAACTGTCTTTACTGACTGTTTGGGGGAAAACCATGGTCGGGTTGACTCAGGCAAACTTAAACCCTTTGTACCTTGTGATTGCCCCAGACTGAGGTGGTCGTTGACATCCAAGAAAAGGGTAGTCACGTGCAGCATTCCCAAACAATCATTTCATCGGCTCCGAATTCTAGTTACTGCCTAAGGTCGACCAATCTTTTGGAGCTTTGGACTGAGGCAGTCAGTCCCTCGCTATCATGAATGGACGTTTATCCAAATATCTAGCTTAGTGAATGATTGTATGCTGAAAGTAAGTTTGCTGCTCTGTTGTTATGTAGCTGATACCGTAGAAATGTAAACATATGTTGCAACAAAGACGCAGTCACTGGGGCATTCTTGCGTTCTTTCAATCGGTAAATTTATGCCAGTCGCTTGTTGTGACTCGAGGTTTTTCTCCTGCATGACTTTAGCGTTGGGCAGTAGTACCTAAGATAGGCTCCAGCCATGCACTCGATAGCAGGTACCGGAAACTAAACTTCTTCCTCACAAGAATGGCAAACAAGGATTCCAGACAACAGATACACAGTTAATGTTAGGCATCGACCCTTTCAAATGTATCTCACTCTCGCAATCGAGGAGTTGCAAGTAACTTGATACTCGTGATGCCTGAACTCCCTTTGTGCGTGACAACCATCCTGTGAAAGAAGTGCCACGATCAATATGTTGTGACTGGTGCATCTCCTTAGATGGTTGTAAGATCTCCGTGGTCTCCTGTCAATGTCGAATAAAAGCAAAGATCAAAGCTTTCAGCGACCATATAGTAGCTCTGGTGCATGGCCGCAACGGTCTACCCGTGGCTGCGAAGGAGATCCCAGCAGTTAGAGCCTGGGACCAAACGCTACTTTGCCTTCTTTCTATATTCTCACAGACGAAACATTCACTTAGTCAAGGTATATAAGGTCATAGATGGACTGTATTCCGGGGGATACTCTCAGCTAATATTACATGGGTAAGACTCCTTCCCAAAACCCCTCGTGATCATTCATATACTGACGACTTCATCCCCATATGCCAGTCAGTTCTGTTGCAGCCATCATTACATGTCCATCGGTTCATCATGTTCGTCGTTACATTTCCGTAGTCCATCGTTCCAAAAGAATCCGTCGTTAGAGACCGTTGCAGCTTACCAGCGGTAAACACCGGGTGGGTAGTTGGCCAGGTCGAGGTTGATGAGGCCGTCAGCTCCAATGATCCTGAGCTTCCCATTCCTGTCATAGGACTCATCGTCAGTCCCAGCGTCGGCCCCACCCTCAGACTCTTCAGCTTCAGAGTTTTCGCCTTCGCTTTCGACGGCTACTTCATTGTCGACTTCGGTTGCTTCATTAGCCTCGGTTTCTCCAGCGGACTCCCCCTCCTCCTCGCCCTCTCGGTTGATCTTGACCCAGGCAGCCTCTCGGCGGGCGACAGATGCCTTGAAGCGCTTGATATCCTCATCACGCTCAGCATCAACAATCTCCATGAGTTTGTCGTTGACGTGATAATTGCTGGCGAGTCCCGCCTGGACTGCAACCCACTTAAAGTTGAGCTCGGGGTAGAGAGGTTCAAGGACACTGTGGGTGTAGGCCAGCATGTAGGCAGGCTCAATGTACGGGAAGAGGCTGGTCATATATTCAGTGGCTTGGTCCTTCATGTTGGTGATTTCACTGTATACTGCCTGCGAGTATACATGGATGGCAAGATCATAAGCGCTTTCGAGGTCCGGGCGGAGAGTGAACTTGTGTACCTCATGAAAAGGGACCTTTCCGGTGTAGAAGAAACGGATCATGGCGCTGATAGCCTCGTCGGTAGCGAATGGAAGCGAAATGATGCCCCATTTAGTGACTCTCTGGAGGAATTCAGGGCACGTGAGGAGAATTGCCTGGGCGTGGACATACTCAACAGTAGGGCCAACTTCGCCCCCCTGCATGGCGCCAAAGTAAATGGCAACCTTTGCGCTATGGACATCTGTTGTCAGTACTTGTCGGCGTAAATTGATAGAAGTGTCGACTTACCCCTCGCCAGTCAGTCGCTCTGCAGGTCCAGGTTCCTGCATGTTTGCTATGCCTTGGAGTGGAGGCAGTGGCCTAAGTTAACTTTAGCACCCGAAAAGAAAAGAAACAAAGAAGAAGAAGAAGAAGAAGAAGAAGAAGAAGAAGAAGAAGAAGTGAAAAGGACACTCACGCTTTTGTTTGTTGTTGCAGTAACGTGGAGAAGTTGTCTTCGAGCGGAAGTCGAAGAATGTTTTGAGGGTGAAAAGAGGAGAGAGGGGAAGAAGCTCGAACGCGAGAGAAATGTTTTGATATACTGTAGGTAGTGTGATTTGGCGTGTGACGAAAAAGGCACCGGTGCCCTGGTGACTTTTTTTACAAGGCACACCACCCTAACGAAACGTCATTGGCCTCCTAAACCAGACGCTCATACGCTACTCTTCTGCAATTCAGGTACATGGTCCTCTAAAAGCATCCTGCATGAGCACTTGGTGCTTGTCTATAGGCCCCAAGTCTTCACAGGAATATGTACGTGTGCTCTCTGCTATTATCCCCCTCCATACACTCCAACATATCTCACCACCCCGTCTCCCAATCTTCATCCGCAGCTTGTCGTCCCTTCATAATGTTCGTCTTGACCTTGCATCATCATTCCTTCGCATCTGTGTGGACGGGGAACAAAGCAGGCCCATCCATGACTCGACTGTGCATCGTTGCCTTCGAGTGACGCTGACAACACTGACTTACGACAAGCGTTACACGCGCCTCACCCTTCAAATCATGCATATTATCACTCTCCTTGCCAAGGTCATAACCATGAACATCGCGTATACATTTACACTTCAACCCCTGACTGACTCTTCCCGCCTGATATCTCCAACTCTTACGCAGTAACTGACTACCCCAAGTCCTCGACGCGCTTTCGATACGTGGCGCGCTTCCAGGTCTCCTATCGATCACACTGTTTCCCCAAATGCAACATCATAGCAGTAGAACTCGTCAGTGACAGTTCGACACTCGGCTCCCTGAACCTCTTAGCAAACCATCAGCCACCGGGAGATATCATACCTTACCAGGCCGTCAACTGGGATGCTACAGCTTGCCATAGATCCCATATTCTCTTTCACAGTACCTCTGACGCGTTTAGAAGACCTCGAGGGGCTTCAAGTCTTAAGGTGCTTTGCCGGAAACCGATGTGTTCCATACCAGCCCAGCATACCTCGCAAGATGATCGATCACTCATCGATTCCTTCTTCCCACATACTTTGGTCTCTCGGGGGCTTTTCTTTGATACCCTGTTTGTTTATTTAGTTGTGACTTCGTCGATACCACCTTGCTGACAAGAGCGCTACAGAACACTTCAGTAGCACTGCCTTAACAAGTAGCCAACTCGCTGGGATACCTTCTTGACCGATACGACAACCGCAAAGAAGTGTACCTTCCTCGCCATCAGCCATTCCAACTCTTATTGGCCTTGGGGCACCTTCTCGGGTAGCAATTGGTTGTAAGGTCAGAAGAGCGCGCCACAGGAGACGAGTCCTTGGTGGAGCACAGAGTTGCCATGGATCGCCTCTGAGTTAAACACAGACAGTCCCTTGGAACTTGGAGATCACTAAAGTACCTCCATATTGCTCCCATTGGAGGAAAAGCCCATCTTGTGGGCTTCTTTAGAACAGCGACGGCGCTCCAGCTCTGTCTTGACACTCTCAGGGGCTGACCTAGTTCGGTACGCTCGACCGCTGGAGGCTTTGCACTCCTACAAGACTACCGCTATTGTAACAAGCCTGTCGTCTTGGCAATTTTACGACAATAGCCAATAGCTTCGAAGTCAAAGAGGTTCAGGGGTCGAGCGTTCTTTACTCCGAGACATGCACTCTTCTGTACAAACGTCACTACTCCATCAGGGACTTTCACTATTCGGTCTTACCCTCTCACACACTCTTAGAGCGGTAAAACCACCCAAGTGAACACCTCTCTTATTGTCGGAAGTACTTGGCGGCAGAGTAAACAGCGGGCCCGATTTGTATTCTTTGCATCCAGATGGGCAGCCATGATTCCATCAAGTTTCCACTGTTTCGCCATTTCATTTGCATTACCGCTAACCTGCGCTGTCTAATAGCTAGTATTGGTACACTCCCTATGATCTATGAATTAGGTCGACGATCCCCCATGGCCCTCGAAGTCCCCACTGCAATATCTTCGCAGAGTTACAAGAAGCCACCCTTCAAAGCTCATCCCAGGTTCGAGACAGGAGACATAGTTCTTCCCAATATTCAGTCCCATCAGGCCGAATCGCTCCACTGGCCCAAGCGAAGAATGCCATCAGAAGACCCTTCCTCCTTGACGCCAATACTCCGCTTGTGTCGTTCCAAGCCCGCCACCAGGATCCCAGTATATCTCAAGTTCAATTCAGTCTCAATGAACTACTTTTGCATCACTATTCTCCTTCGAATGCAGATCGGCAGTTTGTTCCGTTCTCTTTGACGGAAGCACTGTGTGCACCCTGACCCCTGAGTCTCGAAAGCCCTGTCAACTTGCCGCCATTGGACTACACCCACCATCTTATTGCGAAACGGCGATCTCGGGAGCATCTTCTTGTTGATGACATTCTTAGACGCTGATAATATGAATGATTAGAGGATGTGTCGACAAGGCTTCTCTCAAGAGCCAATATTTGTGCCAGAGCAACGAAGATTCAGGCAGGCAGACCTTGGCCTTGGCTATGCTAACACAAGTTTGCTGTTAGTATTTGAAAGGTCCCTCAGCAGGTTATTGGTGAAGTATCACACCCAGTCGCTCTATACATCATTTCAGTCAGTGATGAAGCACTCCACTACCGCTATGGCGGCCATGGGCGAACAAGCTAATAGAGTCTGTTCTTGACCAAGAGCGGAAGACTTTCCCGTAGTCATATACTTAGTGGCTTCTATTTCCACATGCATGCGAGCTTGTCAAATACTGAGAGGTCACAGCAAGCTATGGGAAGACTTTTACCGACTGCCATTTGCGGTGGTGGGATGTGAGTCCTTGCTTCTACTTGGCCAGGTCTGGTTCATCCCTCATTCTTTGATGGGATTATTTGCTCATGATGCATTTCTGCTCTTGGGGGGGTATGAGGCTCCCTCCTACCAGCGGTGATGTGAGACTTCGAGGCGGTCTGCTGATTTCAGCAGAGAAATGATGCTGGCCCCAAAGCCAAGCAGAGCAACCGATTTTGTTTCTTACTTTTGCTTGCCCTTTTCAAAAAGGCCCTTGCCACTATCGCAAAAATGTTTTGTTCCTCGCATGGTTGATGTCCTGTCGGTCTTTCTAATAGCATCGACGGTTTGATCCACGTATGAGGCAGAACGCAAATATTGTAAGTGAAGCATTCCTGCGCTGACGAGGTTTGTGGTGCTATTGAGTACATGTTCCTATAAGAACAATGCATAAGCAAAATCACCAGATATGAAGGACGAATACCATGTACTTTGTGGCTAACAAACATCTTTCAGTTCGCGGTTTATGTGCACCTCTCCTCAATTCCTACAAATAGCGTGGGAGGACCTCTCAAGTCAAAATTGAGACTCTCCTCGCTTATATATCCCCCAAAAGTACCTTGTTCCCGATTCAAGGCTTCGAATCAAGCTCTTGGGTCCCGGCGCCCTGGCATCTATGAAAAGGATACAGCATGCTTCAACCCCACGGTTTGGATGCTTATTAGGGGAGAAGTCGATACCTGATGGGAAAGTCCTTTGCCGCGAATTTCCGGGACCTACGTCCTGAAACTCATTGCTTGGTGTCCAACATCTGCCAGGTCTGGATACGAAAAGTCATGCCATATCTCGTTTATTGTAGGGCTGTGAGGGGCTCGAAGTAAGGGAGCTTTGGGCTTCTGGTGGTTTCGAATCAAGTCCATGCGCCAACAATACGTTTCTTTCTTTGCCTCTTACGGCTTTCCAAGATTCCATGGCGAATTGAGATTGTGTGGCTGAAGATAACATCACCACGCAACAGGAGAGGCATGCAGTTTTCGTCTCCAGGAAGGATCTTTGGTCAAGTTGATAAAAGGTTAAGCCTTCTCTGTACATTTGCATTGATACATTAGCCGGTGCCCTTGCTTTTTGGGACTGTTGTATGCTAGAAACTTACCCTTCTTATATGTACTCGCAGGATCCCAGAGACACATGAAGCAAACAGTGAGATGGCACCTCACCATCCAGCAAAGATGTTCCAGTCTTCCCCATCTCTGTTCATTTTGTCCGCAAAGTACTCCGCGGGGAACAAGACAGGGCCTGTGGACCACTTGACGAAACGTCTAGTTCAGTATCCCAGGATGTGCTGACAAGGCAGGCCAATAGTGGGCAATCTCGTTCATCTAACAGATTCCTGAGTGGCTTGAACAGTTCGATATCAGCGGCCGCAGGTGATAAGAGTCACCGATTTGACTTTATGTTGCGCTCGCCCAATATTTCAACAACTTGTCATGACTTTTTGTTGCGAATGGCCGATTGAATCTGTTGTGCCTCTCAGCCAAGCCATACACGGTGGGATAGAGTTGTGATGAGGGAGTGTGAAGTGACGATCGAGCCAAATCGACAACTGCAATAGCCATCGTTGAGTACTCGAGTTACTATCCCTTGCTGGCAGCGTTCGATCAGTCCACACAGCGAAGAATTGGAAAACATGTCCTAAGCGGCAAAGGGCTTCTTCCTTCGCCTGTTCCATTTGTTGTACAAAGCAATACATTTGGTCATTGTTCTGGCAACACCATCCTAACGATATCAACGTCAGTAGCCGCATTATATCACGTAGATTGATCCCCAATCACTTCTCCTTTCCATAAGATTGCCTAGAGGAAACATGGGCCAACATGAGTGACAGCGTGCCGACAGCATCTTCGTTTGCAACTCCCACTCAGCCAAAACGGAAACAGAACAGTTACACAAACACAAAACAAGAGATACATGAGCCCACGTACTATCCCGCCTTTGCCATAAGTGCGCAATCATATGCTACACATAAAGTCTAATGCTGTGACTTGAACATGCACTCGCTCAGCAACCTGTGTCACCGGCAAATGCCACAAGCATCAAGACAAACCACCACGTGCAAACATTAACTCAGACAGGCTGGGCTACACCAACATGTTGGTCAAGAATGCGGAAGCATATGGCCCCAAGACAAGCTACATGTCTGTATTTTGCTTGTAGACAATTGTTACACCTCACTTCCAATCAAGTCACATATCACAGCCTCAGTCTTCACTAAGTAAATTCCATCTTTTTACAACAAATGACATGGCCCCAACAACCATCTCCGATAAAAACATGCTCTTATACCTTCTTCGCTTCCTTCTAACCACCCAATGAATATACCCCTCATCACTTTTACGAGCCTCTAACCCCCTCCCAAGTGACAATCATGATTCCAGGACAAGGAAACGAATCGTAAATAATCACATTACTGCCACACTTGTACGGTATGTCTAAAACCGAGACAAAGCTTTCGATACATCATGATCCTTTCAACGCCCGCTTTGCTTCTGTTGTTCATCTCTAAGCGACCGACGCGATGACTAGCGCAGCCACATTCTCCTCTTCGCTTCGCACCGTGATCTTTGTCGTGACACCAGTTTTTGATGAGTAAGCCATCCGTACGTTGGCAACCACCCGACCTCCACCAACTGTCTTGCCGAGAAGCTTGAGTGTGTGGGTGGTCTGGTTGACGGGCACATCGGTACCCTCGAGAGGCTGAAGCGACAAAGCCTTTGTGAGTTGCTCTGTAGCGTCTGTGAAATTGTTAGTGTCATGTCTTCTATGAACTCAGCAGTCGACTTACCCGCAATGCTCTCCATTCCGCTCAATTGGAGAGTTTCTGTGACCTCCTCTCCAGAAGCGCCAACCTGCTCCCAAATGTGGCTGAAGTTGCCAGCGAACGTAGGGATCACGTAGTCACTGCCAGCAAGGTCGAACTCGGCCACCTCGTACTCATCATCGTAGCCGGAATCCTCGGGTTCGCCTGTTGAGGGGTCGATCTCCTTGCTGGTGAACTTGAGGACGTTGGAGAAAGTGGAGATGGGCAGAGAAGCCTCGCCGCCAACCTTCTTAAAAGCAACATAGACCTTGCCGGGCTCATCAGTTGCAAGCTTCTCAGCCTGGATGATGAAGACCTCCTCGAGCTCCTCCTCGTCTGCGGGAGTAGCGACAACGGAGACGTTCTCAAGGACAGTGTCGGGCAAGGTGTTCTTAACCTCATATTGGAGGACAATGTGCTCCTTGAAGATGTGCTTGACCAAGCTGACAACGTACTCAGTCTCGGCCTCAGTAAGCTCGATAACAGGCGAGGACTTGAGGACGCTGCCAAACTCCTTCATCTCGGGGATCTCGAGCAGCTCCTGGGCATACCGTTGAGCTTGAGCAGAAGCAGAAGCAACAGCCTCGGCTCCCGTAGGCTTGGTGGGGCCAACCTTGGGAGCCTTGAGTGTAGGGGCAGTGGCAACCAGCTTCTTGGATCGGTCCTCAGCGTCGGCCTGCTCCCGAGTAACCACAGGAATCTTGGCAATATCGAAGGGACTATCGAAAGCGGACTTGTCGTCTGATGTGACGTACAGGACAAGCTGCTGCTCGAAGTAGGGAAGGGAAAACATGTTCTCTGTTTGCGCATTAGCAGTGATCCACAGTCAGTCATTAATTCATGCTTACCGTTCTTGACGAATCGAGCTGCCATCTCATCATCCTCCTCATTCATGAGCTTCAGGTTAAGGGCAGCACGATCACGGACCTCATCATCGACATCATCCAAGCATCGGGTGAGGAGAACACGGACACTGCTCTTAACCTCAGGGTCCTTCTGTCCAACACCGAACTTGGCGAGGGCAGTGACAGCAGCAGCTCGCACAATGGCGTTCTCAAGAACCACTCGGTTATAAATATATCGGATATACTTGGTAGGCTGAGCGGTCTTGGGACCCTCAAGACCGATGAGATGAAGAATTCGTACAGCCAGCTTAGTGAACTCGCAATCCTCAATAAATTCACAAAGGTGGGCAAGCGCATCCTCCTTGGAATCGGGGACGAACTTGATCAAATCGAACATGCTCTCCACGACAGCCCTCTTGAACTCATATCCACCCTCATCACGCAGAATACCGCTGAGGAAGGTGAGCATACCAGCCTGCTTGCTGGGGAACTTGAGGCACAAGGTTCGGATAGCCTCCACGATTGTGATCTTGAACTCGTCGGTAATCTCGGACATGAAGGTGGAAATCTGCTTCATTAACCTGTCGACACTGGCCTCGTTACCGGTCTTAAGGAGCGTGGTGATGGCGAAAGTGGCAATGGATCGGTTGCTGTTGGAGATGAGAAGCTCGATATCGGGGTTGCAGGCGTTGACGGCGGTAGGCTTGAAGCTAGCAAAGTTGTGGAGGATTCGGAGAGCGGCGAACTTGGTAACAGCACGGGGAGAGGTAAGGAACAGCTGGAGGACGTGGACAGCTTGCGCTACCTCAGCATCGGTAACATCTCGCATGTCGCAGATAGCCTTAGCAGCCTCAAAGTTGACCATTTCGCTCTTGTGTCGCAGCCAGCCATCGAGGAGCTGCATCATGGGCTTCCTCAATGAAGCATCCTCCTCAGCGAGCTGTGCAGCAAGTCGAACCAGCATGATGATAGCAGCGGGGTTCTTGAGAGCACCAGCAGCGCCGAATTGCTGAACCATCTTGACAAGGGCCATTCGGTCGTGCATGCGCATCTGATATAGAAGTCCGACAGCGTGATATTGCGACATGGTCGAGTGGTTCATGGGGACTTGGCTGCTTGAGGTGGAGAATCCCAGGGAGAAGCCACCAGAGGACTTGCTAGAGGCAGCCGCCTCCTGGGTCTCGCTCTGCCATCGTCGGACGACATCCTTGGCGATGGGAAGGAGGTGGTATGAGGAAACGAGGGCGGCAGAGGATACGGAGGGGTTCTTATCGACAATTGCGGTCTTCATAACTCGTTCGATCGATTGCACGGTCGTGGCCTTTACAGTGTCAGCTTCCAGGGGTGTCGGTGTACCTGCCGGCAAAGCAACCTACATCAATAATACGGCAGAGGGCGCGAATGGCATTGGGTCGGTAGATAGCATCGGTGCTGCCGCCAGTATCCTTCATAATCGTGCTAGTAACCATAATAATATCCTCAGCTGAGTTGGCGAGCTCCTTGATAACAAGGTGGACCATCTGTCGGAGACTGGCATCCTTGTTCTGGAAGAGCTTCGAGATACCGAAGAAGAGGGTTGTAGCTTCGTTGGTGGGGAACTTCTCTCCCGTGTAGAGAAGGAGAGCGATCTTGGTGAGGAGAATGCGACATCGTCGAGGCTGAATAGGGGAGCTGTTGAAGAGTCGTGCTGTTGAACTATTTAGCTTCACTGTGGGGGGAGAATAGGAATAAGGCGATTGTAGGAGACTGACCTTCTTGGAAGACTTGAGTTCGGTCAACCTTGACCAGCCCGAGGTCGGCGTCTTCGTCCTTCTTGCCGTAACTCATGGTGGGCAACTGGGTTGAGGTGAAAGGTTTGGTCGAGGGAGACTTGAGGTTGCGGTCGAGGCGCTCCTAACGTAGAATCACCACGTCGCAGTTACGCTTCTGAGTGGTGCCGCATCACGTGATCTTATCAGCCCCTTATCGGACGGGGGATTCGTGTCAACTTTGACATTGGCTTCAGCTAGGAAGTTAACGGCAGAATGTCAATTGCCAAATCTTCAGTCTGTTATAGTGGTTAAGCTTTGCCCTATCTCTTTGACTCATCAGCTCCCATATAATTGGCATTTATCTACCATCGTCCTGATTGTTATGGTCACTGTACTTAGTCAAGGTTACTGCTGGAGAATGGAGCACTGCAGCTTCATGTACCCGCAGTCTTTCAGATGCTCAATTAAACTTACATTGATGCTCTAACATATCCCAATAGCTTGGAAAACTATTACATACGGTCTAATATACTATGAATTTCATATTTATATGTCAAAAAAAGAGTTCCTGGGGGCCTTTTCATAGCTCTCACCTTCAAAAGGTGACATCATGTCGACCCTGAATCCATCCACCCACTCTGAACTTCTAGCCGGACCCAATTTTCCGGGTCGCATCTTTAAATCCCCCAGCTTCATTCTCTCAACCTCAATCCACGACCCAACCTGTCACCCAGAATGAAGTCTGTAACACGAGTACCACTTCGCATTGCACCTCGGCTCGTCCAGCGCCCTGCCTTTGTCCGTCCAATTCACTCGACCGTTGTCAAGGCCGCCAATGTCGCTCCAGTGGTCGGCACCGGCCCGCCACCTGAGCCACCGATCCAACCCGCCGAAAATGTCCATCAGCGAGTCGCCAGGCGAAGGAGGCAGGCTGAGATGCTCAAGAATGCTAAGGAGCTTCGAAATGCTAGCTCTGCAAAAGGAGGCGGTGGTTTGAAGAAGCGATTCTGGAAGGATGTTTCTGTGAAGGAAATTGACGGTAAGTCGAATACTTTTACCCCACCATTAAAGCGTTTGCTGATGAGATACAGGTGCTTTTCAAGTCTTCCTCGATACTCGACCCTTGAGACATCCTGTGTCAAAGGAGGTCGTTCGAATTCCCATCACCAAGCCCGATCTTGCCTCCGCTCTCGCTCTCGAATGGGATCTTTTGACTTCTGCCCAAGATGCTACAAGACATCATTTGATCCCTCTTACAAGTCTCACATGCCGAGCTCTCGACATCGCCGCGGCCGATAACACCCCTGGGGGCGAAATCTCGGAGGTCCGATATGCCATTGCTATATCATTATTACGATACCTCGATACCGATTCCATTCTCTGCTGGAACCCTCCTGCAGGAGCACACGATCTCAAGAATGAAGCTGGAGAGTCGCTACGAGATGTACAGAAGCGCACAGCCGAGGAGATTGTGTCTTTCCTGACAACACATGTTTGGCCAGGCATCACCATCAACCCAGTCCTTGACGGCCACTCTATCTTGCCTCAGTCACAGGCACCTGGAGTTCGTGAGCTTGTTCATGGCTGGATCACTGGTCTCGATGCTTTCGAGATTGCCGGACTTGAGCGCGCCGCATTGGCTGGCAAGAGTCTCATTGCTGCTGCACGATTCGTTGTTGAGTGGACCGAGGGTTCAGTCGCAAGGGGTCATTTGAACCCTGGTAAGAAGTTTGGTGTTGAAGAAGCCGCTGTTGCTACCAGTCTTGAGGTTGACTGGCAAACTGGACAGTGGGGAGAGGTCGAGGATACCCATGATGTTAATAAGGAGGATGTGAGAAGACAGCTGGGCAGCGTTACGCTGTTGGTGTCTGGCACAGGTCTGAAGGCATAAATAAAATGAGACTGGATAGATGGCACGACTTGTAAAATATAACGACCTGTAAATTACCAGCTAGATAAAAAGGGTTTGGAAACCCTTAGATTGACTTCATTTAAAATTTAAGCATATTGAGGATCAATCTTTCTCCTGTTCTCACACTTGGTCTCTAACTTTCGTCAAATCGTCAGCTAAGTCCTCAGCACGCCTGCTCATGGCCCCTACCTGTGATCCAAGAACGTGCCGCAACATCAAGTTACAATGAGGCCGCCCATTTAGAATCGCAGCCGAGTGGCTTGCGTATCATTAAGCGCAAACGTCGTTATACATGGCTTGCTCATCATCAATGCAATTTTACAAGTCATGATGTCCTACCCTACATCGGCATCGCGAAACAAGGATTCCACGCCAGGGCTGAAAGCTATCAGCGCAAATAAAGTAAAACAGACACACGCCAGTTGCATTCGGGTAAAACTCTGATTGTCGAGTGGCAGGCTAGGATATGCTTGAGAAATGAGGTGGGAGATCACCCAACGTTACTGTAGATAAACTTCCGATCATCTAATTCTTGCAACCATAAAGAATCGGCTTCCGTGAGCTTAATTTCCACAAGCAACAGGGTCAAGCTTGATTGTGTGTCCAATCGCTTCACTCGTTTGCATCCAACGTTTCACTTTCATGCGACTCAAAATAAGCATGCAACATAATATCGTATTTCTCCCAAGCCTCCCCCTCTCATTCACCGAATGCCCGTTGCTGCTGTTCTTTGAACTGTGGTACAAGGCGCAGAAATCGCCACGGGCTGAGATCCCTAATCCCAATTGAGCTTCAAAGACATCATCCGCTAGAAAAGGCCGCGCAAGCCGCCCACCCTTCTGATTTTTAAGCTGAAGGCTAGCCCTATTACCTAGTGCATCCTTCAACTGGCCAAGACACTACAGTGATTGCCGTGTTTCTTGTGATCAGGAAGAAGGCAAGTCTCATTGGGAAATGACCGAAGATCTGCTTCGTTGGGGTTAGCCTGGTTGCTAGGAAGAGAGGCGGAGTCAAGATAAATGAGCCAAGCTGAATGGATCACGTCTGTAACGTGAGACATGGGGGGGCTAGCGAGCCTTGAACTGGCACTCTGATTCAACATAGAGAAAGCCATTGTCGGACAGAGACAAATATTAGCTGTTTCTTGTTAGTTGCTCTTCTCCCTACGCTGAACGCAAGCTCTGAATAGAAACACGTTACACAACAGAGCCTTCTCATGCGTAAAGCAACGCCCCAAAGCCCAATTATGCAGGTCCAAAACCCCTACGTCAAGGACTTTTCAGCCGTACCGTATTACCCAACGTCTAAGCAAACGCCAAGACCACCAGCCAAGCACATCCCGCTAATTCCGTCCCTAGCACATCCACCAACCAAGGCACAGCCCGGGGGTGAGGTAGGCAGGGAAAACGCCACTGGGGGCCTTGGAGTTGTTAGTTTAAAGACGAGGCAGCCTCTCTTCTCCCCCTGGGAGCGTTGTCAGAAACCGTTGTAGCCTTTTGCAAACAAACACCACAGAAGTCATCATGAGGTGGACCACGATAACTACAGCCGCGGCTCTGCTCGGCAACGTTGACGCCATTAGCTTCCCGAGATCGAAGGCCGGTAAAGGTTATCTGTCGATGCACGTTGGTACCGTGGAGCGCAACAAGAATAAGCAGCACGATAAGCGTCAAGACGGTGACGCTATCGCCGTTCGACTCGAGAACAAAGATTTCTTCTACGCAACAGACAGTACGTCACTATCTTCTTAATAACTAACTACAGTTGTTAATACTCTACAGTCGAAATCGGTACTCCTCCTCAAAAAGTCACAGTCCTTCTCGATACCGGCTCCAACGAACTCTGGGTAAACCCCGACTGCGAAGAAGCTCAATCCGCTCTTCAATACAACCAATGTCTTGACTTTGGACAATACGACCCCCGAAAGTCAAAGACACCACCCATCGGTCCTTTCGGTGGCGAGACACTCAACTATGGCGACGCGTCCGACTCATCGACGCATACATCTGCGACGATACGATACTATACAGATCTCATGACATTTGGAGACTCAAAGTTGAGAAATCAGACTTTTGGTGTTTTGGTCGAGAGCAATGGTATCTCACAGGGTATCCTAGGTCTTGCGCCTGATCTGAGGGCTGGATTCGACGGCGATGAGCCTTATAGCTTATTGCTCACTTCCATGGCTGACCAGGGACTTATCAACAGTCGTGTGTTTGCGCTTGATCTGCGACACTCGGATGATACAGAGGGTGCTCTGATCTACGGCGGTATTGATCGCAGCAAGTATATCGGCAACCTGGAGACACGGCCTATCATTCGTGGTGAGGGTGGTGAGTACCGTCTCGCCGTTGAGTTGGACAGCCTCGGCGTCACTATTAGTGGTGATAGCCAAGACATTCGTGTCTCGAGCTCTGACTCCAATGTCATGCTCGACTCCGGAACGACTCTCACCCGCATGCACATGTCTGTCGCGCGACCAATTCTGGAGGCTCTCGATGCTCAGAACGATGGTGAGGGTTTTTACATGACCGACTGTGAAAACCGCGACCTCGATGGCACGGTTGATTTTGGGTTCGGCGACAAGATCATTAAAGTTGCCTTCAGCGACTTTATTCTTGAGCTTGGACCTGGAACGTGCTACATTGGTCTTGTACCTACTAGCGACCAGCAGATTCTTGGTGACTCTGTTCTGCGCGCCGGATACTTCGTCTTCGATTGGGATAACGAGGAGGTCCATCTTGCTCAGGCTGCTGATTGTGGTGATGAGGACATTGTTGCTGTTGGATCTGGCTCTGACGCTGTGCCCAGTGAGACTGGCAAGTGTAAGAGTTCCGATATCACAGCGACTGGACGTGTAAGTCATGACACCTCGTACTCCTGCGTGATTAAACTGACAACCTTGATAGGCGGCTACTGCTACTGGCACAGGCGGCTCGTTCCCTACCTCTGCGTACACCACCACTTACACCATCACCTCATGTCCCGACTTCGAACGCGACTGTGCCACAGGCGTCGTGACGACACAGACCTTCAGCGGTCGACCAACCGTCACAGTCACTGCCGGCGCCGGCAGTGGCGGTGATGACGATGACAATGCCGCATGGCAGCCTACACCCCTCAGCTGGATGTTTGCTGTCATTGGCGGGTTTGCTCTCGGAGTCAACTTGCTATAGTGGGAGATATGGTTGTACATATTTTAATGACATCTCTTGGACATGACGATTGTAATTGATAGACCGCATTTAGGGTATGCGTGGCATACAGCATACGGCGGCGTTTGATCTTTGCATTATCTCACCTTGTACTCATGAATTGCGTGACTTGGGAAATTGCCTCAGCTGTACTGGGCCTCATCGCGTGTATGCTGTGTTCAGTAGAAAGGGAGCACAGCATGTCATGGCTTCACGATCGGGAGATACTTTCGGAGAATTTCTTCCCTCGATGTAGACTTTTTGTGCACCCGTCGTGTTGGATCAACGTGCTTTGCTCGTGGTGCCACAACAGCTGACAGCCACATCTTGCGCAACGCAGGAGGAAGACTTCGGATATCTCGGGAGACACTCTGTATGCATTAAGGAATGGTCGTGTCTGTGTAATCATAATCGCGGTAGTCTATTGAGTCTTTTTCTTGAGAAACATCGGCGCACTGCTGTAGAATGCAGAATCGCGAAGGTCGATGAATGATATCTCTCTTGAAGCTCTCACAAGGCTGTCGTGCATCGTCAAGGAGGTGCCAGATTTCTGAGTCAGAGAGTTACATCGTACCCCCATTTCGCAATTCTGATGGGTAATGGCTCTTAGCGGTGAGTAAAAGGTGACAAACTCAACTCCGATCGGATTAGAAGCTGAGAGAATTGTCGGTTCCAGTAGGCGAAGTCGTTATGGCGGGAAGCAACAGAACTAAGGTGTAGAAGTCAAATTCATCAACACACGAAAAGTAGCATATGAAAGTCTGTAATCAGTAGCTAGAATCAAGTATGTGGTCGCTCTTGATGAGTCATTTGGGAATCTGGCAACATTATATCTGCCTTTTTAGGCAATCTGAGTTCATCCTGACTGGTGGACGTCAGAGCGGGTAGAAACGTGCAACGGTAAGCTTACTTGAGCTTAATTTGACTTTCGTTTGGAAAAGTAGCGATGTGAGTTGCTCACATAGTACAATGCAGCTTCTTCCCTCTCTATAGCACCGTGAATAGAGTCGTAATCTCTGGTTATACATGAATTCTCATCGAGGGACAACGCTCCTTATCGAGACGGAAGACGTTGGACATGGCGGAACTAGGGCGGAATCCAATGCAAGCCACGTACTGAGGCATCAAAGATACGGTCCACTCCCTCTACCCCAATTCCTGCAACGATAGAAGACATACAGAAGCTACGGAGGTCCGTCTTAAAAGTCTTTGCTAGCGCTAAAATCACGCTAAGTAGGGCAAAAGAGCAGGTACTTGCAAATCTTGATTTTTATACCTATTTATCTCTACCTTCTTTATACTTATTTCTACCTTCTAATTCTATAATTTTTTAAATATATATAAAAATTCTTTTAATCTATATCTTAATTTTCTCTTATAAAAGGTTATTTTATATAGCCTTTTACTTATAAATAGCTTCCTTTTTATTTTTTAAAATATCTTTTTTTATTATTACTCTCTTTATTTATAGCTAAGTAGGCTTAATAGCATTTAAATCTAGTAAATTTAAATACTAAAGAAGCCTTTAAACTTTCTTAATATTATATAAAAGCTACTATATATAATATTTATAACTAAAAGCTTAATCTTCTTATATAAAAGTATTTAATCTTTTCTTTTTATATTTTTTTATAAAAAGAAGTAATTTTAAAATTAAAATCTTTATATAGTATTACTATTAATTAATATTATCTTTTTTTTTCTCTTTTATTAGCTTACTATTAGCTTTATTTTAAGACTACTTAGGCTTCTTGTCTAATAGGTTATAAAGCCTTAGCCTTCTTATTCTATTTTTAAGCTTTTATTTCTCCTTTATAACTAGCTTAAGCTTTATATTTATTACTTTAATTATAAGATTAACTTCTTTTTTCTCTTTTAAGATCTTTAAAGATTAATAATAAAAAGGACTTTTTTTATTATATAAAAAGTA
Source organism: Fusarium xylarioides (assembly GCA_013183765.1). Taxonomy (NCBI): domain Eukaryota; kingdom Fungi; phylum Ascomycota; class Sordariomycetes; order Hypocreales; family Nectriaceae; genus Fusarium; species Fusarium xylarioides. The sequence goes on from SRZU01000150.1 coordinate 46,591, forward strand.
GCCTTAAAATATAAATTTACTTAAGCCTTTCTATTTCTTATAAATATAATTATAAAGAAATTACTTCTTAAGTAGCCTTTAAATATAATAGCTATTATAGTAATAAAGAAGTATTATAAAAGTTTTATTTAATTAAATTATAGCTTTTTAATCTTTAAAGGTTTAATCTTTATAAGTAATATACTATTTAATGTGCTTTTTCTTTATTATTATAGTTAATTTAAGCTTTTTTATTAACTTTATTTTTTTATATTCTGCTAATTTTAAAATTCTAGTAATAGTTATAATTAAAATCTTAACTCTTTAACTATTAAGCTTATTAGAAATATTAATAAATGTTTTTTCTTTACTAAATTAATTAAAGCTAATTTTAGTAATAATAAGCTTATAATTCTTATTAATATTCTTTATAAGCTATTTAAATTAAAGTTTATCTTTTAATTAAGTATTAATAAGTCTAAAGAGACTCTTATTAGGCTTAAAGCTTACCTTAATTACTTAAAAATATATCTTATTAATTATATATTTAAAGATACTAGTAAAAAAGTTAATTTATATTATAGTTTTTTCTCTTTTATTTAGTACTTTTAATATTACTATTAAAGCCTAGATTATAATATCTATATATATATATATAGTATCTTCTTTATAAGTTAAAGAGGGGGAAAATAGTATAAAAATCGCTTATAGAAGATAGCTAATAAAATTAGCAGGGATCCCCTATCTAAGTTTATAAGGGTAATTGCTGATCCCTCTTGGCCGGCAAAGACTTTTAAGACAGACCTCCATACTAAGCTCAAAATACAAATACCAAGAAATACTACCAACCTTAATTTTTTAGTCACATGCACCTCGCCCTTAGCTTTGACCCTAAAACATGATCTACGTACGTAACCCTATAGCAACGACCCTATTATCTCTACCTCGGCTGGCACACCGAGGTCTCGAGACTTGAATCGTAGCTAATAGGGCCAAGATTGGTGCAATGCGGAGATAGTGGGAATCAAACTGCGCTAAATTGGGTCTTCCCCAACGTAGTACATATTCAGCTCCTCATCTTTTTTCCCTTTTCTTTCCTCTATTCTCCTCATTCTCTCCTTTTCCCTCTAATTTCTGAATAACCTCCCTCTAATCCCTTTTCAAGATGGTCTTCTATCCTCCTCCCTCGGTTAGCCTGCCATTCGGTAAACTCACCCTGTCGTCAGTTTCAGCTCCTCCGCTCACATTCCTTAGAACCTCCCGAGTCAATCACCATCCCGGACTTCATCTTCAGCGATAAGCACGCTCGCAAGCCTATTGCTCAGTCCAGAAATCCCTTCACATGTGGTATCTCCGGTAAGACGTACACCACAGAAGATGTCATCCAGCGTGAGAAACTTCTCGCGCGTGCTCTTGCAAAGCGCCTTGGCTATGATGTCCACGATGGAACAGAGTGGGATAGAGTAGTGGCGCTATTCTCAGTCAACACTGTACGTTTGAGCTCAGTCACACAAAAATCCAACTAACGTATAAGATCGACTACATTACCATGACCCATGCTGTTCACCGTTTGAACGGAATCGTCACACCCGCCAGTGCCGCATATTCTGCCCCAGAACTCGAGCATCAGCTCCGCTCATCCGGCGCAAACGCCCTTTTCACTTGTGTTCCTCTTCTTGAGACCGCTCTCACTGCCGCGAAGGCAGCCGGTATCCCTGAGGATCGTGTCTTTCTTCTACCTGTGCCCGGCTTCGAGTCCAAGCCACCTTTCAAGTCAATCGACGATTTGATTGCAGAGGGCAAGGATGCGCCTGAACTTCAGCCTCTGAATTGGGTCAAGGGTCAAGGCTTGAGGCAAGTTGCGTATCTATGCTACTCCAGTGGAACATCAGGTCTCCCCGTAAGTCTTACCAGATTTTGATGAAATGAATACGCGGCTCACAAACTGTAGAAAGCGGTTGAGATCACTCACGTCAATGTGATCGCAAACGTTATGCAAATGACAGTCCAAAACGCAGAGGGCCGAAAAGTAGCGGGAGTCGACACTCAGGTTCAGCTTGGTCTCTTACCACTCAGTCACATTTACGGCCTCGTCCCAGTCGCTAATTGGGGTAATGTCATCTCACCCCTGCTCCTACGTCTCACTGAACTAACTTGTCCGAAGGCATCTACAATGGCGATGAGACAGTCATTCTGCCCAAGTTCGAGCTCAAGATGTTCCTTGCTACCGTTCAGCGCTTCAAGATCGAGCAAATGGCCCTCGTCCCTCCCATCATGGTCCAAATGCTGAGCCACAAGGCGGAATGCCAAAAGTACGACCTCAGCTCTGTCCGCTTCATCTTCAGTGGTGCTGCTCCCCTTGGAAAGGAAACAATCTCTGGCTTGAATGAAATCTGGCCCAGTTGGAACATCTGCCAAGGTTACGGTACGTCCCCTTCAATCACGCGCCGTGTCTTGTTGTTAACTTTGCAGGCCTCACTGAAACGTCACCCGTTGTCTCATCGACTACCGAACTCGATATCGATCCCGGCTCCTCTGGATCACTTCTTCCTGGTATCAAGGCCAAGGTCATCGATGCCGAAGGCAAAGAGGTTACGGAATACAACACTCCCGGTGAACTCTACGTCCAAGGCCCCAGTGTTGTTCTGGGATATCTCAACAATGCAAAGGCCACAGCTGAGACCTTTGTAACCCACAGCGATGGACGCTGGATGCGAACTGGTGACGAGGTTATCGTTCGCAAGTCACCCAAGGGCATTGAACATCTTGTCATCGTGGACCGAATCAAGGAGCTTATTAAAGTTAAGGTAAATTTCACCACCCTAGCGCCCTTGCTTACCTACTTACATACTCTACTAGGGCCACCAAGTCGCACCAGCTGAGCTCGAAGCTCATCTTCTTACCCATCCTCTCGTCGACGACTGTGCCGTTATTCAAGTCCCTGATGAACGAGCTGGTGAAGTCCCCAAGGCCTTTGTCGTCAAAGCACCCGAGGCTAAGGGCAAATCCGACGAGGAGGTCACAAAAAGCATCAACAAACACGTCGAAGAGCACAAGGCGCGCCACAAGTGGCTCAAGGGCGGCATCGAGTTTATCGAAATCATTCCCAAGAGTTCTAGTGGCAAGATCCTTCGACGTCTGTTGAGAGACAAGGAGAAGCAAGCCCGCAAGGAGAAGGGGGCCAAGCTGTAATGATATTGGTGCATAGAGTGTGTAAGAAAGAGAGGGAAACTCATGCGCTTCCTACAAGGAAGTAGAGCGATTAATGACTATTAGATCACTTAACAAGCTTATCATATACCTTTGATCTTGTGGCAAGCCTATGCTTTCAAATCCCGGCTTCATGGCATCAGGACCATGCCAACCATGAGAAGAAAATCATGATAGTGGGCGAATACAATCGAGAATCCAGAAGGAGCAGGATCATCGACGAGGGGAATTGGACTCTTAGTAAACGAGGCGCTCTCCAGTTGACATTCAATTACTCAATGTGCTCTTGGGAACCATAAACCCCATCTGACGTGCTCTTATCGTCTACACGGGACTGACGCCATCGCCAACAGAGGAACTATCTGAAGAGACCATATATCAGCATTAATGCAGTTTTCCAGAGTCATTCATGATATCACATTGATGTAGGTCCGAGCATTGTTTAAAGCATTGAGACTGCATTGTATTGAATGAAGTCTAGCTAAGATGTCTATAAAGCGAATGGAACTTTTGTATTATATCATTCACTAATCTTTACCCGGAGACTCATAGGACCCCCTGACCCTATTTTCATGAGATATTTTCTTGAGTCTGTCTCAAAGACTTCTTAGAAGACCACGCCCTTGGCCTGCTTGCTTTGAGCATCCTTCTCCCTGATGTCAATGTTCCTCCACATGAAGAGGCAGACGACGCAGAGAGGGATGAACGCGCAACCAGCGTAGATCATCTTTTGCTGCACGTAGTCATAAGCAGCAATGATAGCGTCTCGCTCAGGGCTACCAGCAGGGTAAGACAGTTGAACGTTGATGTCGCCATAGATGGTAGCAGTCATGTTCTTGGCAGACTCGGGAAGCTGCTTGGCAAGCTCGGTCGGTAGCATGTTAGTCCAGATGCCACCAGCAATGGCCACACCAATGGAGGAACCGATACCACCGAACATACCCCAGATAGCCAGAGCGACGGCGACATCCTGATGCTTGACAGAAGACATGACTGCGATACGTGCAGTCAAGGACCAGATACCACTGTAGATACCGTTGAAAAGCTGACACATGACGAGCCAGTTGACGGCAGTCTCAGGGTGACGGAAGTGGATGAGAAGGGCGGTACCGAGAACCAAGAAAGGTACACCGACGAAAGAAGGCCACTTGAAGCGCCCCAGGTATCGAATGGCGATGCCGACGAAGGGTCCAACGAAGGCAGCCATCAGAGAGAACGAGTTGAGGATATAGCCAGAAGTGGTGACACTCTCAAAGTGAACCACCTGCAAATAAGAGCCGTAATAGGTATCCCAGCAGAAAATTGAGGCAAACATAATACCATAGATGAGACAGGCTCCCAAAATGGTGCGATCGGCAAGCAGGTGAAAGGGAAAGTAAGGCACAGGGGCGAAAAGCTTCTCCCAGACGACAAAGGCGGCAATGAGAACGACACCAAGAACCGGCATGGCAATGATATAACCAGTAGCCCATCCGTTGGGAGCAGTAGCAGCGATGCTGAAAGGGAGTAGGAGTAGAGCCCAACCGGCACTAGTCAGGAAAAGACCAATAACTAGACTAATGTTAAAGACTGCGCGTTGAAAGTAGACAAAGATGAAACTCACCATCGAACTGCACAAAGTAGTACTTGAAAGACTCCCAGATAGTGCGGTTGTGTACCTTCTCAGGGGCAAGACCAAACTTCTTGGCCTTCATCTCATTCATGATGAAGATAACCATGACGGGAATGCAGAACGCCAGCAGGATGATACAGAACGAACCAAAAGCCCATCGGAAGTTGACGTTCTTCAAGAAGAGCTCAGCAATCTTAGGACCGGCGAAAGTGGAGCTGATGGTAGGCGTGTAGTTGATGCCCATGATGATCAAACGGTTGCGGAGAGTAGTGGTGTCAGCGACAACAACGTCAATGACATAGATGAGACCGAGATGGCCAACCCAGTAGAAGGTGTGCGCAGCAGCATACATTTCGACGCTGTTGCACGTAGCCTTCATGATCATACCGACAACAATCAAGAGAACCATGGCACCGAAGCCCCAGACTCGACCCCAGATGTCAATGATCTTGGCAAGAGTCAAGTTCCAGACTGCGCCCAGAATCGAGGCTACGATACCAGTTGAGGCGAGAAGACCGTGTGAAGCGAAGGCTGAAGTGACGTAAGGAATAAGGTTGCTCTGCACATTCTGGAGCAGACTATCGACGAAGGAGACGAGGAAGAGACTGGAGAATACAGGGTCAGTATGGTTCTGGCAAGGTAAGCTAACCACTTACAAGACAAATGTGGCAATCAGCATCTTCTTGGTCCAGACGCTGGTGATGGCCTCGGCTTTCTTGACACCCTGCTGCTTGAACTCATCATCGGAGAAGTCCTTGAGATCCTCATCGACCATCATGTTGTTGTTGGCGGGAGCCTTCTCAATGTCTGGGACAGACACTTCGTTGACGGGCTCTGGCCCGTTCATGGTATGAGTCGCCATTGGAACGAAGAGTATCAGAATCGTTCCAAAGGGAAGAGGTGCTCAATTCAGCTCAATGGATTGAGAAAAGAAAGAGAGAAGTAAGCTTTACGATTGCTCAATCTATGAGAGGACCACAAGGTCACATTGAAGGGGGGAGAGCATCCATTAAGTACCTTGCCCTACCAGGCCAAGATCGTAGCTCGTTGCAACTCTGGCTGCATGGGAAGCTCTCACTAGAGCGAGAATTGAGAACGGGATAGGCGATGATCATCCATGGCTAGATTTCATAGAACGAATCCTTCTGAGGGCTAAAACGGTAACTGGTCTCCGATGGGTGAGCTTCCTAAACCCACCTATAACTGGCCGGTGCTACGTTTGCCATGAGCCAGGTAAGGATTAAGCTTATTGCGACCCTGGGCAATCAACGGCAGAAAGCCCCTGTTCGAGACGAACCCTCTCGCTGCAGAGACGTCCCTGGTTCTGGGATGGCGAGAAAAAGACGCACTAACACCGATCATCCACGCTCTATTTGCTTGGCCCTACGAGTCTAACCCTTGGGAATAGTACCGTAGATGTGCCAAATGGAGACCTTGTAGTATCAAGAGCATCATCTATTGGATGAAGCTTATTTCCAGAAGCTATCCGCACATCGACCGGGGTGAGTTGGCCGAGAGTGGCGTCGCTCCAACTGCTTGGTATGGTATGGCGCCGTTTGGTGTTGACCCCCAAGAACACCAACGCAAGTTTTTCAGCGCTAGTCGCATATCTGATCATCTGATAATCTGATAAGCAGCATCAGCACCGAAGATCGCACCTCTTGGCCGCCCTTCACCTTCCAGCGTGCGGCGTAGCATTGGCACGTCAATTTGATCCGTACTTCTCCGAGTATAAGCATGTGAAGGAAAGCTCATTGACATTTTTGTCTCGGAAAAGAGGCAAAGAGTTCGTCCAGGGTTCCCTTGCATGTCGCTTGTCATATATTGCGAGAAAGATTCGATCGATCGTAAAGCCAACAACCAACAGCGCGTCTATAGCGTCTAAAGAAACGCAGCACCACATAACAAGTCGTGGGGCCATACGAGACTATTTCCCGGTAAGTGGGCGCTGGTCGATGGTAAGAACAGCCAGACTCCGATTTGACCCTGACGAGTTTTCGGGTCATTTCTAACCAGGAAGAGCAACGGAGGCGCTTTTTGGCGCAAATAAGGTCGTGAGCCATGATCTTGGCATCAGGCATTCGGAGAGAAATGGGCAAGCCACTAGAACGGGATTCCGAAGCATGATGTTTGGCCGTGGGCCCGGTCTCGAGGCTCTGCGGGACTGAAGCTCTCCTCTTTGTCTTTATCAATCCGACCGCGATATAGCACTGCGAAATTGAGACTTGCCCCGATAGTCTGAAGCTCCACAGGCCAAAGCACGCCTAAATGACCTCGGGTTCATTGATAGAGCTGTTGACGATCCGGTCAGAAGGAACTCGGTTGTCAAAGTAGCCTAAAGATTGAGACTTGAGGCAAATTTCTTTCCTCTCTGGGGCCTTTGGTGTTCGGTTCAACGTCTTGGCAAGCCATTCGTCCATTCTGAAAATAAGCCCTCTACCCTCCATCTAGAGCTTGTAATGTGGCTAGGATTCAATGATGCTGGGCTGAACCCACTGTGGATGTCAAGCATAGGATTGACTGCTGCCTGGCCAATATCTTCCTTTCTCTTGACCTGCTTTGTCGTACTCATGTGGGGGTCCGGTGATTGATAGGCCGATTCTGCAGGATCACGCCCGAGGAAGGGTCTTGTTCGATGTTCCATACATTATGAATGCATACTAGACCTGTTTAGCATCGCAGGAACCGACCGTCCGGGTGACATGTTCCATGAGGTGGGCCAGAGAAGTCCTTGTCGTGGAGTTAGAGAGTCTAGGCGCCGGGGAGCAGTAAATAGTCTCCTAATAACATCGCAATATATCCGAACTACTGTAAGCAGCAAAGAGCCTTGTCTTTCCTTGGGCCAAGAAATAAGTGTAAAGAGGCCGAGAACAACGACCGATCTAAAATTTGACAAGAATGGAGTCGTTGAACCTCCCGATTTGATCGGGCAAAGTATTCCTCTAGTGGTAGAACATGGAAATGCGCTTTAAAAAGGGACAATAACTCAGAGAGCATCACTTTCCAAAGGTAGCACTCTACGAGGCGAACTGATGTCTAGATTCATCGATATCGAGGTTGGGTTGTGTTGCATCGCCGATCTGGTGTTTGCCACCAACTCCAACTGCAATTGCAAATGATTGATTTGATAAGATTAGATTAGATTATCTGGAAATGCTTAAATTGCTAACATGTCTTGCCAGTGCTCCCTGAGCTGTCAATTGACATTTAGCTTGCTTATAATAATTAAAGGCAGATAGCTAGTATATAGTTAAACTATTAGAAATCTTTAGTATTAATATTAACCTTATTAATATTAAAAAGCATTTTGATTATAGCTTTATATTTATTTCTAGTAGCTTATAATAATAATATTTAGTTTATTTTTATTTATTATATTAATATTAATTTAATAATATTAAAAAGTATTTTAATTATAACTTTATATTTATATTTAACTACTTATAATAGTAATATTTAATTATATTTTATATTTAATTATACTTTATATTTTTTATATTAATATTAACTTTATTAATATTAAAAAGTATTTTAATTATTACTTTATATTTATTTTAAGTAGCTTATAATAATAATATTTAATAATTTTTATTTATTATATTAATATTATTTTTATTAATATTAAAAAGAATTTTAATTATTATTTTATAAGGTAAATATACTTAATTAAGTAAATTATATTTAATTAACTATAGCTTTATTTTACTTACTAAAGAACTCTTTAACTTTTAGTTATAAACTCTTTCTTATATATAGAATTTTTTTTTATTTTATATAATTAACTTTATATAATTTTCTAGATAATTCTATTATATATAAACTCTAAATACTACTTATAATATAAAAGCCTACTTATAAATTAATAGTAATTATACCTATAAGTATAATAATGCTAAAGATCTAAAGGCTATATTTAGTTTTTAGCCTACTAAGGTATAGATTTATTATATCTAGAGTACTTAGCCTTTATACCTTCTTATTAAGCTACCTTCTATAGTAAAAGCTTTTAATTAAGTAGTAAAGGAGCTTATACTTAAAGATAATTAGCTTTTATAATTAATTATTTATTTACTAATTATAACTAATTACTAATAATTAACTAGCTTTTCTTTTTACTTTAATTCTTATTCCTTAGTATATATTTATCTATAAGGTAATAATATTACTATTATAAACATTTTAAAGGTAATTATAACTAGTTAAGATAAGCTATAAGTATAGTTAATTAATACCTACTAGTTATATATTAAGTAAGTTTAATATCTTAATTATAATTAAGGTTAGTATTATTAATTTTATAAGAAGTAATTAAAGTAAAGAACTTATATTTAATAAAGGCTTAATTAATTTCTTAATAGTTTTATAATTATTAAGATAAGTATCTTTAAGGATAAATAGATTAAGAAAGATTAAAGTTATAAAGGAGTTATAGATTCTATTAATTATTAAGCTTTCTAAAGCTTTTTAGCTAATTAAGTAATATATTTATTATAATTAAAATTACTTAAAATACTATAGCTTAAAGGTAACCTTATTAATTAAGTTTATTAAGACTTTAATAAAGCTATAAAATAATTATTTTTATTAATAAATAAATTAATTATATAAATTATATTTTAATAGTATTTTATTTAATATATTTTATTATATAAAGGAAATTATAAGCTTCTTTAAATAGTAAGTATTATAATAAAATAGTTATAAAGCTATTAGTAATTATAATTAAAAGGTAAGTTAAATACTTTATTTTATTTTATAGCCTTAACCTAGTAATAACTAATAAATAAAACCTAGGTATTTTAATAAGCTATAAAAGTATTAATAATAAAGTCTTTAGCTAAATTAAAGTTTTAATAAACTTAATTAATAAGGTTACTTTTAGGCTATAGTATCTTAAGTAACTTTAATTATAATAAATATATTACTTAATTAGCTAAAAAGCTTTAAAAAGCTTAATAATTAATAGAATCTATAACTCCTTTATAACTTTAACTTTTTTTAATTTATTTATCTTTTAAAGTTATTTTAATAATTATAAGGTTGTTAAAAATTAACTAAGTCTAAGTTATTTATAAGTTTTTTATATTAACTATTTCTTATAAAATTAATAATATTAACTTTAATTATAGTTAAGATATTAAACTTACTTAATGTATAACTAGTAAGTACTATTAATTAACTATACTTATAGCTTATCTTAACTAGCTATAATTACCCTTAAAATATTTATAATAGTAATATTATTATCTTATAAATAAATATATATTAAAAGATAAGAATTAAAGTAAAAAGAAAAGCTAGTTAATTATTAGTAATTAGTTATAATTAGTAAATAAATAATTAATTATAAAAGCTAATTATCTTTAAGTATAAGCTTTTTTATTACTTAACTAGAAGCTTTTATTATAAAAAGTAGCTTAATAGAGAAGTATAAAGGCTAAGTACTTTAAATATAATAGATTTATATTTTAATAAGCTAAAAATTAAGTATAGCCTTTAGATCTTTAGTATTATTATACTTATAAATATAATTACTACTAATTTATAAGTAGGCTTTTATATTATAAGTAGTATTTAAAGTTTATATATAGTAAAATTACTTAGAAAATTCTATAAAGTTAATTATATAAAATAAAAAAGATTTTATATATAAGAAAGAGTTTATAACTAAAAGTTAAAAAGTCTTTTAATAGGTAAAATAAAGTTATAGTTAATTAAATAGAATTTACTTAATTAAGTATATTTACTTTATAAAATAATAACTAATACTAAGGTAATAAATAGTAGTATTAATAGTAATTTAATAAAAATACTTTATTTTATATTAAATAATTAAAGTATATATTTAAAATACATTATAAGAAAATTAAATTTAATTAAAAATTAAAGCTTTTTAGCTAGCTTAAATATAATTAAATTTAAATTATAATTAAAGTAACTAACTTAATAATATTAATTTAATAAAGCTTTATTATTTAAAAGGTAAGTAATATTTAAATTATAATAAACTTTAAAAATACTTTAATATCTTTTAAAGCTAATATATAAACTTAAAAAAAAATTAAAATACTATTTTTAAAAATTAAAAAGTAATATATTAATAATTAAAAAAAAAGTATAACTTATAAATTATAATTATTATTATTATTAGTTTTAAGATAGTCTGTTTAGGTTAAAGCCTTAGTAGTAATTGCCTTAACTAGGTAATAATAGAGAAGGCATTTAGCCTTAGCAAGCTAGGAGAAATATCTTTTTTATGCTTATAAATTAAGGCTACTTATTTAATTAAATTATAAGGTTAAAGGTAGCAGCACTATATAACCTTAAGACTTAATTTTAAAGTTATTATATTTTTTAATATAGTATATAATACCTTATATTATAATATGTTAAAAATAAGCATTATATTATATTATCTTATTATATAAGACTCTATTAGCTATACCTTGCATATTGCTATAAAGATATTTTAACTTTTTAATAGTAATATATAAAGTATAATTAATAAAATCTTATATAATAAAATAATATAATATAATACTTATTTTTAACATATTATAATATAAGGTATTATATACTATATTAAAAAATATAATAACTTTAAAATTAAATCTTAAAATTATATAATATTATTACTTTTAACTTTATAATTTAATTAAATAAATAGCTTTAATTTATAAGTATTTTTTTTTTAAGTTTACATATTAGCCTTAAAAGGTATTTAAGCATCTTTAAAGTTTATTATAATTTAAATATTACTTACCTTCCAGGCAGTAAAGCTTTATTAAGTTAATATTATTAAGTTAGCTGCCTTAATTACAGCCTAAACCTAACTGCACTTAAGCCAGCTAGAGAGCCTTACTTAATTTATAAGTATAAAAAAAAAAAAAAATTTTAGCTTTAATAAATTAAATACTTTTTTTATTATTATTTAATTAAAGTAATTACTACTAAAGCTTTAACTTATATAAATTATTTTAAAATAAGCTAAAAATCTTAAAATTTATTATAAAATATAATAAAATATTCTTTTTTTTTAAGTTTATATATTAGCCTTAAAAGGTATTTAAATATCTTTAAAGTCTATTATAATTTAAATATTATTTACTTTTTAAATAATAAAGCTTTATTAAGTTAATATTATTAAGTTAATTACTTTAATTATAGCTTAAACCTAACTGCACTTAAGCTAGCTAGAGAGCCTTGCTCTTTAGCTAGGCTAGATCTTCCTCTTGCAACCCACTTCAAACATCTCTTAATCTATACCACGCTTCAATCATCCAACACGCAGTAAGTCATCTAACCCGCCTTCTGATCACAGCCGCTAACAACATCACAGCTACACTATCACGATGCTCAGAAGAAGCCTACAGTTTAATCCTAATAAGCCTAATCCTAGTAAGCCTTATCTAATAGAAGGCTATAATATAATATATAAGATTAACTAAACTATTATTAATAAAGAAAATTATAATTAACTATATAATAAAATAATAAAAGTTATATATATTTAAAAGAAAATAGATAATACTAGCTATATAAGGCTAATAGCTTTTAATTATAAGATCTTTTTACTTATATATTACCTTTATAAGTAAGACCTTCTTATTAAGAAGGCTTTCCTTATTAAGGAGCTAAAAGAACTAAATAAGCTAAAAGGAAATTACTTAAAGAGATATATATATACTATAAAAAGCTAGTATTTATTAATACCTTTTATAATAATATATATAATAAGTAATTTAAGGCTATCTAGGATTAAGTCTAGTAAGTATTAAAAAAGACTAAACTATAGCTACTATAAAGATAAGGGGAATAGTATACTATAAAATAGATAAAAGAGAGATAATTATAGAGTTTTAAAGGAAAAATATATTAAGTTTTATATAGATTTAAAAGCTTAAAGTTAAAGACTATTAATAGTAATAGAAAGTAGAATTAATTATACTATATAGTATATAACTAGTTTATAATTATAAAGATTAGCTAAATATTAGTATACTATTAGTATAAACAGGAAATAATACTATTTTTTTTTTTAAGTTTATATATTAGCCTTAAAAGGTATTTAAGTATCTTTAAAGTCTATTATAATTTAAATATTACTTGCCTTTTAAGTAGTAAAGCTTTATTAAGTTAATATTATTAAGTTAACTGCCTTAATTATAGCCTAAACCTAACTGCACTTAAGCTAGCTAGAAAGCCTTTCTTGCTCTTCAGCTAGGCTAGATCTTCCTCTTGCAACCCACTTCAAACAATACTACGCTTCAATCATCTAACATGCAGTAAGTCATCTAACCTACCTTCCCTTCTAATCGCAGCCGCTAACAACATTACAGCTACACTATTATGATGCATATTAGAAGAAGCCTGCAGACTCCTAATCCTAATAAGCCTTATCTAATAGAAGGACCTAATATAACTAAAATGAAGGATATAATTAACTAAGCTATTAGCAGCAGTAACTATTACAAGCTATATAATAAGGCAATAGAGATCCTAAAGGCCTAGAAGTATATAAATAATATTAACTGCATTAAGCAGGTAGCCTTTAATTATAAGATCCTTAAGATTATATAGCCTTATTATAAGCTAGTTAATAGAAGCTTCCTTAATGCTAAGATAAAGGCACTTAATGCACTTAGAGAGAAGTTACTTAAAGGGATAGATCTAGAGGTTAAGGAAAGGGAATTCATTATAGCCATTTATAGCAGCTTATATAATAAGTAGCTTAAGGCTATCAGGTAGCAGGCTAAGAGGGTAATAAGAATTACTTTACAGTAAGGATAAAAGAGAGGTAATTGCAGGGTTCTATTAGAAGAAAAATGTATTAAGTTTTATATAGGTTTAGGCGCTTAAAGTTAAAGACTTAAAGTTATAATATTAGTATTAGCAGTAATAGAAGGTAGAATTAATTATACTATATAGCATATAACCAGTTTATAATTATAAAGACTAGCTAAACATTAGTATACTATTAGTATAAACAGGGAAGGAAATAATACTATATAATTAGTATTAATAATAGCTAATTTAATTATAATTTCTTAAGTATAATAGCTAATTATTATATAATTAATCTTTTAATTAATATTAATAATTTTAATTTTAATTATATTTTAAATTTATATACTTTTTTTTATATTTAAAAAATTATAAGTAAAAATCTATTATATATTAATAAATTACTATTAAAATAGTAAATTAATCTTATAATCTTTAATTATAAAGTAAAGCTTTTTAATATATAAAATATTTTTATTTTTATATATATTATAAGTTAAATATAAGCCTTAAATAACCTTATTAATTACTTAAAAGAGAGTTAAGATTTATTAATTAAATAATAAGTCTTTTTTATTAAAATTATATTAACTAATAGTAATAATTTATATTAAAAGTAATTTATAAAGTTAAAATATATAGTTATAGTAGTTAAATTAATAATATAAATAATATATTATAGGAATTAAAAGCTATTATAATATAAAAGAGAGGGAAAAAAAAGAAAAAAAGAAAAAAGAAAAAAAAAAGTAAATTAAAGAATAAAGGTTTTAGTATTAAAGGAAAAACTATAAATATTAATAAATTAAAGCTAGCTTAATAAGTTAATAATAAATTAAATTAAATTATAAGGTAAAGTAGTATAATATAAGGAATATAAATTAAAAGTAAATATAGCTAATTAATACTTAAAAGCGTTATATTATATAGAGGTTAATTACCTAGAGCTTCTATAGAATAATTATTAATAGCCTGTATAGGCTAAACCTTCTGTTTTCTTAGGACTATATCTTTAATGAGGTTTGATTTGGGACAGGTCAACCTAGTATTTCTTCCTTCTAAATCGGGAGAAAGGCGCGCGTCATGGCGTCTAGCCAAAGCAAATTATTAATGAAGGAGCCAGATGGTTTCTGCCAGCAATCTAACGAGGTTTTCCGAACTGCAGACTACTAAGAAACAGACTCTAGAAGAGAGATAGCAGCCCGATCATGATGGATAAAGGAGTTGATGGGCTCTGTAGGTCGGTATCGTGCCCTGAAGGAAGCATCCAAGCCAAGAAAAAGCCCAGCATGGGTATAACACAGACAAGATTATAGAATACTACCCATCTGAAACCAACTGCTTCTCGCGCGTAAAGTCCCCAATAGATTTGTCTATGCTCTCGTCCCTCCTCAAAACCCATTCTCTTCTTGGGGAGATATTTCAGAACACCATTAGAGCAAAGGCTCATCTTTGTACACTTGTGATACCAATGTAGCATTAGCCGTGGCTGGTGGCAAGCATAGAAACGCTTTTCGAACTCGTGCTTGGAAATCGTAGGTATCTAGCATGGGTTTTGGATCACAGTCATAATCCGTGTTATTGCTATCCGGAATTGTGTTTTCCTCTACCGGGGCGAATTGGTGATCGTCAAATTTGAGAAACTAATTTCGTGAACTGTTGTACAAAGCGTAGATTAGTCACAACGAGCATTCCAGCTTTGATTGAAAGAGCCTTGTTTTCTTCAATTGAAGGTGGCGGTCAGTTTGACCTTATCAAGCTACAGAAATCGCGCAGTGGGTTCAATCTGACCAATCAGAGAGCGTTTTGCTGTTTACAGCTCAACATGAACAGTATCAGCTTTAGTCTGTGCTCATCATCGATCAATACCTACCTTATAGAATTGGCAATGTGAGTACCTCCAAATACCAAGCCAACTGCGGAGACATCCTCGAAGATGGTAGTATTGTTCTCTCAGGTCCTCAAAGAAAGCATAAGAGTTGAGTGTATCCGTAGGTATTTGTGCAAGGTTGTAGTTACCACCCTGCTTCACAATGGGAAGAACACGAGAGCCGGGGAAACCTGTACCGAGAATTTCATTTTCTTCATGTTTCGCCTCACGCTGTAATGCAGAACCTGGATGCGACTCGACTGCCAGCTAATCTCCTCGGCTCTGAGATGGGGGCTGCCGAGATATACGATTACCCTGATCAGCGTTTGATCTCCTCCAGTCTTGTTTATTTGTGGCGAAATTTGATTCCAGGTCGTGCATTAGTACCCGGGGGAGATTGCAAAGAATTGTTTTAAGCTTATTGGCAAATATTAAAGGTACCTCAGCCCATCTATCAATCTACATCCTTGTACTCATGTAAGCATTACCATCATCTATAATCAGAATAACAGCAGGAGTGAATACGCACGCATTTCCACCGAACTTGTGATTCGCCAGTCTCCAGAGGTCTTGGATACTGGGGCAATGGCCACCATTCCCATTGTTCCTTAGTCCATCATTCTACCGCATTCTGCCACAAGCCTAGAACTGTGCTAGAAGCTGGTTTTTTCTCAGTGTTGCGATGAATTTGAATGCTTTCTGGGTAGGAGTTTCATAACTTCGCAACTAAGCTGAGAAACTCGTAGCGATTAACATAATTATCAGGATTTAATAGAGTAGATGCTAAATCTCAAAGCTGAAAGCACAGTGAAGAAGCAACAGGGATGAAGGGATTGTTAACAAAGGATAATTCATTATCTCTAGACAAGACAAGCTTTTTATCCATAAGGCTAATTGTCATATCACACTTCGGGCCCGGGTCTCTGTGTTCATCGTCATGCTAGGTATCCAATTTCGAGGGAGGCCGGGTATCAGCAGCAAGAAAGGCGTCGCCACTAATGTCAGGATGCTCCTCTCCCAGCACCTTCTTGCTTATTTCCATCACGTCCAGCTCGAGTTCTTCCCGCCTCTTTCCAGCATCCCTGATTCGAGTATGTCGATGCTAGGTTAGCCATGCTACTTAGCGAATCTGGATGGTCTGGCCCTATCTCATTCTCCAATCCTTCCAGATCTTGCCGGTGCATCACTTCTGCGTCTTCATACCCAACCCAACTCTCCAGACTTGGATTTCAGATAGCAACGATGGTGTTGCCCCATCGCCCGAAAATTGCTCCGGCCCGTTGATCTCTGTAGCGAGTCACATGACCTTGATGAACGATAAACCCCACCCAAACACGGTGCTTACTAATACGTGTTGATGTAATAACACCAAGGTCCATCTAATCAGTCATTTCAAATCCTTTGGGCTCACCTCCAACGACCAACATGATCAAGAGGCGTTAAATGCCTCCACGTCCTTGTCTGGGTCAACCATAATTCGCCAGAGTTAGGCTAGATTCCTTCATTCCCGTTAGCGACCCGACCCGTCGCGCGCTTTTGCAGTTGTAAAATGGATCGCGACCTCGAAATTCGACGTTTACTAGAGAAAGTTGCGGAGGCCGAGAGGCAGCGAGATGAGGCAGAGGACAAGCGGAGGCGATTACAACAAAAGAATAGCCAGCTCGAACAAGAGAACCAGCTCCAGCAAAACACGACTCTAAGTCAATACTTAGGTCATTGCCATAACCTTCTCTTCAAGTCCTTTGCTATACGACCTGATCTTTCCGGCACCAGCGTCACGAGGGTAGATGGCAAATTCTACCCCTCTAGTCTTCGTCCCTGGCAGGGATTTGGAGAGCTGCAACAACGTGAATTCGAGATTATAAAGCGCACTTTAGGGGATAAGCCACTTTTCCCTTCCTATATCGGTGTCCGCGAGATGCAACGACGTGCTTGTGAGACCCCGGTAGCGAATGAGGAGGACATTAAGCCTTTTGAGCATATCGCGGTGGAGGGACCTGTTACTGATATCATTCGAGCCCTTTGCGCGAAGGCAGATTCGGATCCTGAAATCGCAAGCCTTGACGTATCCCGCATATCTTTTGCGAACCATTCTCTTAGCATCAATGCGCCGGTCGACGAGGTTATTCGATATAATACCATGGAGAGCTTGGACAAACAGCGACGTGATCCATCCCCAACGAAGCGAGTAGCCATCGAGCCGAAAGAGATCAGACCAGACCGTCGGTGCCTCCGTGAGGACGCAGCAGGAAATCGCGCAATAGCTTTCGTCGTTGAGTACAAGGCTGCTCATAAACTACAAACCAACCAAGTCCGCCGGGGTCTCAACGAGCACTTATTTGGAAATACTATCAAACGTCGATTAAGTTCTAAGTCAACTGCCGACAGCGATCAGGCCTCAGAAGGCAGATCCGATAATGTGCTTGCAATGGTCTTAATACAAACATATGATTATATGATCAAGTTGGGGCTTGAGTATAGTTACCTGACTGCTGGCAAATCATTCCTTGTGCTCTGGGTTAAGGTAAATGACCCAAAAACACTCTACTATCATTTGATTGTTCCGGATATGGAGGCAGAAGATGAAGGTGGCGAATTACAACAATCAAGGACCGCTGTTGCTCAGATTGCGAGTTTCTGTTTATTAGCACTTCGATCAACGACACGCTCGCAGAGTTGGACTGCCAAGGCCCAGTCGATGTTATACCAGTGGCCCATTCCGTACCCGGAAATGCAGCACGAAACATCAGATGAGGAGGATTCTACTCAGACACTTTCCCATTCCTCGGACCTGTCATATCACGAGAAAGACATGAATAGCCCCGAACAAAAGGTTGCCCTACGATCAAGAAGATCTACCTGCAAGGGCCCGGAAGCAGCCCGCGTTAAAAAGGATGACTCCGATGACAACGACGACGGCAATAAGACCAACGACGACTTGCCTCATCTCAATTTGTGGAGTGGCCTCACAACAAAGCGGAAGGACGCACCATCTTCATCCAGTTTTGAGGAGACCTCGGATTCTGAACAGCCTCGCCAGTACTGTACCATAGGCTGTCTCATGGGTCTTAAAAAAGGACTGGAGCTCGATGCGAAATGTCCAAATGTCGCATTACATCGAAAAGCTAGCGGCACTATGTTACATCCAATTGGTGTTGAGGAGCTGGGCCACCTTATGCAGGAGCAGCTAGCATGTTCCCTTGATCGGGACTGTGAGCCTCTTGAGATGCAAGGTAAATATGGCCAAGTTGGGACACTCTTCAAACTTTCATTGACGCAATACGGATATACATTCGTTGGCAAGGGTACAATACCGCAGTTTGTCGGATATCTTCAATATGAGGCTAGGATATACCAGCGACTTGAAAGGCTACAGGGTGAAGTTATACCTGTCTACCTTGGTAGCATTGACCTGATAAAGCCCTATAACCTCACGGCGCACCATGCCGTAAGGTTTGCCGGAACTCAAGTTGTACATATGTTGCTCCTACCTTGGGCAGGCGAGGTAGCAATAAAGGCGGGAAAGCAGGTAGGTGCCGCGGAGGAAGCACAGATGTTGGAGATTGTGAAAGCTGAGGGAGTCTGGTATCCTGATGTGAGGGAACCCAATCAACTATGGAACGAAGAGCTCGGTCGATTTATAATGATCGATTTCCACAGCGCTGAACTTATTCGTAAACCTAGGCAAGTTAAAAAGTTAGCCGGTGAAAAGAGAAACCGAATAAGCGGCTGCCACGACGGTCAACGATTAAAGCGTGCAGCACTAGGGATATGATTTTATTATATTTTCTATATATAGATAGTTCCTGGTAGCTATATGCTATGCCTACTGCCTTAACTATATAATGTAATTTAAGTAAAAATAAGAACTTATAGTCTTTAAATTTAATATATATTATATATAACTTTTATATATTTAAGAAATATATTAATTATAACTTTAATAATATAATATAAAAGAAATTATATTAATAAATAAAAAAAGAAAATTAAAGTTAATTTTTAAAAGGCTTTAAGTTATTTTTAATATTTATATTATTAAAAGAAATATATTTATAAAAAGGCTATTAAAATAAGTTATAAAAGTATTAATAATAAAGTTTTTAATTAAATTAAAGTTTTAATAAATTTAAGTAATAAAATTACTTTTAAGTTATAGTATTTTAAGCTTTAATTTAAATTACTATTTTTTTATTAATTTTATTTTATTTAATTTTAAATATAAAATTAATTAATTATATACTTTAAAACTTTATTATTATTTTACTTTTATTTAACTTTATTATAAATATACTTTATTTTTATATAATTAAAAGGATATAAATTACTTATTTAGCTTAAATAAGATGTCTTAGTCTTTTAGATGGGTAAAGGAAGAAGGTTAACACAGCTGCCGAGGGTAGACCTACAGGCAGTATTTATACTGCTTGGTTAAGGCAGCAATTGCGCCACTTGAGGCAGATAAACCTTCTCTGATTTTGACTTCTGTGATTCTGGCCTACTATAGAGGCCTTATTGTTTAAGCCTTTAATTAAAAAGTTAATAGCTTAATAGCTTTATATAGAGCTAATAGTAATAAAAAAATTAGCTTAAATAATTATATTTATAAATTACTTTTTATATTTAATTAATTCTTTAAAAGTAATAAAAAGAATAATTTAATTATTTATAAAAGTTTTACTTTACTTAATAGCTTTTTCTAGCTCTTTTAGCTATAATAGCTTTTTAACTAGTTAATTTAATAATTTTTTATTTTTTATTTTTTTTTAAGTTTATATTTTATTTTTTTAAGTTTATATATTAGCCTTAAAAGGTATTTAAATATCTTTAAAGTCTATTATAATTTAAATATTATTTACCTTTTAAGTAATAAAGCTTTATTAAGTTAATATTATTAAGTTAACTGCCTTAATTATAGCCTAAATCTAACTACACTTAAGCCAGCTAGAGAGCCTTACTTGCTCTTTAGCTAGGCTAGATCTTCCTCTTACAACCCACTTCAAACATCTCTTAATCCCACGCTTCAATTATCCAACACGCTTCAGCAGTAAGTCATCCAACCCGCATACCTTCTGATCGCAGCCGCTAACAACATCACAGCTACACCATTATAATGCCTATTATTAGAAGAAGCCTACAGTTTAATCCTAATAAGCTTAATCCTAGTAAGCTTTATTTAATAAAAGGCTATAATATAAAGTATAAGATTAATTAAACTATTATTAATAAAAAAGATTATAACTAATTATATAATAAAATAATAGAAGTTATATATATTTAAGAGAAAATAGATAATACTAGCTATATAAAGCTAATAGCTTTTAGTTATAAGATTCTCTTATTTATATACTGCCTCTATAGGTAAGACCCTCCTATTAAGAAGGCTTTCCTTATTAAGGAGCTAAAAGAACTAAATAAGCTAAAAGGGAAGTTGCTTAGAGAGATATATATATGCTATGAGGAGCTGGTATTTATCGATGCTGATGACATGTACAACGAGTGGTTCGAGGCCATCCGGGACCAGGTCCGGCGAGTACAGAAGAAGACCGAACCGCAGCCGCTGTGAAGACCAGACTGGTTATGGTCTTAGACTATAAGCGCGTGAAGATAAGGGGGACGGCATACTGCAAAATCTGGGATAAAAGAGGGGTAATTGCAGGGTTCTATTAGAGGGAAAATATATTAAGTTTTATATAAGTTTATGAGCTTAAAGTTAAAGACTTAAAGTTATAATATTAATATTAGTAGTAATAAAAAGTAGAATTAATTATAATATATAGTATATAACTAGTTTATAATTATAAAAACTAGCTAAATATTAATATACTATTAGTATAAATAGAAGTTAATAATATCTTATAATTTAAAGAATTTAAATTTATATAATTAATTAAGTTAATTAAAGTATAATTAAAAATAGCTATTTTAATTAAATAAAATTAATTTTTTAATAATTAGTTCTTTATAATAGCTATAGCTATTATATAAATTTTATAATAACTTTTACTTTTAGCTTAATTTAAAGTTAATTTAATTATAATTAATAAAATTATAATTAATTATATAATTAGCTTAATTAATTTATAAGCTATTATAAATAGTAATTATTATAATAATAATTATAATAAATATTAATAATTATAATTAATAAGTCTTTATTAAATTACTATTAGTATTACTGTTTATTACCTTAATATTAATTATTATTTTATAAAATAAATATACTTAATTAAGTAAATTCTATTTAATTAACTATAGCTTTATTTTACTTATTAAAAGACTCTTTAACTTTTAAATATAAACTCTTTCTTATATATAGAATTTTTTTTATTTTATATAATTAACTTTATAGAATTTTTTAAATAATTCTATTATATATAAACTCTAAATACTACTTATAATATACTTACTTATAAATTAGTAGTAATTATACTTATAAGTATAATAATACTAAAGATCTAAAGGCTATACTTAGTCTTTAGCCTATTAAGATATAAATCTATTATATTTAAAGTACTTAGCCTTTATATCTTTCTATTAAGCTACCTTTTATAATAAAAGCTTTTAGTTAAATAGTAAAAGAGCTTATACTTAAAGATAATTAGCTTTTATAACTAGTTATCTATTTATTAATTATAGCTAATTACTAATAATTAATTAACTTTTCTTTTTATTTTAATTTTTACCTTTTAACATATATTTATTTATAAGATAATAATATTACTATTATAAATATTTTAAAGATAATTATAGCTAATTAAAATAGACTATAAGTATAGTTAATTAATACTTATTAATTATATATTAAGTAAGTTTAATATTTTAACTATAATTAAGATTAGTATTATTAATTTTATATTAAGGTAAAGAACTTATATTTAATAGAGGCTTAATTAGTTTCTTAATAGTTTTATAATTATTAAAATAACTTTAAAGATAAATAGATTAAAAAAGGTTAAAGTTATAAGGAAGTTATAGACTTTATTAATTAAGCTTTTTAAAGCTTTTTAGCTAATTAAGTAATATATTTATTATAATTAAAGTTACTTAAAATACTATAGCTTAAAGGTAATTTTATTAATTAAGTTTATTAAGACTTTAATTTAGCTAGAGACTTTATTATTAATACTTTTATTTTATAGCTTTAACCTAGTAACAACTAATAAATGGGACCCAGGTATTCCAATAAGCTACAGAAGTATTAACAATAAAGTCTCTGGCTAGACTGAAGTCTTAATAAACTTAATTAATAAGGTTACCTTTAGGCTGCAGCATCTCAAGATTAATACTTTTATAGCTTATTAAAATACCTAGGTTTTATTTATTAGTTATTACTAGGTTAAAGCTATAAAATAATTAATAAGTATTTAAGCTAAAAAATATAATTTATAATAAATATATTAAGTATTTCTAGTTTAAATTATTATTTTTTTATTAATATTACTTTATTTATAGTTTTTAAATATAAAGTTAATTAATTATATACTTTAATATTTTTTTTAAGTTTATATATTAGCCTTAAAAGGTATTTAAGTATCTTTAAAATCTATTATAATTTAAATATTACTTATCTCTTAAATAATAAAGCTTTATTAAGTTAATATTATTAAATTAACTATTTTAATTATAGCTTAAACCTAACTGCATTTAAGCTAGCTAAAGAGCTTTACTCTTTAGCTAGGCTAAATCTTCCTCTTATAACCTACTTTAAATAATACTACACTTTAATTATCTAACACGCAGTAAGTTATCTAACCTACCTTCTAATTATAGCTGCTAATAACATTATAGCTATACTATTACAATGCATACTATTAGAAGAAGCCTATAGACTTCTAATCCTAATAAGCCTTATTTAATAAAAGGACTTAATGCAACTAAAATAAAAGATATAATTAACTAAGCTATTAGTAGCAGTAACTATTATAAGCTATATAATAAGATAATAGAGATTTTAAAGGCCTAAGAGTATATAGATAATATTAACTGCATTAAGTAAATAGCCTTTAATTATAAGATCTTTAAGGTTATATAGCCTTATTATAAGCTAGTTAATAGAGGCTTTCTTAATACTAAGATAAAGGTACTTAATGCGCTTAGAGAGAAGTTACTTAGAGGGATAGATTTAAAGGTTAAGGAAAGGGAATTTATTATAGCTATTTATAGCAGCTTATATAATAAGTAGCTTAAGGCTATTAGGTAGTAGGCTGAGAGGGCGACAAGAATCACTCTACAGTAACGCGAAATGGATAAAAGAGGGGTAATTGTAGGGTTCTATTAGAAGAAAAATGTATTAAGTTTTATATAGATTTAAATGCTTAAAGTTAAAGACTTAAAGTTATAATATTAATATTAATAGTAATAAAAAGTAAAATTAATTATATTATATTTTTTTATAGCTTTAACCTTGTAATAACTAATAAATAGAACCTAGGTATTTTAATAAGCTATAGAAGTATTAATAATAAAGTCTCTAGCTAGACTAAAGTCTTAATAAACTTAATTAATAAGATTACCTTTAGGCTATAGCATCTTAAGCAACTCTAATTATAATAAATATATTACCTAACTAGCTAAAGAGCTTTAAAAAGCCTAACTAATAGAATCTATAACTCCCCTATAACTTTAACCTTTTCTAATCTATCTATTCTTAAAGATACTTATCTTAATAATTATAAAACTGTTAAGAAACCAACTAAGCTTCTATTAGATGTAAGTTCTCTACTCTATTTACTCCTTATAAGATTAATAACGCTAACCTTAATTATAGTTAAGATGTTAAACTCGCTTAATGCGCAACTGGTAGGCATCAATTAACTATGCCTGCAGCCTATCCCAACTGGCTACAACTACCCCTAAAACGTCTATAATAGTAATATCATTGCCCTACAGATAAATATATACTAAGAGGCAAGAATTAAGGTAAAAAGGGAAGCTAGTTAGTTATTAGCAATTACCTATAATTAGCAGATAGATAACTAGTTATAAAAGCTAATTATCTTTAAGTGTAAGCTCCTCTGCTGCTTAACTGAGAGCTTCTGCTATAGAAGGTAGCTTAATAGGGAAGTATAGAGGCTAAGCACCCTAGATATAATAGATCTATACCTTAGTAGGCTAAAGACTAAGTATAGCCTCTAGATCTTTAGTATTATTATGCTTATAGGTATAATTACTACTAATCTATAAGTAGGCTTTTATATTATAAGTAGTATTTAAAGTTTATATATAATAGAATTACCTAGAAAATTCTATAAAGTTAATTATATAAAATAAAAAAAATTCTATATATAAGAAAGAGTTTATACCTAAAAGTTAAAAAGTCTTTTAGTAGGTAAAATAAAGCTATAATTAATTAAATAGAATTTATTTAACTAAGTATATTTACTTTATAAAATAATAACTAATGCTAAGGCAATAAACAGTAGTATTAATAGTAATTTAATAAAGTAATTATACTATATAATATATAATTAGTTTATAATTATAAAGATTAGTTAAATATTATTATACTATTAGTATAAATAGAAGCTTTATAGTTAGATAAATAACTTAAGTAAAGAACCTTAAAGATGTAAAATGAAATAGATAAAGAAGGTATAAACTAATAAAGGGCTATAAGGAATGTAAGGATTGAGTTATGGGTAAACCTGGTCTGGCAACCTTATTGTCTTCTAAGTCTTGTGTATATAGGGGCTCAAGAGCCCCCTATATACTTTAATATATCTTTATTAAATTACTATTAATACTACTATTTATTATCTTAGTATTAATTATTATTTTATAAAGTAAATATCTTAAGTATTAATTAGCTATATTTACTCTTAATTTATATTCCTTATACTATACTATATTATCTTATAACTTAATTTAATTTATTACTAACTTACTAAGCTAGCTTTAGTCTATTAATATTTATAGTTTTTCCTTTTATACTAAAACTTTTATTTTTTAATTTACCTTTTTTCTTCTCTTTTTCCTTTTACTTTCCTTTCTTTATATTATAATAGCCCTTAATTCCTATAATATAATATTTATACTATTAATTTAACTACTATAACTGCATATTTTAACTCTATAAACTACTCTTAGTATAGACTGTTACTACTAGCTGATATAATTCTAGCAAGGAAGGCCTGTTGCTTAGTTAATAGGTCTTAACCCTCTTCTAGCTAATTAGTAAGGTTATTTAAGGCCTACATTTAACTTATAATATATATAAGAATAGATATATTTTATATATTAAGAAGCTTTACTTTATAATTAAAGATTATAAGATTAACTTACTGCTTTAATAATAATTTATTAATATATAGTAAGTCTTTACTTATAATTTTCTAAATATAAAAGAAAGTATATAAGTTTAAGATATAATTAAGATTAAGATTATTAATATTAATTAAAAGATTAATTATATAATAATTAGCTACTATACCTAGGGGATTATAGCTAGGTTAGCTGTTATTAATGCTAATTATATAGCGCTATATCTTATAATAAATTTTAAGGTTTTTAGCCTATTTTAAAATAGTTTATTTAAGTTAAAGCCTTAGTAGTAATTACCTTAACTAAGTAATAATAAAGAAGGCATTTAGCCTTAATAAGTTAAAGGGAATATCTTTTTTATACTTATAAATTAAAACTACTTATTTAGTTAAATTATAATATTAAAGGTAATAGTACTATATAACCTTAAGACTTAATTTTAAAGTTATTATATTTTTTAATATAGTATATAATACCTTATATTATAATATACTAAAAATAAGTATTATATTATATTATCTTATTATATAAGACTCTATTAGCTATACCTTGCGTATTGCTGCAAAGACATTTTAACTTTTTAATAAAGTAAATATACTTAATTAAGTAAATTCTATTTAATTAATTATAGCTTTATTTTACCTATTAAAAGACTTTTTTAACTTTTAAATAAAATTCTTTTCTTATATATAGAATTTTTTTTATTTTATATAATTAACTTTATAGAATTTTCTAAGTAATTCTATTATATATAAACTCTAAATACTACTTATAATAATCTTTTATTTATAAGTTATTATAAATATATATTATAAGTATAGTAATACTTTAGATCTAGAAGCTATACTTATTCTTTAACTTATAAAAATATAAGTCCTTTATACTTAAAGTGCTTAGCTATTATACTTATTTATTAAGCTATTTTATATAATAAAAGCTTCTAGTTAAGTAGTAGAAAAGCTTATATTTAAAGATAATTAGTTAAAGTAATTAATTATCTATTTACTAACTATAGCTAATAGCTAATATTTACCTAGCTTCTCTTTATATCTTAAATTTAGATTTAAAAGTTAAATTAATTTAAAAGAAAGTAATATTATTATTATTAATTAATTAATTATTATAATAGCTAGTAGAGATAAGCTATAAGTATTATTAATTAATAGTTACTAGTTATTAGTTACTTAGGTTTAATATTTTAGCTATAATTAAAGTTAGTATTATTAATTAAATAAAGTAGTTAAAGTAAAGAACTTATAGATAATTTAGATTTAGTTAGTTCTTAATAAGTAATTATTAAGATAACTTTAAGAGATAGATAGATTAAAAAAGGTTAAAGCTATAAAGAAGTTATAAATCCTATTAATTAAGCTTTTTATAGCACTTTAACTAGTTAAGTAATATATTCCTTATAATTAAAGTTACTTAAAATACTATAGCCTAAAGGTAATCTTATTAATTAAGTTTATTAAAATTTTAGTTTAGCTAGAGACTTTATAGTTAATACTTTTATAGCTATTATTAAAATACCTAGGTTTTATTTATTAGTTATTACTAAGTTAAGGCTATAAAATACTTTAATATATATATTTAATTAATAAAGCTAGTTATTATTAACTTTAAGTTATTTTAATTTTTATTAATTAACTTATATAAAAGTTAACTTAATTCCTTTAAACCTTTAAACTTTACTATTACTTTTTTTTTAAAGTTTATATATTAGCCTTAAAAGGTATTTAAGTATCTTTAAAGTCTATTATAATTTAAATATTATTTATCTTTTAAGTAATAAAGCTTTATTAAGTTAATATTATTAAATTAATTATATTAATTATAGCTTAAACTTAACTACACTTAAGCTAGCTAGAAAGCCTTACTTACTCTTTAGCTAGGCTAAATCTTTCTCTTATAACCTACTTTAAATAATATTACAGTTTAATTATTTAATACACTTTAACAGTAAGTTATTTAACCTGCCTTCTAATTATAAATACTAATAACATTATAGCTATACTATTATAATGCCTATCTAAAGAAGCCTATAACTAGCCTAAGATAATAGAGTATATTAAATAAAATACTACTAAGAAGTAATTCTTATAATTAACCTATTTATTAATAAAGATAATTACATTAACTTATATAATATAGCTATAAAAATTAAATTAATTTAGCATTATAAGAATAATACTAGCTATATTAAGTAAGTAGTTTTTAATTATAAAGTCTTTAAGGTTATATAGCCTTATTATAGGTTAATTAAAAGAAGCTTTCTTAATAGTAAGATAAAATAACTTAATAAGCTTAAAGGGAAGTTACTTAAAGGGATAGATCTAACTACTAATAAAAGTGACTTTATTATAGCTATTTAACTAGGTAGCTTATATAATAAGCGGCTTAAGGCTATCTGAGGGTAGGCTAAAAGAGTGCTAGAGAAGACTGAGCTGCTATAATGCAAAATAGATAAGAGAGAAGTAATTACAGGGTTTTAAAGAGAAAATGTATTAAGTTTTATATAGATTTAAATGCCTAAAGTTAAAAACTATTAGCATTAATAGTAATAAAAAGTAAAATTAATTATACTATATAGTATATAATTAGTTTATAATTATAAAGATTAACTAAATATTAATATACTATTAATATAAATAGGAGTTACTATTACTTTATATTTATTTTAAAACTTTATTTATAAATATACTATCTTTATATTAATAATAAAACTCTCTTTATAGTAATAACTCTTTAAGCTATATTAAAAAGCTACTTTATATATATATATATATATATATTAAGTTTATATATTAGCCTTAAAAGGTATTTAAATATCTTTTAAGTCTAGTATAATTTAAATATTACTTATTTTCTAAGTAGTAAAGCTTTATTAAATTAGTATTATAAAGTTAATTACCTTAATTATAACCTAAACCTAACTGCATTTAAGCTAGCTAGAAAGCCTTACTTACTCTTTAGCTAGACTAGATCTTTCTCTTATAACTTACTTTAAATATCTATTAATCCCTATAGCTATAGTTTAATTATTTAATATATAATAAGTTATTTAATTTAACTTTTAATTATAACTACTAATAATATTATAGCTAAACTACTATAATATCTATTATTAAAAAAAGCTTATAGTTTAATCTTAATAAGCTTAATTTTAATAAGCTTTATTTAATAAAAAGACTTAATATAATTAAAATAAAAGATATAATTAATTAAGCTATTAGTAGTAGTAATTATTATAAGTTATATAATAAAATAATAAAAATCTTATAAGCTTAAAAGTATATAAATAATATTAATTATATTAAGTAAATAGCTTTTAATTATAAAGTTTTTAAGATTATATAGCTTTATTATAAGCTAGTTAAAAGAGGCTATTTTAATATTAAAATAAAAGCATTTAATATACTTAAAGAGAAGTTATTTAAAGAGATAAATTTAAAGGCTAAAGAAATAGAATTTCTTTTTTTTTAAGTTTATATATTAGCCTTAAAAGGTATTTAAGTATTTTTAAAATTTAATATAATTTAAATATTACTTACCTTTTAAGTAGTAAAGCTTTATTAAATTAATATTATTAAGTTAATAGCTTTAATTATAGCTTAAATTTAACTATATTTAAGCTAGCTAAAAAGCCTTATTTACTCTTTAATTAAGCTAAATCTTTTTTTTATAATTTACTTTAAATAATACTATACTTTAATTATCTAATATATAATAAGTTATTTAACTTACCTTTTAATTATAGCTATTAATAATATTATTTTATAGCCTTAACCTAGTAATAACTAATAAATAGAACTTAAATATTCTAATAATAGCTATAAAAGAATTAACTATAAAGTCTTTAGCTAGATTAAAATTTTAATAAACTTAATTAATAAGATTACCTTTAAGCTATAGCATTTTAAGTAACTTGAATTATTTTATAGCTTTAACCTAGTAATAACTAATAAATAGGACCTAGGTATTCTAATAAGCTACAGAAGTATTAATAATAAAGTCTCTAGCTAAACTAAAGTCTTAATAAACTTAATTAATAAGGTTACCTTTAGGCTATAGTATTTTAAGTAACTCTAATTATAATAAATATATTACTTAACTAGCTAAAAAGCTTTAAAAAGCCTAACTAATAGGGTCTATAACTCCCCTATAACTTTAACCTTTTTTAATTTATTTATCCTTAAAGTTATCTTAATAATTACAGAACTGTTAAGAAACTAACTAAGCCTCTATTAGATGCAAGTTCTCTACCCTAACTACTCCTTATAAGATTAATAATATTAACCTTAATTATAATTAAGATATTAAACTTACTTAATGTATAACTAGTAGGCGTTAATTAACTATACCTATAGCCTATCCTAACTAGCTATAACTACCCCTAAAATATTTATAATAGTAATATTATTACCTTATAGATAAATATATACTAAGAAGTAAGAATTAAAGTAAAAAGGAAAGCCAGTTAATTATTAGCAATTACCTATAATTAGCAGATAGATAACTAGTTATAAAAGCTAATTATCTTTAAGTGTAAGCTCCTCTGCTGCTTAACTAGGAGCTTTTATTATAGAAGGTAGCTTAATAGAAAGGTATAGAGGCTAAGTACCTTAGATATAATAGATCTATACCTTAGTAGGCTAAAGACTAAATATAGCCTTTAAATCTCTAGCATTATTATACTTATAGGTATAGTTACTGCTAATCTATAAGTAGGCTTCTATATTATAAGTAGTATTTAGAGTTTATATATAATAGAATTACCTAGAAAATTCTATAAAGTTAATTATATAAGATAAAAAAAATTCTATATATAAGAAAGAGTTTATACTTAAAAGTTAAAGAGTCTTTTAGTAGGTAAAATGAAGCTATAGTTAATTAAATAAAATTTACTTAACTAAGCATATTTACTCTATAAAATAATAACTAATGCTAAGGCAATAAACAGTAGTATTAACAGTAGTAACTTTAATTATAATAAATATATTACTTAACTAATTAAAAAGCTATAAAAAGCTTAATTAATAGGATTTATAATTCTCTTATAACTTTAACTTTTTCTAATCTATTTATCTTTTAAAGATACTTATCTTTATAATTATAAAGTTATTAAGAAACTAGCTAAATCTAGATTATTTATAAGTTCTTTATCTTAATTATATTAAATTAATAAAGCTAATTTTAATTACAGTTAAAATATTAAACTTAAATAACTAGCAGCTAGTAACTACTATCTATTAATAGTATATATAACTTCTCTTTACTTACTATAAGTATTACTAAAGGGTTTATAATAGAGATATTATAGTCTTTTAATAGTAAATAACTTATAAAATAATATAAAAAAAAGCTATATAAGTAAAAGTAATTAATTATAATAATTAAATAAATAATTAACTACTTAGTCTAGCTATTTTTAAATATAATATTTTTTATTACTTACTTAAAAACTCTTATTATAGTAAGTAGCTTTAAGGAAAAATATAATACTTAATAAATACTTAATTTATAAATAAAGCTAAATAGTATTTTTATAAATTAAAAAATACTTTTTAGCTTAAATACTAAATTATAAGTATTATTATACTTATAATAATTTTTTTATAGCTTTAACCTAGTAATAACTAATAAATAGAATCTAGGTATTTTAATAAGCTATAAAAGTATTAATAATAAAGTCTCTAGCTAAACTAAAGTCTTAATAAACTTAATTAATAAGGTTACTTTTAAGCTATAGCATTTTAAGTAACTCTAATTATAATAAATATATTACTTAATTAGTTAAAAAGCTTTAAAAAGCCTAGCTAAATCTATAACTCCCTTATAACTTTAACCTTTTCTAATCTATTTATCCTTTAAAGATACTTATTTTAATAATTATAAAATTATTAAAAAACTAATTAAGCTTATTTATAAGTTCTTTACTTTAACTACTTTATTTAATTAAAAATACTAACCTTAATTACAGTTAAGATATTAAATTTAAATAACTAGTAATTAGTAATTATTAATTAACTAAATATATAAATATTACCCTTACTTAGCTATAATCTAGAAATTAATAATACAGAAATTATAAACTTTATTAAAGGTATAACCTTTAGTACTAAGATCTAAATATAAAAGCTAATAAGAAAAGTATTTATAATTACTTATAATTATTAAATAAATACTTAATTATTTAACTTAATTATCTTTAAGTATAAGATATTCTATTACTTAAATCTTAATTCTAATTCTATTTAAAAGTAATATTAAACTAAAATACTATTTTTAAGGATTAAGTAATAATATATTAATAATTTAAGTTTAATAATAAATAATTAAATTATTAACTTAAAGAATAAGTATAGCTTATAAATTATAATTATTATTAATTTTATAATTATAATTTATATTAACCTTTAAGTAGGCTTTTTATAAATAGTATTTAGAGTTTATATATAATAAAATTACTTAAAAAATTCTATAAAGTTAATTATATAAAATAAAAAAAATTCTATATATAAGAAAGAGTTTATAACTAAAAGTTAAAGAGTTCTTTAGTAGGTAAAATAAAGCTATAGTTAATTAAATAAAATTTACTTAATTAAGTATATTTATCTTATAAAATAATAACTAATACTAAGGCAATAAATAGTAGTATTAATAGTAATTTAATAAAGTTAATAATAATTATACTTATAAGTATTTTTATTAAATTACTATTAATACTACTGTTTATTGCCTTAGCATTAGCTATTATTTTATAAGGTAAATGTACTTAGTTAGGTAAATTCTATTTAATTAACTATAGCTTTATTTTACCTGCTAAAGGACTCTTTTAACTTTTAGATAAAACTCTTTTCTTATACATATTATAATTAGAGTTGCTTAAGATACTGCAGCCTAAAGGCAACCTTATTAATTAAGTTTATTAAGATTTTAGTCTAGCTAGAGACTTTATAATTAATACTTTTATAGCTATTATTAAAATACCTAAATTCTATTTATTAGTTATTACTAGGTTAAGGCTATAAAAAATACTTATAAGTATAATAATACTAAAGATATAAAGGCTATACCTTAAGTGTTAATTAGCTGTATTTACCCTTAATTTGTATTCCTTATACTATACTGCCTTGCCTTATAACCTAATCTAATCTATTACTAACCCGCTAAGCTAGCTTTAATCTACTAATATTTATAGTTTTTCTCTTAATACTAAAACCTTTATTTTCTAATTTACTTTTTTTTCTCTCTTTCTCCTCTTACTTTCCCTTCTTTATACTATAATAGCTCTTAATTCTTATAATATAATATTTATACTATTAAATTAATTATTATAACTATATATCTTAACTCTATAAATTATAGCTAGTATAGACTGTTATTACTACCTAATATAATGCTATTAATAAAGGCCTGCTATTACCTTAATAGGCATTAACTCTATTCTAGGTAATTTACTAAGTCTTTTAATACCTCTATTTAATTTATAATATAATTAATAAAAGCTTTATTTTTAGCTTTATCTTTATTAATACTAAGTAGTTATACTTAATAGCTAAAGATTATAAAATTAACTTATTATATTATTAATAGTTTATTAATATATAATAAGTATTCTTTTATAATTTTATAATATCTTAGAAAAGATTAAAGGATTAATATAGTATTAAGCTTAAAGCTATAGATTTTTATTAAATTACTAAATATATAAGTATTAACTGCTTTAACTAGATAGTTATAGCTAGGTTAGCTATTATTAATATTAATTATATAGCAGTATATCTTATAATAGATTTTAGGGTTTTTAGCCTATTTTAAGATAGTCTATTTAGGTTAAAGCCTTAGTAGTAATTACCTTAATAAGGTAATAATAGAGAAGGCATTTAGCCTGCTAAGGCTAGGGGAAATATCTTTTTTATGCTTATAGATTAAGGCTACTTATTTAGTTAAATCTTAAGGTTAAAGGCAGCAATGCTATATAACCTTAAGACTTAATTTTAAGGTTATTATGTTTTTTAGTGTAGTATATAATGCCTTGTATTATAATATGCTAAAAATAAGTATTATATTATATTATCTTATTATATAAGACCCTATTAGCTATACCTTGCGTATTGCTGCAGAGACATTTTAACTTTTCAGTAAAGGCTATACTTAATCTTTAGCTTATTAAAATATAAATCTATTATATTTAAAGTAATTAGCCTTTATATCTCTTTATTAAGCTACCTTCTATAATAAAAGCTTCTAGTTAAGTAATAAAAAAGCTTATACTAAAAAATAATTAGCTTTTATAATTATTTATTTATTTACTAATTATAACTAATTATTAATAATTAATTAACTTTTCTTTTTATTTTAATTTTTACCTCTTAGTATATATTTATCTATAAAGTAATAATATTACTATTATAAATATTTTAAAGATAATTATAGCTAATTAAGATAGGCTATAAATATAATTAATTAATACTTACTAGTTATATATTAAGTAAGTTTAATATCTTAACTATAATTAAGATTAGTATTATTAATTTTATATTAAGGTAAAGAACTTATATTTAATAAAAGCTTAGTTAATTTCTTAATAGTTTTATAATTATTAAGATAAGTATCTTTAAAGATAAATAGATTAAAAAAGATTAAAATTATAAGGGAGTTATAAATTCTATTAATTAAGCTTTTTAAAGCTTTTTAGCTAGTTAAGTAATATATTTATTATAATTAAAGTTACTTAAGATGCTATAGCTTAAAAGTAATCTTATTAATTAAGTTTATTAAGACTTTAATCTAGCTAGAGACTTTATTATTAATACTTTTATAGCTTATTAAAATATCTAAGTTCTATTTATTAGTTATTACTAGGTTAAAGCTATAAAATAATAAAATTACTTAGAAAATTTTATAAAGTTAATTATATAAAATAAAAAAAATTCTATATATAAAAAAGAGTTTATACTTAAAAGTTAAAAAGTCTTTTAGTAAATAAAATAAAATTATAATTAATTAAATAGAATTTACTTAATTAAGTATATTTACTTTATAAAATAATAATTAATATTAAAATAATAAATAGTAATATTAATAGTAATTTAATAAAGAATTACTTAACTTTATATTTAAAAACTATAAATAAAACTTTTTTAATAAAATAAATTTTAAATTAAATAAAATAAAATTATAATTAATTAAATAAATTTTATTTAATTAAATATATTTACTTTATAAAATAATAATTAATACTTAAATAATAAATAGTAATATTAATAGTAAATTTAATAAAGTTAAATTATATTAAACTTTAAAAATACTTAAATGCTTTTTAATGTTAATTTATAAGCTTTATAAAAAATAATATTATAATTTATACTTTACCTTTTAAATATTCTATTAAGTAAAAGTATTAATATTATTTTTAATATATATTATTTTTAACTTTAATTTCTCTTTTTTACTTAGCATTAAACCCTAATAGCGCCCTAAATCCTTTGAGGTTGTTGATTCTGAAATCTTATATACATATGATCGGAGAAGCTGCTGGTTAAATTACAACATTTAAATTAGAC
Source organism: Fusarium xylarioides (assembly GCA_013183765.1). Classification (NCBI taxonomy): domain Eukaryota; kingdom Fungi; phylum Ascomycota; class Sordariomycetes; order Hypocreales; family Nectriaceae; genus Fusarium; species Fusarium xylarioides. The sequence continues at coordinate 81,878 of SRZU01000150.1, forward strand.
ATGAATCCTACGAACTAAAAGATTAAGAGGAACGCGTAGCCACGCCAGAGCGAGTAAGAAAGCTGGAGCTCAGTGTTCTACGTGAAAGAGATACTGAGGCAACTGTAGCAAGGCCTTAGGTAGTCTTACCTTTGAACTCAGAAAGTTTTAATGGGATTCAAGTATGCTGAAAGAAGGCTCTGAGTTCTATTGCTCTTAGACGCCAACGTAGAGCCGACAACATCCACACATAAAATGACAACCGTGCTGATATCGCAACTTGTTATCATCGTCGAGAAGCCTCAGATTTTTAGCAAGGGTACTAAGGTCTTCGTGGACTGGTTCCAATTTACTACGTTACTGCTTATACTCGACACTATACCGTGTGATCGAACAAGGGCGCCATCCCCTATGTCACAAACACATAGAGTATACCGCGGGATGTGGATGCTTTGATACTGTGGTTGTGCCTCATTTTCCAGGTAAACTTGCGGTCGATCGATTATAACGTCTTTCTTTAGGCGAAAATGGACAATCACTAGCCTATATTTCTACTCAGAAGCAACGACAGTAGATTCACCAGCCTCGGTCTTATTATACTTTACTGGAGAGAAACCAAGCATCAGAGAGATCGAAATACTGCCGAGTCGAATGTCTTGACTTTCACTATCTGGGCGATCGGTGGTCTGTCGAGGGTGGCAAGTTGATCGCTGTCAAGCCTACACAGGGAAGAATTACAACTTTTTCCAACGCCCACAAGAAATATACAAATGTAATGAGACATGCGAAAGGGAGTTTGATCTTTTAATGTCATCAAGTGGTCGCTATTAAGAGATTACCCAGAAGAATGGAATGTGATTGAGAAGTTGGCGTCCCTAAGTCTGTCTCTCTGTGTAGGTGCTAGGTCTGTTCTCACATGGCAGGCAAGACTTAGCTAAGCATGGCACTTTCCACAAACATAAAGAAACAGGTAAAGACAACCCTTACATTTCTCTTCGGAAACGAGACTGTGCTAACTGCCAGCCCATAGAAGTGCAGTCACTTAAGGCCAGTGTTAAGGTAAGTTGCAAGTAATTTCAGAGTCCTTGATTGTACATGATGCTTACAACTTCACAAGAGACAAGCCACTACTTCACATGGCAAACAGACATAGGCGAGCATTGGGGATTGATTCAAACAAAAATAAGTCAATATTAACATTAAAAAACCAGCCAGCGGGTATATATGCTTCTGTGCATCTCGGCTCAACTGGTAACTTCCCTTACTCTTTTCCTTTTCTACTTCATTTTTTTCCTCGACCTCCAGACTTGATGTCACATGAGGATCCGGTCAGTACCAAGTTTCCACACTAATGCATAGTTCGTAAGGATCGTAAGAATGATACATGTTTGATGAGAGCGCTGTCTAACTTCCCTGGAAGCTCAAGCGGTCTCGGGGTGCGGGCGTACGTACATAGCATACATACAGGTCCCGCCTCAGGTACCAAGACCTAATCTATAAACAACAAGGAAAACAGAGATGATGTGCGAAGCGCATCATGACCCTTACAGGGCAATGGCAACAGCCAGGATGGCGGCGGCGATGCCCATGCCGTTGCGAGCGGCACCAGCAGTCACGGGAACGCCAGTAGCGGTGGGAGCGGGGAGACCACCGGTGCCGACAGCGGGCTTGCCAGTGATGAGAGTCTCACCAGCGCCGGGAGCCTCGTAGCCGGGAGCAGGGGCCTCAGTACCGGCAGCGGGAGCGGTAGCAGGGGCAGTCTGAGCAGGGATGGGACCGTTACCAGCAGGACCGGAGGTGAAGCCAACCTCAGGGACAACGATCTCAGTCTCAATGGTCCTGACAGTGCAGGATCCCTCAACAGGGGTGCCGCTGGCGACAACGGGCTCAGTGATGGTGGTGGCGACAACAACGGTGGTGTAGTGAGCAGAGGTGATGATGGTGGTACCAGTGACAGTGATGTGCTCAGTGACAGAGTCGGCACCAGTGGCAATGACAGGGTTCTTCTGGGCGTAAGGAGCGCAGATACCCTGGAAGAAGGACACGGCCTGGGCAACAGTGTCGTCGTTCTCAGCGTGTGCATAGAGACACTCAAAGACGTTGGAAACGAAGTCCTTGGAGGGGCAGTAGCAGGCAGCGTCGGTGTTGTCCTTGCAGTCGGCGACGTATTCAAGGAAGGTGTTCAAGCAGCTGGGGACAACATCGGGAACGTCATAACCATCCTCAGGAGCCTTAGGGGTCTCAGGCTTCTCATCAGAGCCAGTCTTCTCGGGCTTGGGAGCCTTGTGAGTGATGGTCTCGGTGACGGGGCAGATGGTAGTGGAAACGGCAACGGTCTCGGTGACAACAGCAGGAGTACCGGCGGTGACAGGGCAGTTGGTGACTTCAGGACCACAAGAAGTGATGGTCTTGACCTCAGTAGAGTAGATAGTAGAGGTGCTGTCGTAGCTGGTGACGATGGTGGTGTGCTCCTCGGGGACATCAGTGGTAGCGTTGGGGGAAGAACCCTCAGTGATCTTGGCAGGCTTGTCGCCGGTAGGCTTCTCACCAGCAGGCTGAGTGTAACCAGGCTTGTCAGCACCCTCGGTAGGCTTGGTCTGGCCAGGCTTGTCGCCAGTAAGAGTCTCAGTCACAGGGCAGATAGTGGTGGAGATGGCGACGGTCTCAGTGACAATGGCGGGGGTACCAGCAGTGACGGGGCAGTTGGTAACCTCAGGGCCGCAAGAGGTGATGGTCTTGACCTCAGTGGTGTAGACGGTGGAGGTGCTGTCATAGACAGTGGTGATAACGGAGGTGTTCTCACCAGCAGGGACAGTCTCGGTGTTGCCACCAGGAGCAGAGGTAGTCTCAGAGCCAGAAGATCGGGAAGTGGTCTTGCCGCCAGCAGGGACAGTCTTGGTCTCTTCGCCAGAAGGAACAGTCTTGGTCTCCTCACCAGCAGGGACAGTCTCGGTGTTGCCACCAGGAGCAGAGGTAGTCTCGGAACCAGATGAGCCAGAGGTGGTCTGCTCACCAGCCGGAACAGTCTTGGTCTCCTCACCGGCAGGGATGGTCTTGGTGTTCTCGCCAGAGGGAACGGTGTAGGTGTTCTCACCGGCAGGAACAGTCTCAGTGTTCTCACCAACGGGAGCGGAGGTGGTCTCAGCTGGAGAAGAACCAGAAGTGGTTTGCTCGCCGGCGGGGACGGTCTCAGTGTTCTCGCCTACAGGAGCGGAGGTAGTCTCAGCGGGAGAAGATCCGGAGGTAGTCTGCTCACCAGCGGGAACAGTCTTGGTCTCCTCACCGGCAGGGATGGTCTTGGTGTTCTCGCCAGAGGGGACGGTGTAGGTGTTCTCACCAGCAGGAACAGTCTCGGTGTTACCACCGGCGGGAGCAGTGGTAGTCTCCTCACCAGCAGGGACGGTCTTGGTGTTGTCACCGTAGGGAATGGTCTTGGTGTTCTCGCCAGAGGGGACGGCGTAAGTGTTGCTGGGAGGCTGAGGCTTGTCACAGTCGAAGTCGATTTGGGGAACCTCGACACGGCACTTGTCCTTGGGCTTGTTGGGCTGCTTGGGGTAGACGAAGCGGACGTTCTTGGCACCACCACACTGGCTGTTGTAAACATCGGTACCGTCCTTAGAGCAGTCGGCCTGGTGCTTGCAAGTAGAGCCGTCAGGCATGTCATAGTGGAACTCGAGACGGCAGTCAAACTCGGGTCGGACGTGGAACTTCTTCAGAGAGAAAGACTTCTCCTTGCTGCCAGCACCACATCCGAAAGAGGGAGCAGCCTCCTTGGCAGGGCCACACTCAGCAGAGATAGACTTGCCAAAGGTACGGCCAGAGAGATCGCGCTTCGACTTATCGGTTCCACAGGTCCAGCCCTTGAAATCAAAATCGTTGTACTTCTCGAACTGACCGACCTGGAGATCATCCCAGTACCAGCCTTTCTTCTGGTTCTCCTGACACTTGTTGTCGATGGCACGGGGAGGAGTATACTTGGGAGCCTCCTTCCAGTTACCCCAGTGAGCGGAGACCTCGCCAAGGCTGGCAGTGAGAGCCAGTAGGGCAAAGTTAGCCTTCATGGTGAAATAATTGTCGGGGGGCGGGTAATAACTAGTTGTGTGTGTAGCGAGTGTGTTATATGCAGAACAGAATATTAAGAAATGGAGTCAAAGGAAACGAATGACTTTGACACCAGAACAAAAAAGAGAAAACTTTGATGTAAAGAAAAGAGGAAAAGAAAAAGGTGAGTGATAATCCAAAAGGAAGGTCGAAAGAGGTGGGAATGCGAAGCATCTATATACCCACGAGTCTCTGTGTCTATCATAAGACCTGGAGGAGTGCTGGCCTGCGGAGGCAAAGAGCAACCAGCCCGGCATCTGCTACCAAACGTGGGTTGTCCCCTCCATGGCCCATGCCTGGTGGAGATACCACCGGTGATGGGAACCCCTGATACTCCTCTAAGTCAGGTTGAGCATCGACGGTCGGCTGAAGGTTCGAAAAGGTCTCTCCAAGAATTCAGGTCCGTCCGGTGAGGTTTGACACAACGGTTTGTGGTCCAGGGCGCCTCAGGGACAATGACAAGGATGAGTATCCGTTACAGGGACCCATGTCGTTAGAAGTTTCTCCATTGACAGGGGCCTTTAACAGCGGCTCGGTGCAAGCCCAATGATCTGTGGCAGCATTATCCAGGGTGTGTCTCTTTCTCAGGTCTTGGCTGTGGATGGACTGATGAGCGAGCGAGTTTGCACCATGCGAAGCGCAATGCCCAACGGTAGCCAATGTGATGCCTGTGTTTACTCGCCTTGCCGAAGTGCCATTCTTAGAAAGGTTAACATAACTTTTTGTTTATGCTTGACAGGGCTTGCTTCAGCTGGCCCATCTCCCGCTGCTGGGCTGCGCTTCAAAGAGGCCGCACTGCATATCCCGATCTTCAGGCGCTTGCCATGAGAAAACAGTGCATAATGTAAACCAATACCAATTGAAAGGCGGTTATGCATATTCTGATTAAAGCTCCGAGGCGCTACTGCATGTGCTGATGGCCACTAGCAGAGCGCCTCTCAGTTGGCCAAAAGCCGAACAGAGCTTCTAGCCAGTTACCCAGGTGGGCGTTTTGAGCACCTTGCGGGGCATCGACAGCGGGAAAATTCACACCCCGCTGTGAGGCTTGCACTTGGACGCTGAGATAGCGGTTAAACTAAGACAATCATAAGACAATGAGGAGCAGAGACAATTCAGGTGGTGGTTGCCCGCGGACTCAGGTTACAGTCATTGGTATCTCCTATCTACTCCGTACTGAAAGCACAGTATCATTGACGCATAATACCTGTCATAATTTACAACGCCAAAAGGGGTTCGCTCTCTTTTCCTGCCTGAGATGTTTCTTTCCTTTTCCCCAGGACAAATTGCTCCTTCCGCGTCTGCCGTCCTTTCCTTGGGTATCATCCATCTCTACGAATGGGCAAGTGCAACTGATGAATGAAACGCTGCGCCACCATATTAGAACATGTTAAGGATCAGGGGCATCGATGGCCCGGACCCGTTAACGTCCCGCACAGGCTTCTGCAGGTACAGGCACCATATCCGCCAATCGCGCAGCAGCGCTTGCTTGGTGCCCTGGCGGTTGCCAATTGGCCGTTTGGGCTTTTTTGTGCGAGCCACTAAAGGTGCTGGATCAGGATATCGAAGGCACTTGCTTTTGTTCTTGTTCGGATTTCTCCTTGAATGGGAGCATCGTGGTCCGGCGCTGTTTCCCCAGACCGCCACCGCAAGCCACTGGCGGTTGGTCGTGACAGATGGAAGGTGCCAAGGCATCGCTTGCAGTCAGACCGTTACCAACCTTGCTACTGTGAAAATAACGTGCTCGTCCTCTGATCTAGGTACCTTAGAGGGGTCACTTCTTAACAACAGCAAAACTATGCATCACGATTCCATTATCAAGGGTGGACAAATGTTTCTTTACTCATCCTAAAAATAACATCGCCATGTGATTAACCCTCACACTTGTTCCTCTCCATGGATCTACAGCAGGCCTCCGAAGAAACCACGATTGAGTAAACCTTACACCTTGAGCATGTCATTAATTATGGTTCAGACGCGGGTTGCTACGTCAAAAGAGATTACAACACCAAGGGACTTGGTCTATTTCCCCTTTTGCAGCATCTCGCCGATTGATACGGGGTAGGAGAACGGAGATATTATAGAGCCAGTCCACAAATCCACCGTTTCCACCGGACTTGACGGGGATGCGAATCACGGAAGCAGGCCATCTATAACGGACAAGGTTCGTGGAATAAGTGATCATGGATCTGGCTAACACGGCCAAACACAGGCTTGGCGTGACTGATGGCCTGACTGATTGATTCAGTCGCCTTGCTTGTACATCATCTCTGGGCCTCATTTGCTGTGATAGCTCTGAACATGATGAAAGGTCTCAATTCGCCACCTATACTGTTCTGATCGGATCACTGGTCTTCCTTGAGGCTAGACTATCCCCAAGTCTTGCGGGTACTTTATTACTGGGTACATGTTGATGGACTACGAAACATGGCGCTTGCGTACCACTCAAAATCTATGCATAAGAATCACAATAGGGTAAGAAAATGTGTGATGAACAGCATTGACCCTCTGCGATTTTTTCCATCATGCCGAAGATGACCAGAATTACCAACGTCGAATGGTCTCGCGGCTCCCCAGCTTCCATCTCTATCTTTAGGACGGGTGTTCATTTTTAGCACCGAGCGCCTCCACCCGTCCAGTAGCATGGCGAGACAGACCCTGGGCGCGTGTGTTTGACGCCAAGGAGTCTCAGGAACAGGCCGCCCTAGTCTATTTCAATATCAGGGCAGCCAATCATCAATTACTGAGCTACGGATCTGAGACGACGTCAGTCTTCGACATCTTCTGGTACCAGGGTTGTAAAATCGTTAGTAATTAGTAATAGTAATTACTAATTACTAATTACTAAGGGTTTTTTTAATTAGTATTAGTAATTAGTAATATAAAAAAAAAGTAATTAGTAAATTAGTAATTAGTAATTAATAATAAAATTAGTAAATTAGTAATACTAATAGTAATATTAATTTCTATTTTTAGAAAAAAGCTAAGATTTATTTTTTATAAATTTTTTTTATTAATTTATATATAAATTATTATATAAAAATAAAAAAAAAGATTTTTTTAACTTAAAAAATAAAAAGATAAAGCTAGAAATAAAAAGTATATATATATATATATCTAAGTGTTAATTAGCTGTATTTACCCTTAATTTATATTCCTTATACTGCACTGCATTGCCTTGCAACCTGATCTAATCTATTACTAACCTGCTAAGCTAGCTTTAGTCTACTAACATTTACAGTTTTTCCCTTAACGCTAAAACCTTTATTTCCTAATTTACCTTCTTCCCTCTCCTTTCCCTCTTACTTCCCCTCCTTTATATTATAATAGCTTTTAATTCTTATAATATAACATTTATATTATTAATTTAACTAATATAACTATGCATTTTAACTCTATAAACTACTCTTAGTATAGGCTATTGCTGCTACTTAATGTAATTCTAGTAATAAAGGCCTATTACTCTGTTAATAGGTCCTAATCCTGCTCTAGGCAATTAGCTAGGTCTTCTAAGGCCCTCATTTAGCTTGTAATATATATAATAATAGATGTATTTAGAGGTATATTATAAAGCCTTACTTTACAATTAAAGATTATAAGATTAACTTGCTATATTAGCAGTAATTTATTAATATATAGTAAGTCTTTACTTATAATATTTTAATACTAAAGAAAAGTATATAAATTAGAGATATTATTAATATTAAGATTATTAATATTAGTTAAAGAACTAGTTATATAGCTATTAGCTGCTATGCCTAGTTAGTTGTAGCTAGGTTAGCTGTTATTAATATTAATTATATAGCAGTATATCTTATAATAGATTTTAGGGTTTTTAGCCTATTTTAAGATAGTCTATTTAAGTTAAAGCCTTAGTAATAATTACTTTAACTAGGTAATAATAAAGAAGGCATTTAGCCTTAGTAGGCTAAAGGAAATATCTTTTTTATGCTTATAGATTAAGGCTACTTATTTAGTTAAATTATAAGGTTTAAGGTAGTAGTGCTATATAACCTTAAGACTTAATTTTAAGGTTATTGTATTTTTTAGTATAGTGTATAATACCTTATATTATAATATGCTAAAAATAAGCATTATATTGTATTATCTTATTGTATAAGACCTTATTAGCTATACCTTGCGTATTGCTGCAGAGACATTTTAACTTTTTAATATAAGTAAAAGGATCTTATAATTAAAGGCTATTAGCCTTATATAGCTAGTATTATTTATTTTCTTTTAAATATATATAACTTCTATTACTTTATTATATAGTTAATTATAATCTTTTTTATTAATAAGAGCTTAGTTAATCTTATATATTATATTATAACTTTCTATTAAATAAGACTTACTAGGATTAAGCTTATTAGGATTAAACTATAAGCTTTTTCTAATAATAGGCATTATAATAGTATAGCTATAATGTTATTAGCAGCTGTAATTAGAAGGCGGGTTAGATGACTTACTGCGTGTTAGATGATTAAAGTGTAGTATGGATTAAGAGAGTAGTATTTAAAGTGGGTTGTAAGAGGAAGATCTAGCCTAGCTAAAGAGCAAGGCTCTCTAGCTAGCTTAAGTGCAGTTAGGTTTAAGCTATAATTAAGGTAGTTAACTTAATAATATTAACTTAATAAAGCTTTATTACCTAGGAGGTAAGTAATATTTAAATTATAATAGACTTTAGAGATACTTAGATACCTTTTAAGGCTAATATATAAACTTAAAAAAAAATAAGTTTATTAAGACTTTAGTCTAGCTAGAGACTTTATTATTAATACTTCTGTAGCTTATTAGAATACCTGGGTCCCATTTATTAGTTGTTACTGGGTCAAAGCTATAAAATTAGTAGTTGTATTTTGCTTTTAGACGTTAAGGTGACATGGTTCTTTGCTTTTTTAGTAATGTCAATTAACTGTCACTAATAACCGGAAATGACATTAAGAGCGAATTTTAATCGAGACACCCAGTCCTAGGTGACCATACGCGGTCATACGTTTTTACAACAATATGTTCCTATTGTACCCTGCAGCAAATGAGATAAAATTATATTCAGGCTAGTTGTGCTGCAACATACTGATCATCAGTCGCCTAATCTTCAATCGATTAGACCATGAATTTATTGTTCAGGTCGATCATCTTTCACCAAATGACTCCACTGATCGTCATATCCAAGCGTTATTCTGTGGTCTCCGGGCGTTTCATGGACTGTCAACAGTTTACACGGATCAGAGCTGACTCGCCTTACAGCAGCTCGGTCCAGCGAAGAGAAAAAGACCATCCGTCACGTTAGTATCGAGCAGAGTCCTGGCCCACCTGGCATGTGTGTTTGCTGTTGCATTTCAGTTGGTTCACTTGTCAGTTTCCTTGCAAGCACTTGCATGGGTATAGCGGTAGCTTTACAACCTCTCAGGGGAACCAAAGGTTTCTATGACAATTCACATCCACCAACCCTGATTGAGCTCACAAGACCTAACAACGGTTCAGACTTGTCACTTGCGAGCGTACCTGCATTTAACCTCCGAGTTCCGTCCATTTGGGGATCAGGCTGATGCTGCATCGGGTTATGCAAACCTGGACCTGGCCGAATCCGTTTCCACTTCGGGGAGCTAGGAGGTGGCTGTGAAGTTTGGAAGTTTCCATTTCTCTGCGTTTCTTCCGAGCTGAGTGGTGGAATTCTTACTGTGTTCATTCAACCTGGTCGTTCTTCCGGTCAACAACGGGGTTAAGCAATCAGAGGCCGAAATTTACCGCGAACTGAGAGGTTCCGACTGAATCCGCGTATTGCTAAGTCACTAGACAATTGTGATAGGTAAAGTGACCGAACTCTCTCGAGGTGAAAGCGGAAGCTTTACAAAAGCAAACAGAGGCTTCCATGTGACATTAAGTGACTATTCTAAGAGTTGACCGGGGCCAGTTTCACCATGGGAGCCACCTGGGCATAAAAATCCCAAATCATTGACTTTGTCTATGAGTTGAGCATTGAGAACACGCATTGGCCATTTTATATTCGAAACGGCGATGTTGAAGCTGAAAAAAGTCAAACACTGGCTTGCCGGCCTGTTGATCAGGCTCGAAGGAGAAGTAGGAAGAACTTTCACTTGACCTTTTACTTGCCTCAGAGATGTATCTGGCAAGAGAAAGGTGCTACATACTGGATATTAGTGTTCCGATTGATCTTTCAACTTTCCTGATTTCTCTCCATGTTGTCTAGGTGCCCTGGTCTGTATATCAATAATATAATGAGTTTCTCTTGTCAGATCCCCTTCAGCTCAAGAGTTTACGCTCCCAAGCTTTCTCTGCAAGAGGTAGAGCCCACTTACTCATCCACTCCGATCGCAGAACCTGATCAGCTGTCATACGCTCTTCTGGTCTGAAGCGCAGCATCCCTTTGATCATATCTAAAAAGGCACGGCTCTCCTCAACATCCAACTTTTCCGTCTTCTTCTCTCTCCGTATAGTCAGATCAAATCGCTTCTGGAGCGGCCACGTCTCTATCCCCCCCTTTCGCTGTCCGTCCTCAGTAAATAGATTTGTTCTGGTCTCCCATTTCTCCCACCACTCGTGGGGCAGGGGACCGAGCGCGTCGACCTGATCAGCGATCACCTCGTCCTCATCCCAGAGAAAGCCGCTCATAAATGGCCCGGAACCCATGCACTCCCAGACCATAAGTCCCAGGCTCCAGATATCAGAGGAGAATGACAGAGGCTTCGTGGAATCAAACACTGCTTCTGGTGGTCGATTCTGCAAGTGCGTGTAAGACAGCAGTCTCGTCTCCTGCGAAGGATTGAAGGCTGTTCCGAAATCGGCGAGCCACAGCCTGGCTTCAGGCAATAGAACCTCGTCGCTAGGTTTACCGAGCCAGTTTGGCGTATATACATTCTTTGGCACTGACGATGAGGTGACCGGCTGACCATCAGTCCTAGTCACTGGGTAAGGGTCTGGTTTATAGTATTCCTCCCACACCTGCTGGATGGAGAGATGATTGAGCTCTGATCCAGGTAATTGGAGCAATACATTTCTTAGGTGAATATCTAGATACGATGAGATGATGCCTGAATGGCTATGGTACGTAGGGTAGATACTCACCGCCATGAACGAAGCCGGCCCGGTGGACGAAGGCCGTTGCCATGATTAGCTGTGCGGACAGCGCCCTGGCCACGTCAGGTTGAAAGGATATGTAAGTGGAAGTCTTGATTGATTCGGCAATGCTGCATCTGGCCGGTGCAGTGACAATGCAAGAGTGTGTTCCGTTAGGTCCACTGACTGTGAACTGGTCAAGTACTGGAGTGATGAGACTACCAGAGAATTCTTTGGCTCGATTCTCGGCCAATTTGAGGAGAATATCGCTCTCTTTCGAAACTTGATCAGCTGTGCCGACTTTGATGGCAACGTACTTGTTGAGCTCCTGATCGCGGGCAAGCCAAATAGTCGAATAACCGCCGTGGCCCAGCTTATCAACTATGTGATATCGCTGATTTAGTTTGTCGTTGACCTCAATGGGATGATACCCCCCAGGGCAATATCTGTCGATGTATTCGACATTCCTGTAAAGTCGATAGGTCGGTGACTGTTCAGGCTGCTTGGATATTGCTCTTCGACCAGACCCGCAATATTGGTAGCGACATCGTCTCAAAGACGTACAGAAAGAGCCTCTCGCGGAGTCACAACACAAACTCTGATGAAATAGCCGCAGCATTTCGTATCAGCGGAATTTTAGGGGTGAATTTTGGGTTGAGCGATAGGACGTCATCAGTAGATTGATATCACGGCGGGCGTAGTTCAATCTGCTAACCTAGAGTGTTCTCAAGTGTTGACGTTGATTATATCACGCGAAACGAAAATAAGGCTTGAATTAGTAAGTGGATTTTTAAAATCTGGGATTATTTTATAAAAATAAGAAAGAATTTGTATGTTATAATTAAAATAAACCAAGTGTTTATTAGCTGCATTTATCCTTAACTTATATTTTTCACACTGCATTGTCTTACAACCTGATTCAATAATCTATTACTGACCTGCCAAGTTCCGTCAGATTATAAGGTTCAAGGCAGCAGCTGTATAACTTCTGAAGACTTTATATTTAAGTTATTGTATTCTTTGGTATAATATATAACGCCTTATGTTATATTATGCTGAAAACAAGCATCTGATTGCATTATCTTGTTATCTGAGACCCCAATTGGCTATACCTCGTGCACTGCTATCGGGACATTTTGACTTTTCAATTAATTTATTCCCACTTTACTAACTTTAGAGCTACAATTTATATACAACATAGCACTGTAGTATGCTGACATTCTTACTCTCCTTTTATATTTACTAAAAAAGCTGTCGTTATAACCTTTAAGCTTAATCCTCGGGATCGTAAACCTCATGTTCACCTGGCTAATTAATTTCAGTATGGCGCGGGATTGTTTTTAGACGACAACTGTCATCATATCGGTGACGGCGGGTCAGCCGAGCACGATCAACCAGTGGCTGGAAACATCGTATACTTACAGATATATGAAGCTCAGACAAACCAGGGTGGATTGGCTCTCAATATTGGCTTTATATGCATTCAAGGCTTTGAACCTGGGATTGATTGATTCGGTAACGTTTCCGGTCCATAACAGCACTAAGATTGCCTGTAGACAATGCCATGCACAGGTAGTTATTACAGTAGACTGTAGATACAAAGCAGTGAAAACAGAATAACTACATACCTATATAACGTTAAACATATAATAATACACTATATTTCCTCCAATCACTCAACCCGCCCCTTGATATACTGCAACCAGTGGATGACTGTCTGGGGTTGGCGATCAATCCGCAGCATACCTTCATGCATCGAGTTAAGGTAGCCCTTGCCCCCCTTTATCTTTTGGAGTTGATAGAATTGTACATTTTTGCCAACACAGAGTGCTCCCCACAGTAGTTCATCCTTTGTATTGCCCAAACTCAGAAGGTAGCGCGTTAGTTGTTCCTCGTATCTAGCTAGACAAGGAACCAGGTGAAGAAGACTGGGCTGCACCTTTGAGTTCTAGGACAAAGAAGTTCAAAGTAGTGCGGCCGACCTTGTGTGAAACTTTCATGTCGAGCCTGCCATGCGGGACATTGTGTTCTTGGTTTACAGCCCAGCCTTCCCACCTGCTGAAAACGCATGCAAGAATGGTCGTCCAGGCGGCATTAACATGAGATTCAGTGGAGTCAGCAGTGATTTGGTCAACTTTCCATAGCCCCGCCTGGCATATATTGCTCATCCATGTACTTCGAGCAAGTTAGACATTAAGCTCAGCAATAGGCGAAAGGATGTAACCGACAGTGTTTGTGATATCCTCCTGGGCGGGAAGGTAGGCTGGGCGACCTCGAGGCATTGTGATGTTTGGCGAAGTGGAAACTGGTGAAATATGGGTTTGAGATTATAGAGGAGACACAAGATGTAATGCCTTGATTCTTGATAATTTTTGAGCTGTTATTTCATGCGAATATCAAGATGTTCTTGTACTATATATATATTTCACCGTACTTATAAGAAACGGACTACACGCCTAAGAGTCTGATATATCGCAGGTGTACCAGCGCTTGTTTTTGATTGCCGCCCGTCTTATGAAACGAGGGTCAACACATTTACCTTGACTTGGTTGACCTGGCTAGCGACCAGGCGAGGTAGCATTCGGCGTCTATAGGAGATGAACATGGCCGCCAAGTCGAAACAGCGGTTAGCAGATTTTAAGTTACCCAGGCCAGCCTGGTTGCGGCGGGCGCTAAAGCAACGGCGCTTGACATGGCGGTTCTGTTGTGCCTTAGCGGCCAGGCTAACGGCGGGGCTCTTTGGTCATAACATCAATCACTCACCTCATTCCATCTTCACACAACACACAAGGTGTCATATGGACAAGCCATGATATACTGCACTCTTTGCGGAATCCAGATTACTGGACAGCCTGGCGAAACCTGGCTCGATGAGTTTCGAGCAAGTAAGTCCCTGTCACTATTGACTGCAATACCTAGATTCTAATTTGACCAGTCTGGGTTGAGAGCGATTCAGTGAACAATGTCGCTGTTTCTGGTGTCGGCCGATGGAGCAACAGCCACGATGAATTTTTGGGAACCGCTCCAGTTGACCCAAAGAAGCGCTATGACGACGATGCCGGGCCAGGCACTACTATCGATGTGGCTTTGACACCTAATAAACCAACCATTTTCACACGTTCACTAGACGAAGACGTCTCGGCTTGGGGCTACGGCTTTCACGCATCTTGCTGGGATATCTTCACAAAGTATTCCACCCCGAAATTGGGCCACTTGTTTGCGGCATGTTTGTCTATGCCGACTGGTCAAGAGGCCTTCCTGAACTGGGGACATGACTATGGAGGAGCAAGCATACTGGAAAAAAGTTTCAAGGTGCCGACACGAGATACTCGCTTCCCTGACCCACGAACTATACCCAATCTCTTTCGATCAGATCCGTTTCACATCCCCGCCCTAGCCCGTGCAATCCAACAAACTACTCGTCTGCAGAGCGACATATTCTTGAGTCGTATCAACTTCAATGCTGAGGCTCTTACCAAAGACCCCTTCTCTCGCTTGTTTCCAGACATCTTGCAGTTAATCACTGTGTTACTATCAACCTCAGAAATTCACGCAGTACGGCTTGCGTCCCCAGTCTTCGCCTCCCTTAAATTATCCGAGAGATTCTGGGCCTCACGGTTCCAACCAGGCCATGAGTTTGAGTACATACCCGAGATCATAGACCATCCGCCTGAATCATGGAGAGCCTTCTACTTATCACTCCAAATCCGGGCCTTAGATAACCCTAGTATGGCTAATCGCAAGCGAATTTGGGGCCTTGCGAAAACACTACATGGCTTGCTGTCTCAGATGGAGGACGCTCCTTGCCAAGGGAGGCCCCTACAAACTTGGTTTGAGACTTCTGCGGATCCAGATGATACTTCAGCTTGCTGGCACACAGCAGCATGCGCCAGCACGCGACCGAACGATTCATTTGTCAATGGCAATCGAGGTTTACGAGCTCGCACCCTGCGCTTCTCGCAAACACTCAAGGTACAACGGATGTCTGTATCGTTTGTGAATCTACCAGAGGGGGTATTCGTTTCTGGCCTGGTCCTGGTTGATCATAACCATGATCGCCATGCTATTGGGTACATACATGAGAGTAATATGGTTGACATTCATCTTCCCGTTGCACAATATATTCAAGGCTGGGAGCTTGCCTTGCATACATCTGGCATTAAAGCAATGGCCCTCATCTATGAGGATGGGGCACTATCTAGCTGGGCGGGCGAGCCAGCCGGTACTCCACGATGGCGCTTAGCTGGACCCAGCCTTTCCGCAGTTAAAGCTGAGTTTGATGTAGGTTTCTGTCTGGCTACACCCTCTTCTCCTCATCAATTATACCGTCATAGACTGCAATATAACTTCTAATACCTCACAGGCCATAAAACTCGTCAAACTTAGCCGAGAAGGCTCACCGGATGAGCTCAGCTGGCTCAATAACTGCCTCTGGTATCCTCAAGTTCCACCCACAGGACTTCTCTACGATTGGAATGAGGGTGATAAGCCACCAAGCGAATTCAACCTCCCAATCACAAGCGTCTTCTTTGGTGAAGCCGATGACATGTATTCGTCAATTCTCACTGAGATTGTTATTTGGATCTTCGATATCTGCTATATCGCAGGCATAGAATTCCGCTTTGCTGATGCCTCCCATAACCGGCGTCTTGGAAACATTGGTCCATTTGACCAAGAGTTCCCGGGACGACGAAACTTCTCGGACTCAAATGATTCTAGTGTGTCATTGATAATAGATGGCGTTGCTGGAGAACGACTAAAGAGTTTTGAGGTTCAGGAACGAGGAGGGTCTCTCGTGGGCATGAAGGTACCTAGACCAAGCGAAACCTTGCTCGTCACAAATCGGGTCGCTAACTATTCCAGATGAACACTACCTTCAATCGACATGTACAAACCCCAGGATATCCTTATGGAACGCAAAAAGGTTGGGTGACTGTCCAACCTAAAGGATCCAAAATTGTTGGGATGTTTGCCACCTGCGTATGTATTGCCTTAATTATGCTGTAATATCAATATTATTTCTTATGGAGATGCTAACGTTTATTACAACAGGGTAATACTCTATATGATATCGGTTTAATATCAATAGACTTAGTAAATGGCAATATAAAGAAAATACATAACTAGATATCATTTTACAAATAACTTTGGTTACTGTAGAGGTGTGGATTGCTTGGCGTCGTAGTTAGTGGTGATCTCAGTTCCCCAATGCTCTCAAGCTTCGATAGCATTGCGCTCCGAGTCTGTGACAACATCATAGGGATTCAATACTGAGATGAAGTTCTCGGTACGAACGCGAGCTGGTCTTGCACCAGAAAAGTGAGCACGTACGGAGGGAGCACCTTTGTCCCAATTGGGGGTTTCTTGTCCTTTGTTGTAAACTACGTGCTCCTGGAAGGCTATAAGAATGCACTTAGGTACTTAGAATAAGTATTTAATACAGGCAATCCTTACTTAATAGGTACTTACTTAAATTTAAAATAATATTTAAATAGATATTATTAAATTATATCTCTTTCTTATAGAACTAATAACTACAAGACTGTATAGATTAGATTTAGATAATTAGGCAGTCCAGAAAGTCGTCCTTTCTCTTGCCCTTTAGTGATGTGACGAGAGACTCCAGCGTCGCCGGCGGGGAACAACTCCCTTCCAATTGCCCACGTCGTCCCAGTACCTCTGGGTCTTTGGGCTCCTCTGCAAGAAGTCCAGGGGTGTTGGTCCTAGTATCCTCACCATATGGGCTAGGTGGAACGCCTCGTTGATTTCAAGGTTGTTGGGGTCGTAGACCTGGAAGAGACCTTTTGGTTCGAGAAGATCCCACATCTGGGGTAAAGAGAGGTCAGCGCTGTGTGAAGATGCTGTGAAAAAGAGCCTTAAAAGAGAAGGAATGGACGTACCAAAATCCCAATCGACCATAAATCGACGGTGAAGTCCCATTGCATGTCTAATAGAACCTCAGGAGCTCGGTACTGCGTGGGCATGATGAGCCCAGTTTGGAGCTCACTGTCGGGGCAGATGCGAGCATGTCCAAAGTCACAGAGGTGCGGTGGGCCGCCGGCAGCCAGGAGCATCTGGGAAACGTGGATTATAACGGTCCCCGATGACTTTCCTGAGTGTTGGGCGCGTGCGTTCGTTTTCTTCGAACTGAGATAACTGGGACTCGTCTGTAATCCCGAGAAGCAGGTTCCCAGCGTGAACGCCTACACGGATGATCATATCAGCACAAGTACTTAGTCTTCCCCCCTTCTCTCTCTCTCTGCTTTTCTAATAAAAAGGGCTAGTAGAAGACCTACCGGTATGAATCACACTGGCCTCATGGTGTAGAAAGTTCAAAGCCAAGACGGTCCGCTGAATGGCTGATACTGCGGTTTCCTCGTCATAGACGCTGCGGGGCTGCAGCTCTTGGAGGAGCTTGACGCTGACAAGCGGAGGCAGGACAAAGACAATGTGAGGGCCGCAAGAACCCTGGATTGTGAAGTGATTCTCAAGTAGTCGGATTTGCTCACGGCCGGGGTGCTCTGACTGGATGGACTTTAGGTACTGGAGCACCTCACAACTTCCGGACGTAGGTTGTAGTGCTAACAGGCCTAACAAACTGTCAGACTAAATTGCCGGCTCAATGAACAGACTCTAAGGTAGATTCAAGGATCAGTTACAGAGATTTTGTCTACTAACTTCTGGACCCAGGTCATATACTCGTCTTGCATCCACGAAGCAAGTACCCTCAATACGCCAATGATGATATACAAACCGATCAAGCCTCTCGTGTCCCCTATGGCAATGCCCTCTATGATTTCCTAGACCATCCAAATTAACCGACTGAAGAATGGTAGTCTAAACTGGGGTACTTACAATTCTATCTCCTCGGTCGCATGCAAGTAAGAGGTGCCATTCATGCTCCATAACGAGAATGAGAGGTAACGTAATGATGTGCCCACTACCGACTGACTGAGACAAGGCACTGACACGCTGATGCCAGGCCGCAACCCAAAGTCCCAGCTGTAGCCTTGCCTCCTCGATCGCGCCGATTGCTATCTTGGTCTCTATAGAAACAGCGATTGGATCGAACCTAACGGGCCCATACGTCGTTTGATTAATAGAGCGCTGGTCATCTGGTAAACCAGATAAGACCTTGCGAATCTGCTCAGAGATATTTGGAGAAGGACGCACGCGAATGGCCCAGTCGATCATCTTGGAGGCCGTCAAGTTGTAATACGAGTTGGCCTGCATTTCAGGGACGAAAGGCTTGCTAATTCGTGCATGGGTGAGTATATCACGAGTCAAAGATGGAAACGGGGCCAAGGCTAGCTTCAGCAACGGTGCATGAACATCCACGTTCCAAGCTGCTTCGGAACTTTCTTCTGTCTGGCAAGCTTTGGCGGCTTTTTCTACTTCCCGAAGGGCCGCGAGCTCTTGCATGTCCTTGGCAATGGTGGCCTCATCGTGGGCGTCATCTAGGAACCAGTGAGGTTTGACCGTATTCCTCCTATGTGTAGCCTTGATATCATGCTCAATTGCGCGTGGGAGAAAGCTATTATAAGTTGTAATGTCGATGATCCGATCGTACGTTGGCAGGATATCGTTTGCAAGTTGAGCACTTGGATCTTGGTCGATCGGAACAAATAAGACGGGTTTTCTGAGGAGTTGCAGAGTTGAGCGCTTGACGGGACTTGTAGACCTGGCCTTGGATGACCGCGTTGAGGACGTGGAGGATAAACTTGGTGTTTGGCGCAGACGAGGATGAGCTGGTAAGTTCATAGCAGGGAGTGTGTTGGTTCTCTGAGGACCAGTGGGTGTTTCAATGTCACTAAACGGGCTCTCGTCGGCAAAGCCTTGATCGAATTGAGACGTGGAACCGTCATCCCGTCGAGGTCTCTTTGGCGACCGCTGTGAGCCTTGAGTTGGCGTTGAGTCAGATGCCGGCGGCGTGGGCATGTTGTCGAACAAGCTTGAGGCAAGATTGGCGTTGCAATGCGCCGTCGTGGACCCCGTCTTTCGGGGCGACTCTTTGATG
This sequence comes from Fusarium xylarioides, assembly GCA_013183765.1. Lineage (NCBI taxonomy): Eukaryota > Fungi > Ascomycota > Sordariomycetes > Hypocreales > Nectriaceae > Fusarium > Fusarium xylarioides. Next base: position 101,052 of record SRZU01000150.1, read on the forward strand.
ACGGTATCAAGCCAGCGTTCAATTGACGTGTCGGGCAGTTCAGCTGCGAAGTGGTTCATGGAGGCAAGATGCGAAGCAGGTTGGTGGGAGATCGTGGACTGAGCGACTGAATAGAGATGTTGCGCCTAACATAAGTAATCTATGGTTGTCTTGTGAGTTATTTGGTGGTGCAAACAAGATGCCCAGACTTTGTTTGGCAAATATTTGTTGCTCAGAGGAGATAAGATAACTGTTGCTATGGAGATTATCGCCGAGTCAGCTTAACAACTCTACACCCGCATGTAATCTTTCGAGTACGACGCCTTTGCGCTGCAAACATTAGGACTGGACACTTGCTGTTTCGACGGAATGCCGAACTTATCATTGATCACATTCCCCATATACCGTGGATTGCAGCCATCTTCGGCAAGTTAGTCACTATACTCCAGTTTGTCGGCGCCTCGCGAATCCAGCTTCGCAGCTTCATATTCCAGCACGCGTATCCTACCCGCGCTCAATACGTTGATGAGTGGCTTCTTGCAATATCCCGGAAAAAGGTTTTTACTTTCATGCGCATCACGTAACGGATGCCCTGAGACGACTGCCTCTTATTACTCTCGATATATCAGAACCGGTCTGCGTGGTTTCCCCCCGTTTTTGAAGGCCTTCCTACCGGAGCCGTCTGGCATTATTAGGCAGACACAACCTAAGGCTTTTATGTGTACCTATAGAAGCTAGGTAATGCTTGTCATTTGTAATGGTGGGGTTGAAAAGAGGCCCAGAGAACCTTAACTTACAGGCTGCAGGGGCTAGAAATGTACTATTGTAGTCCTGTACTATATAAAGGCAGTACCTGTACCTGAGTGGGGAAACACTGATCGCATCGCCACCCCTAAAAACCCGAAGGACACACGCCTCCCAATTCAAGAGGTAAGAATTCATGGTACATCGGACTTTCGGAAGCTAACAAAAACTTACAGACAGAGGGACGAGTCATTATTGATGCGGACGGTTCTGGTGATGGCTGTGGGTTTCTTCTTGTAGGATCCTTGCAGAGTCTGAATCTCGCTGGTGCACTGAATGCGGATGGGAACGACTCTATGGCATCTACCTCTGGCGACGACCAAGAAGCTCAGGAAGCCAGTGGCTCACAGAATGAAGAAGTAGAAGATTCTGACCGCCTTACGGATGATCAAGCTATGTTGACTGTCTCAACTGTGAACTGCTTCTCGATCGAACGAAAGGTGTGGTGTAAGTTCACAGGCTCGACCCTTTCAAGCCTACAGATGCTAAGAACTTGTGATAGGTTATGCCGAGATTGAAAATCTCACCGACATTCAATGGAACACTCAGGCTTTCAGTAACCTTGTCATCGATGAAGCAGAGAAGAGACTCTTGGTAGGATTCGTTGGCGCGACAAAGAACGGGCAGTTGCAGAATTTCGATGACTTTGTCCACGGAAAGGGTTCGCTTCTACTCACCCATACTTGAATACAAACTGACACTAGTCACAGGAAAGGGTCTTGTCATGCGTTTGTGTGGTCCCCCCGGTACTGGAAAGACATTCACTGCAGAGTCTGGTACGTCTTGTTGAGTCTTAAGCCCCAAACCTTTACTAACATCAACATAGTTTCCGAGACTCTGAAGCGGCCTCTCTACCGACTTGATACTTCGGACCTTGTGATGGATCCCAACAAGCTGGAGGGTAATCTCAAGACTGCTCTCGATCGCTGTGCCCGGTGGGATGCCACCCTCTTGCTTGACGAGGCCGACGTATTCCTTGAAAAGCGCACCAGCAGCAACCTCGCGCAGAACGAGATGACCACTAGTAAGTCACCCTAGCAATTTTTTGTTGAACCTGACTGACGTGGACTTTTTATAGTTTTCCTTCGCCTCTTAGAATACTACAAGGGCGTCATGATTCTTACCACGAACCGTTACCCTGCCATTGATCCCGCGTTCGAGTCCCGTATCGACCTTTCGTTTGTTTTCCAGGATCTTGAGCCAGCCTCCCGGGGCAAGATCTGGTACAACTTCCTCATCAGAGAGAACAAGGCGCTGGCTGAGGACAGTAACGCGATTGCGAAACTGGCCAGCATGCCTCTGAATGGCCGACAGATCAAGAGCGCCGTCAAGACTGCTCGAATCCTGGCTGCCAGCGAGAACTTGCCCCTTGCCGTTGATCATCTGCAGACGGTTGTTTTCATGCGCATGAAGGCATTGAAGATGCTGGAGTAGGTTGGCAGACTTAAAGGTCTGGTATTCGTGGTAGTTGGAGGATTGGGATGTTCCTCTCAGTCAGACATGGCCCTCGTACCGGCCGCTTATAGCGGCTGATGAGACTTTTTGGTGGCGATCTGCGACAAGATAGTATGGACTCGAGGTGATGAGTGGAAGATATGTCTTATGATGGTGAATAGGTAAAGGCAACTTGACAAAGGGGATAGCTTAAAATAGCATACACATCAACAAGTAAAGGATTGCCTCATTAGAACATAATAGGGTTCGTGATCATTCAGGTGCTGTCATCATCTAATCGTACATTGTTTGTTTTCGCTCATGCTTTTGAGCTCGCGTGATCCTCGACACCGTTTTAAGCTCCATATTTCTTGTCCTTGTCGGAGAGGGGAAATTCACTGCCTGTGGCGCTCTTGTACTGGTCGCGAATGGCATCCGAAATAGCCTCGTCCTTTGCCTGTTCAGCGGCGCTCTCGTTGCTCTGGTCGCCTCCGCCGAGGAACTTTTCCTGCACAAAGTCGACTGCTGCAACGGTTGTTACTACAGAGATACATGGGAAGTTAATGGGGATAATTACCCTTGTCAAGACCATCCTCGTTCTTCTCGCCCTGCGCACCACCGCCAGCCATTCCGTTGACCTTGTCCATGAAGCCACCGCCAGCCTCGGGAGGAGCTTGCTGGCCCTCAGTGTTGTTGTTGGCGTTGTTGTTGCCGCCAGCGAGGTTCTTGACGAAATCCATGATGATAGTTTGAGTTTGGGGTTTGAGGTTGCACTGGTAATTTGTGATTTGGATATGTAGGTTGATGAGTATGAAGATGGAAAGGTCAAGAAGCGGACGAGATCTTCCCTTTTATACAACTAGTCACACAGCACATCAGGCGGGGGAAGGAGCAATTCTTGATTCACTGTATGGCAAGGAAACCGCTGACGCAACTAAAAACAAGGACATGTACGTGAGACCAGGGGATCGGTACTTTCACAGCTGAAAAATGATGTGCAGTGACGTTGACACCAAAATGTATTGGTGGACAGCTCGACAGGGATTGACAGACCAAGATAAGGTGCGGCGGTAGCATAAAGCTTAAGCTCGCGTGCCAAGTTCTAGGGTGGTAGACCGCCTGGAACGTTGAACTGGAGTGCTGATGTGCGGGGTAAGCTTTGCTAGGACTCACTCTACTCCGCAGTTGGACCAACCTTGTGTTGGTGATGATATCACAGGATATACATAATCGTTGGACATGCACAGCATGCATGCTTGGAATTAAATATGTAGCATTGTTGAAACAAATGGGTATCATAAACATAAACTCAATCCCTGCCTCCCTTTCATCACCCTTGTCGATCGATGCCCAGTTATGCCCGGAACCTCTCGTCAACCATCGCCGTTTTTTGTTATCGTATCGTCGTGACTTTTCTTGGTCGTCAGCATAAATGCGTTTCTTTCATCTCATCGCAAGCTCAGGGGTTGTGATTATCATCTCTAGTCCCGGGTATACATCCCATTGGCGTCGATGACAGCTTGACATCGGTGAGGCATGCTCTCGATGAGCGCTTTCATGTTCTCCTGAGGTATATTGTTCCAGGTGCCTCGAACGAATTGTCGGATGCGCCCCTCGGCGACCTCGCCGTAAAGAGAGCAGTCCTTGTCAGCCTTGAGATTAGCCCTGACCCAGTTGAATATCTCGGTGATGGGGTTCAGGTCGGGTGAGGCGGGAGGGAAGTGTTCGGTAGGTATAAATCGCCCTCGCATCTCGTCCTTGACGGCAACAGCAGCGTGGGCACACATATCTGGACGCATAGCAAAGCGAGATCCAGAGGGCTGATCGTCAATCCACTTGGAGAATTTTGGAAAGATGACCTTGTAGTGATTCACAGGGCTGAGCGGGCCGAACTTGTTGTCCGCATCGCGGCTCCAAGCAATGAGAGGGCCTTTACCCGTGAGACCTGAGAAGTGGGCGAAGTACAGCTCACTATCATTGCAGGTTTCAGGCTCGGCAGGTACATCGTTAATGCAGTCAAGATGGTATTCCTCTTCCGACTGTCGAATGACCAAGGGTTCATGTGCGTCTGTAAGGGGAATGCGGACTTCTGCAGTGAAGAGAACCTTGTTCCACTGCTCGATGGTCCAATTGACATGACTGAGAGCGAATTCAAGTCGGAGCTTTCGGGTTTCCTCGTTAATATAAGGTCGAACGACGGCGGGGTACAACTTGTACCCGTAACGACCGAGAGCATTGCGAATGGCAATATCAGAACTTTCCAATCCGAGAGTAGCAGCAATCTTGGAGAGGGGCATGCGACGGGTATAGGGAGAAGACTTGACGAACTTGACTAGCTCTCTGGCTTGAACGATGGTAGGTACTGGAGGTCGGGCGTCGGTGCAAGAGGGCTTGTCAGAGATTTGACGAGCTTTGACGCGAGTCGCAGCACGAGTTAGAGGCTGAGTCCAGTTGACGCTTCGAGCGATAGCCTGCTTAGACAGGCCCTGGGCGTGAAATTGGACAGCATGGGCTCTCTGATGGCTGCTAGGGAGGCAAGAAGCACGCAAGAGTTGCTCAGTCTGCATGACATCTTTCAGACGTTCTGGGTCATTACCAGCAAGTTGAGATTTGGAGTTGGAGAAGTGCTTGATTGAACTCTTGACCGCGTCAAGCTTGGATGAGTTGACAGCCGCAAGGTCCTCGCGAGTAGCAAGCTCATGTTCGATCCTGGAGACAGTGCTGAGAATAGATTCGAGTGTTGCAGCCATTGTGAAGCTTGGAGCAATGGACTTGTGAAGACAATGGAGAGAATAGCAAAGATTGTCGAAAGAATTGCAATGAAGCTTGGATGTAACTTGATTGTTGGATTTGATTGTCCTGAGAGCAAAGATTGAAGACAATTGTACTGCACAGTAAAATGTTTGATGTGATTGAAGAAGAATTGCAAGAGAGAGCTTGGGGAGGGGACCTATAGAGGAGGGGTGTCATTAGTGGAGGGTTCAATGAGTATGGGGGCTCTGGACCAATGAGATGGAACTCGTAGAGCTCAATAAAGAGGTCCCCGCTTCTAACAGTGACCACACTGTGAGTGTTGAGGCGGTGCCTCCATTTCTGTGGCTTTGCGGGGTCCTTTTCTGGCCGGTTGACTCAAGCTTTGGTGGGGCGCAGAGTCTATCGCTATGACGCAGACGCTTGGCCCCAGCTGGGCTGTTAAAAAGTTCAAATATCGCGACAGAGACGTCAGTTCAGTACAACTCCAAGTCCCCCGCTAGGCTCTCTATACGCACTAAATCACATACGTCAGTCGCCATGGCTAAGATGAACGAGGATCTTCTTCGGCGGCCCTTGTATCGTATGTATTCGTCCCAAACTCCTACCCCGCCATGGATCGGCGTGTCTCAATGTCGCAAAGTGCTGACGAGTTAACCAGTTTATGATCTGCCTGCCGAAGTTCTGGACACTTTGGTGCTCAAATCCGATACAGACGCCGAAGCCGAAGCTATCGCTGCCGCCGAATCCACGAAAACACCTTCTGAGAGCGCGTCGTCGTCAGATACGAATCTCGTCGGGACACAAGCGTGCTCTTTATGTGGCCTCACATTCACAACAGTGATCGACCAGCGGGGACATCTCAAGTCTGATTTTCACCACTATAATCTCAAGCAAAAACTGCGAGGTCAAAAGCCCGTGTCGGAGACAGAATTCGAGAAGCTCGTTGGCAACCTAGACGAATCATTATCAGGTTCTGATTCAGACGAGTCGGAAGAAGAGGAGGAAGATGGCCGACAAGATTCAACATTGACTGCGCTGTTGAAAAAGCAGGCAAGATTGGCTGATAAGGCAAACGAATCTACCGCAGATGATGAGGATGAAACAGCAGGAAAGCCAGGTCGCGGCAAACCACCTCTGGTATGGTTCAGCTCTCCGCTGCTTCCAGAGAAGACCTACTTCGGCATGTACCGCGCAGTCTTGACGGGCGAGGAACAAAGAAATCAGGATCTGGCGGAAGTGTTGAAGAAGAAGCAGGTCGAGCCTATATCCATGCCCAAGATACCTAAAGAGGGCGCCTTACCGGAGGTCGCGTACAAGGGTCCCCATATCTTTCTCTGTATGATTGGAGGTGGCCATTTTGCGGCTATGGTCGTATCTCTCGCCCCTCGACCCAACAAGAACGGCACAACCATGAATCGAGAAGCGACGGTGCTTGCTCACAAGACCTTCCACCGATACACAACCCGACGAAAGCAAGGTGGTTCTCAATCGGCCAACGATAATGCGAAAGGTGCTGCACATTCAGCTGGTTCGAGTTTGCGACGATACAACGAACAGGCTTTGGTAGAGGATGTGAGGACCCTTCTCCAAGACTGGAAAGCCCTCATCGACACCTCAGAGTTGTTGTTCATCCGAGCAACAGGTATGACAAATCGAAGAACGCTTTTCGGTCCCTACGACGGACAGGTGTTGAAGCATAATGATACTCGCCTGCGGGGCTTTCCCTTCAGTACACGGCGAGCGACGCAGAATGAACTTATGCGATCCTTCATCGAGTTGACGCGACTGAAGGTCCGTGAGATCGAGCCTGTACAGGAACAGAAGAAAGAGTCTGGAACAGCGACTCCGACAAAGACGAGTACAAAACCCTCAAAACCGAAGTTGACAGAAGAGGAAGAGACTGCTTTACTCCACACATCTCAACTTCAAGCGTTTGTACGAAGGTCGAAAGTCCCTGCGCTACTCTCATACCTTAAGAACAACAACATATCGGCCGACTTCGAGTTTCAGCCTGTGGAGCAAAACCACCACGCACCACGACCGCTCCATCTCGCCGCTGCTCAAAACGCTGCACCATTAGTGCTTGGCCTTCTCGTTCGCGGTGGAGCAGACCCTACAATAAAGAACAATGATGGCAAGACGCCCTTCGAACTCGCTGGTGAACGCTCGACGCGCGATGCGTTCCGGGTCGCCCGCTCCGAGCTCGGAGAGTCTAAGTGGCCCTGGGATGATGCAAAGATACCACCAGCCATGACAAAGGCTGAAGCCGACAAGCGTGACGAGAGAGAAAAGAAGGAAGCCAGTGATAAGGAGGCTGAGCGTCGGCGCGCTGAAGAGGAGCGATTACAGGTTGAAGGTCCAAAGGTGTCAGAAGGACGGAAACAGAAGGGAAATGCTCTGGCGGCGGGGCTCAAGAAGACACCGCAGGAGAGGAGAGAGGCGGAAGAGAGGGGTTTAACGCCTGAGATGAGGATGAGGTTAGAGCGTGAGAGGAGAGCACGAGCTGCGGAAGAGAGATTACGGAGGATGCAAGGAGGCGGATAAACCTGAGTGCTACAATAGATCAATAATGGGAATAGACTAATGTCACTGCATACTACATCCTGGTTCTATTATGTCGATGCATGTCAAAAGTTCATTAGTTTCAGGGGGTTTTTGCCAATTTTGTGAGCTCAGCTACGCAGCACAGTCAAAGAAGACTCTGGTAGCCATGGCGTGTTCTCATCTTCAACTTTGTTATCTTGGGCTCACAAGTTATGAAGCAATGAAGAAAAACACATTCAGAAGCTATTTAAATAAATAAACAGAAGCTTGTGCAAATGAGGAATCTGATTGATGGTACCCACTGAGATCAGTAGAGCCCTGCTTTATATATATGACTGCAGTCTAGTTTAACTCCCAACACCAAAAAACCTTACATTATGTACGAGTGTCACAACCTCTTCAGCCAATCTCAATATCCTTATCCACCCTTTCTACATGGTCTTCCCGAGCACATCACTGCGGGCTTTCCATTTCCAAGTCAGTTGTTCCCTTCGCTCGCAACTCAAGCAAGCCCAGCTTCTTGAGGTAAGATGCCAACAACTGTCCATGAATAGAGTCTTCAATCTGAACACACACCTTCATACCATTGTTCAAGGAAAGTTCCACGTTCGGCACTTCAATACATTGCACGGGCGGAAGTGAGACTCTATCAAACAAACCTCTCGCCATGGAGAAAATTACCTGAACCCATCCCATCTCATGGTGTATAATGACACGCACGGCGATATCATTCCTTGTGTTGGGCAGAATAGGCTCGACAGAGCGGATGGTGTAGATTCCTCCTGCGCTCCAAGGACGATGCTCAATGAGATGGGTGTTGGGAGGGATCTCAAGTGGTTTGAGAAAACGAGAGAGGGCACCGGTGATGAAACGGCAAACTTCATCCTTTTTCGTGAGAATGGTGATGCCATCTGGTTTCCTTATCTCAGTGAGAGAGGCCTTGTTCTTGGGTCGTTCATATTGATCCCTGAAACGGACCTGTTTGCGTGTCCTAATTGGAGCCATACTGAAGATTGCTATGAGAGTTAGTTTTCTCGTGTTGTCGTCAGTTGGTCGCTGTAGAGCAACTCTCAATGTCACACAATTTCTGGTCAAGGAGGAGAATCTGGACTTTTTATGCATCTCCATTCTTATTTGTTCATAAGTTGAGCCTTTGTCCCGAATGACAATAACCTTGTTCGCAGCGCAGTACATACATGATGCTAACGTTAGGTACTGGGTATGAACAAAGACCATCCTAACAAGACTGATTTTAGTTGCGCAACTGTCTAAGTGCCTGAGTTTAGCCCGCACAGTCTTATGGTTATTAGTTCTGTGAGAAAGAGACATAATTTGATAATGTCTGTTCAGATATTGTTTCAGACTCGAGCAAGTATTGAGGATTGCCTGTGTTGAACACTCATTCTAAGAACCCAAGTGCTCACTCAAGCCTCTAGGACTGACTTGCTAGGGATTAAGGTGAAGATGCGGATTTTGCCCTCGTCACGCGATCTGGCAGCCCTGCTAGAGCTTTCTTGCCTTACTTACCGATCTTGCCATCGTGTTTCCTAGGGATCTCTTCCTGACAGGTATGAAACAAGTGAGTGAAGGCGAGCTGAACATGTGAAGGGCCGATGGGTGGTAGGTGAAAATCGTACGAGAGTGTCTAGCACGACGAGACGACGATTGCCCATACGGATTATGCATCTCTCAAAGTTGGAGTGAAGCAAATCACTCGATCTTCATTCGTCTGCCAGAGGACGGCATGTCCAGCTTGGTTTTCCAATTCAGCGCCACCAGCTCAATGGCGGACTCTGGACTCCCGGGCCAAAAGCTATAAAGGGGCAACTTTCGGCCGCTGAATCAATTCTCAGCTCGTTGATACGAGCGCATCATCCTACGTGAGGGGACCTCAAGAAGTTGACAGGCAATCACTTTCCCCATCAGCTTCTTCCTTGCTTTATAATTCACAAATTCAACCCAGATGTCATGTCAGCCAGCTCGGGATTACGCGGCGCCTGCAATATAGCTTTAAGTTTACTATATATCTTCTAAATAAGAAATAATACTTCTATTAGTAAACATTATTCTTATAAAGGGTTTTTAACTTCTTTAATTTACTTTTATAACTTAAAATAATATTAAAATGTATTTAATTATATAATAATTATTACTTATCTTTTAAAATATATAATAAGTAAATTCTTTTTCTTTTAATAGTAAAATAGAAATAAGTAAAAAGCTAATAATAATTTAAATTAAAGGCTTTAAAGTATTAAGTATTTATTAAAAAAATATATTAATAATTATAATATAAGTTTATATAAATAAGTAATAAGTTAAAGTATTAAATAAATATATTAATATAATAATAATAAAGATATATAATGTATTTAATAAGTAAGCCAGTTAAATAAGCAAGCCAGTTAAATAAGCAAGCCAGTTAAAAATCCCTTAACTTATAATATTTCTATCTAATTAAATACTTCTTTACTACTAAATATATTATAACCTTTAAATAAAGCTAAAATCCTTCTTACATTTTAAGCTCTTTAAAATAACTTAAAGCTAAGTATTTAACATACTATAAAAAACTATAAAGTTAAATATAATACTTTTTATAACTAAAAGAATAGTATTTAATTATAATATAATTCTATTTTAAATTTATAGAAGCTATTTAATTTAAAAAAGTAAATAATAATTTAATTTATTTTTAATTTAAATTTATAAGGATTTCTTTTATAATTATATTTTATAAAAAAAATAGCTAATTCTCTACTAGCTAACTGTAATATATTACTTATTAGTAAGTGCTAGCCTTATAACTTTATAAAGTAATAATTAAAGTTAAAAATATATTTATTTTAAAAGTATAACTATTAAAAAGCTAAATCTAAAAATCTAATTATTATTTATAACTAGTTTAAGCTTATATAAAATATAATTATAAAATATAATATTTAATTAAATAATATCTAGAACTTTAATAAGATTAACTTTATAATAAGCTTTATTATAGCTAGAATAGCTATTATAAGTTTAAATATATAAAAAAGGCTAAAATTAATATAACTTAAATATTATAAATAAATTATTATAATTTAAGTAATTAATATAAAAAGTTAAGTAATTATATTATTTATTATTAATATAAATTAATATTACTTTATAAATTAATATTAAAAATATAATTTTTTAAATAATTAAATTATTATAATTAGTTAAAATAAGTAAATAAATAATAAGCTAGATTTTAAGTAGCTAAAATACTTTAATTAATTTATATTTAAGTAATTAATTAATTTTTATTATCTTTTAATTCTTAATAGTTATAAAAGCTATTACTTAGCTAATTTTAAGAGATATTATTAGAATTATAAGATTATTATATTTTATATATTTATTTATATATTTTACTTACTTTAATCTTTTAATATTAAATACTTTATAGTATTAAAAAAGGCTTATAATTAAGAAATAAAGTATTTAATTAAATACTTTATAACTTATATTTTTAAAATTAAGTTTTTTTTAGCCTTTTATATTATATTTAAAGCTATTTTTATAAAAAGTAATATTTAAGAAAATTTTAAAAAAGCTAAATTTACTTCTTTTAATTTAAAAACTATAATCTTAAAGCTTAATATATAGCTATAAACTTTAATGCCTTTTAAAGACACTACTTAACTATTAAGACTATAAGCTTTAAAGACCTTAAAGATAATAATTAAAGCTTAATTTTAATTTAAATATCTTAATAATTATATTAAATGCTATTATAATAGCTTCTTAAAGTTAATATTAAAAGCCTTAAAGTCTTTTATAAAAGAAATAATAATTATAATATATAAAAATATACTATTAAAAGCTAAGATTTAAAATTTTTTATAGCTTTAACCTAGTAATAACTAATAAATAGAACCTAGGTATTCTAATAAGCTATAAAAGTATTAATAATAAAGTCTCTAGCTAGACTAAAGTCTTAATAAACTTAATTAATAAGATTACCTTTAGGCTATAGTATCTTAAGTAATTCTAATTATAATAAATATATTACCTAACTAGCTAAAAAGCTTTAAAAAGCTTAATTAATAGGGTTTATAATTCCCCTATAACTTTAACCTTTTCTAATCTATCTATCCTTAAAGTCATTTTAATAATTACAGAACTATTAAGAAACTAACTAAGCCTCTATTAGATGCAAGTTCTTTACCCTAATATAAGATTAATAATACTAACCTTAATTATAGTTAAGATATTAAACTCACTTAATGCATAACTAGTAGGCATTAATTAACTATACCTGCAGCCTATTCTAACTAGCTATAATTACCTCTAAAACATCTATAATAGCAATATTATTGCCTTATAGATAAATATATACTAAGAGGTAAGAATTAAGGTAAAAAGGGAAGCTAATTAGTTATTAGCAATTAGCTATAATTAGTAGATAGATAACTAGTTATAAAAGCTAGTTATCTTTAAGTATAAGCTCCTCTGCTACTTAACTAGAAGCTTCTGCTATAGAAGGTAGCTTAATAGAGAGGTATAGAGGCTAAGCACCTTAAATACAATAGATCTATACCTTGGCAGGCTAAAGACCAAGTACAGCCTCTAGATCTCCAGCATTATTACGCTTGCTAAGATTTAAAATCTTTAAGATATAAATAAGATATTAAGCTAGTATTAAAAAGTAAAAAGAATTAAACTATAAAAAGGAAAAACTATAATTATATAAAAAGTATTATAAGTAATTAATTAAATAAATATTAATATTTAAATAGTAATTAAATTATTAAAAAGTAATAGTTAAGGAAAGTTAAAGTAATTAAATAGTTAATATTATAATATATATAGTAAAGGTAGTTATAATATAAGAATTTATTAGGTAATTTTTAAGTTATTTAAGGAGGAATTTAGTAAATAAAAGCTAATATTTTTAAACTACAGTTTAAGCTTTTAAGCTATAGTTTAAAAAGGTTAAAGAAAGTAACTAGCTTACTTATTTAACTAGCTTGCTTATTAAATATATTATATATAAAACTTATTAAATAAAAAATAATTAATATATTTATATAATTATAATTATAATAAGCTTTAACTTTATATATAAAATTATTAATAAATATATAATATTAATTAATACTTATTAATAATACTTATTATTTTTTTTTTTTTAAGTTTATATACTAGCCTTAAAAGATATTTAAGTATCTTTAAAATCTATTATAATCTAAATATTACTTACCTTTTAAGTAGTAAAGTTTTATTAAGTTAATATTATTAAGTTAATTACCTTAATTATAGCTTAAACCTAACTATACTTAAGCTAGCTAGAGAGCCTTACTCTTTAGCTAGGCTAGATCTTCCTCTTACAATCCACTTTAAACATCTATTGATCCCTGCAGTATACCACAGTTCAATCATCTAACACGCAGTAAGTTATCTAACCCGCCTTCTGATCGCAGACGCTAACAACATTACAGCTACACTATCATGATGCCTATTGTCAGAAGAAGCCTGCAATCAGCCTAAGATAACAGGGCATATCAGATAAGATGCTACTAAGAAATAATCCCTATAATTAACCTATTTATTAATAGAGATAATTACACTAACCTACATAATATAGCCATAGAAATTAGATTAACCTAGCAGTATAAGGATAATACTAGCTATATTAAGCAGGTAGCCTTTAATTATAAGGTCTTTAAGATTATATAGCCTTACTATAGGTTAATTAAAAGAGGCTTTCTTAATAGTAAGATAAAGTAACTTAATAAGCTTAAAGAGAAGTTACTTAGAGAGATAGATTTAACTATTAATAAAAATAACTTTATTATAGCTATTTAACTAGGTAGCTTATATAATAAGTAGCTTAAGGCTATCTAAAGGCAGGCTAAAAGGGTGCTAGAGAAGACTAAGCTGCTGTAAAGATGAGGGGGATAGTATACTGCAAAATGGATAAGAGAGGGGTAATTGCAGGGTTTTAGAAGAAAAATATATTAAGTTTTATATAGATTTAGAAGCCTAAAGTTAAAAACCTAAAGTTATAATATTAGTATTAGTAGTAATAGAAGGTAGAATTAATTATACTATATAGCATATAACTAGTTTATAATTATAAAGACTAGTTAAATATTAGTATACTATTAGTATAAATAGAAGACTTATTATTATTATTTATTATTAATATACTAGCTTATTTAATAAAAGTTATTTAAAGTAATAGACTTATTATAATTTATAAATTATTATTATTTTTTTTAAGTTTATATATTAGCCTTAAAAGGTATTTAAATATCTTTAAAATCTATTATAATTTAAATATTACTTACCTCTTAAATAATAAAGCTTTATTAAGTTAATATTATTAAGTTAATTACTTTAATTATAACTTAAACCTAATTATATTTAAGCTAGCTAGAGAGCCTTACTCTTTAGCTAGGCTAGATCTTATAACCTACTTTAAATATCTCTTAATCCATATCACGCTTCAATCATCTAACACGCTTCAGCAGTAAGTTATCTAACCCGCCTTCTAATCACAGCCGCTAACAACATCACAGCTATACTATTATAATGCTTAGAAGAAGCCTGCAGTTTAATTCTAATAAGCCTGATTCTAGTAAGCCTTATCTAATAGAAGGCTATTTTTTTTTTTAAGTTTGCATATTAGCCTTAAAAGGTATTTAAGTATCTCTAAAGTCTATTATAATTTAAATATTACTTGCCTCCTAGGTAGTAAAGCTTTATTAAGTTAATATTATTAAGTTAACTGCTTTAATTATAGCCTAAACCTAACTGCACTTAAGCCAGCTAGAGAGCCTTACTTGCTCTTTAGCTAGGCTAGATCTTCCTCTTATAACCCACTTTAAATAATACCACGCTTCAATTATCTAACACGCAGTAAGTCATCTAACCCGCCTTCCCTTCTAATTGCAGCCGCTAATAATATTACAGCTACACTATTATAATACCTATTATTAAAAGAAGCCTACAGTTTAATCCTAATAAGCTTAATCCTAATAAGCCTTATTTAATAGAAAGCTATAATACAATATATAAGATTAATTAAGCTATTATTAATAAAGAAGATTATAATTAATTATATAATAAAGTAATAGAAATTATATATATCTAAAAGGAAATAGATAATACTAGCTATATAAGGCTAATAGCTTTTAATTATAAGATCCTCTTACTTATATACTGTTTCTATAAGTAAGACCCTCTTATTAAAAAGGCTTTTCTTATTAAAAAGCTAAAGAAACTAAATAAGCTAAAAGGGAAATTACTTAAAAAGATATATATATACTATAAGGAGCTAGTATTTATTAATGCCTTTTATAATAACATATATAATAAGTAGTTTAAAGCTATTTAAAACCAGGTCTAGCAAGTACTAAAGAAGACTAAACTGCAGCTGCTATAAAGATAAGGGGGACAGCATACTGTGAAATCTGGGATGAGAGAGGGGTAATTGCGGGGTTCTATTAGAAGAAAAATGTATTAAGTTTTATATAGGTTTAGGCGCCTAAAGTCAAAGACTGTTAGCATTAGCAGCAATAGAGGGCAGAATTGATTACACTATATAGCATATAACTAGTCTATAATTATAAAGACTAGCTAAATATTAGTATACTATTAGTATAAATAGGGGCTAATAGAAGGCTATAATATAATATATAAGATTAATTAAGCTATAATTAATAAAGAAGATTATAACTAATTATATAATAAGGTAATAGAAGTTATATATATCTAGAAGAAAATAGATAATATTAGCTATATAAGGCTAATAGCCTTTAGTTATAAGATCTTTTTACTTATATACTGCTTCTATAAGTAAAACTCTTCTATTAAAAAGGCTTTCTTTATTAAGAAGCTAAAAGAACTAAATAAGCTAAAAGAGAAATTATTTAGAAATATATATATATATTATAAAAAGCTAGTATTTATTAATACCCTTTATAATAATATATATAATAAGTAGTTTAAGGCTATCTAGGACCAGGTCTAGCAAGTACTGAAGAAGACTGAACTGCAGCTACTGTAATAGGCTAGTTATGGTCTTAAACCATGAGAGCGTAAAGATGAGGGGAATAGTGTACTGCAAAATCTAGGATAAGAGAGGGGTAATTGTAAGGTTCTATTAGAGGGAAAATGTATTAAGTTTTATATAGGTTTAAGAGCTTAAAGTTAAAAACCTAAAGTTATAATATTAGTATTAATAGTAATAAAAAGTAGAATTAATTATATTATATAATATATAACTAGTTTATAATTATTAAAAAGTTAAAATGTCTTTGCAGCAATATGCAAGGTATAGCTAATAAGGTCTTATACAATAAGATAACACAATATAATGCTTATTTTTAGCATATTATAATATAAGGTATTATATACTATACTAAAAAATATAATAATCTTAAAATTAAATCTTAAGGTTATATAGCTATTACCTTAAACCTTATAATTTAACTAAATAAGTAGCCTTAATCTATAAGCATAAAAAAGATATTTCCCCTAGCCTGCTAAGGCTAAATGCCTTCTCTATTATTACCTAGTTAAGGTAATTACTACTAAGGCTTTAACCTAAATAGACTATTTTAAAATAGGCTAAAAACCCTAAAATCTATTATAAGATATACTACTATATAATTAATATTAATAATAGTTAACCTAGCTATAACTATCTAGTTAAAGCAGTTAATACCTATATAACTAGTTCTTTAATTAATATTAATAATCTTAATATTAGTAATATCTCTAATTTATATACCTTCTTTTAGTATTAAAATATTATAAGTAAAGACTTATTATATATTAATAAATTACTATTAATATAATAAATTAATCTTATAATCTTTAATTGCAGAGTAAGGCTTTATAATATACCCCTAAATGCATCTATTATTATATATATTATAAGCTAAATAAGAGCCTTAAAAGACCTAGCTAATTGCCTAAAGTAGGATTAAGACCTATTAATAGAGTAATAAGCCTTTATTACTAGAATTGCATTAAGTAGCAGTAATAGCCTATACTAAGAGTAATTTATAGAGTTAAAATGTATAGTTATATTAGTTAAATTAACAGTATAAATGTTATATTATAGGAATTAAGAGCTATTATAATATAAAGAAAAGGAAGTAAAGGGGAAAGGAGAGAGAAGAAAGTAAATTAAGAAATAAAGGTTTTAGTATTAAAGGAAAAACTATAAATATTAATAGATTAAAGCTAGCTTAGCAGGTTAGTAATAGATTAAATTAAGTTATAAGGTAATATAATACAGTATAAGGAATATAAATTAAGAGTAAATATAGCTAATTAATACTTAAAAGTTTATAATTATAAAGATTAGCTAAATATTAATATACTATTAATATAAATAGAAGTTATAAATTAAAATATTCCCCTGTTTATACTAATAGTATACTAATGTTTAGCTAGTCTTTATAATTATAGACTAGTTATATGCTATATAATGTAATTAATTCTACCCTCTATTGCTACTAATACTAATAGTCTTTAACTTTAGGCTCTTAAACCTACATAAAACTTAATACATTTTTCTTCTAATAGAACCCTGCAATTACCCCTCTCTTATCCATTTTGCGGTATGCTATCCCCCTTATCTTTACTGCAGAGTAATTCTTATTGCCCTCTTAGCCTGCTACCTAATAGCCTTAAGCTACTTATTATATAAGCTGCTATAAATAGCTATAATAAATTCCCTTTCCTTAACCTCTAGATCTATCCCTCTAAGCAACTTCTCTCTAAGTGCATTAAGTGCCTTTATCTTAGCATTAAGAAAGCTTCTATTAATTAGCTTATAATAAGGCTATATAACCTTAAGGATCTTATAACTAAAGGCTACTTACTTAATGCAGTTAATATTATCTATATATTCTTAAGCCTTTAAGATCTCTATTACCTTATTATATAGCTTATAATAGTTACTGCTGCTAATAGCTTAGTTAATTATATCCTTTATTTCAGTTGCATTAGGTCCTTCTGTTAGATAAGGCTTATTAGGATTAGGAGTCTGCAGGCTTCTTCTAATATGCATCGTGACAGTGTAGCTGTGATGTTGTTAGCGGCTGCGATCAGAAGGTGGGTTAGATGACTTACTGCGTGTTGGACGATTGAAGCGTGTATTTGAAGTGGGTTGCAAGAGGAAGATCTGGCCTAGCTGAAGAGCAAGAAAGGCTCTCCAGCTGGCTTAAGTGCAGTTAGGTTTAGGCTGTAATTAAGGCAGCTAACTTAATAATATTAACTTAATAAAGCTTTACTGCTTAGGAGGTAAGTAATATTTAAATTATAATAGACTTTAGAGATGCTTAAATACCTTTTAAGGCTAATATATAAACTTAAAAAAAAAAATAAAATAAATTAAAATATTAAATTAAAATACTTTAAATTAAATTTTTATTTTTATTATTTTATTTAATAAATATATTAAAACTAATTTATTTTATAACTTTATAAGTATTTATTAATATTTATTAAAGTATTAATAAAATAATAATAAAATTATTTAAAATTATTATATAAAATATAAAAATAATAATTAAATTTATATTTACTTTAATAAAAATATTAATTAAAATTATTATTATATAGTAATAATTTATAAAATATAAAAAATTAATTTATATAAAATAAATTTAATATATTTTTATAAAGCTTTATTAAGCTTAATAAAAAGCTTATTAAGATATTTTTTAAATAAGTATTTTTTATTTTTATTTTATAGCTTTAATTTAGTAATAATTAATAAATAAAATCTAAGTATTTTAATAAGCTATAGAAGTATTAATAATAAAGTCTTTAGCTAGACTAAAGTTTTAATAAACTTAATTAATAAAGTTACCTTTAAGCTATAGTATTTTAAGTAACTTTAATTATAATAAATATATTACTTAATTAGCTAAAAAGCTTTAAAAAGCTTAATTAAGTTTATAACTCTTTTATAACTTTAATCTTTTTTAATTTATTTATCTTTTAAAGATATTTATCTTAATAATTATAAAATTATTAAAAAACTAATTAAGCTTATATTATTTATAAGTTCTTTACTTTAATTATTTTATTTAATTAATAATATTAACCTTAATTATAGTTAAGATATTAAACTTAAATAACTAGTAATTAATAACTATTAATTAATTAAATATATAAATATTACTTTTACTTAGCTATAATTTAGAAATTAGTAATAAGAAGATTATAAACCTTATTAAAAGTATAACTCTTAGTACTAAGATTTAAATATAAAAGCTAATAAAAAAAGCATTTATAATTACTTATAATTATTAAATAAATAATTAATTATTTAACTTAATTATCTTTAAGTATAAAATATTTTATTACTTAAATTTTAATTTTAACTTTATTTAAAAGTAATATTAAACTAAAATACTATTTCTAAGAATTAAATAGTAATATATTAATACTTTAAGTTTAATAATAAATAATTAAATTATTAACTTAAAAAGTAAGTATAACTTATAAATTATAACTATTATTAATCTTATAATTATAATTTATATTAACCTTTAAATAAGCTTTTTATAAGTAATATTTAAAGTTTATATATAATAGAATTACTTAGAAAATTCTATAAAGTTAATTATATAAAATAAAAAAAAATCTATATATAAAAAAGAGTTTATAATTAAAAGTTAAAAAGTCTTTTAGTAAGTAAAATAAAACTATAGTTAATTAAATAGAATTTACTTAATTAAGTATATTTATCTTATAAAATAATAACTAATACTAAAGCAATAAATAGTAGTATTAATAGTAATTTAATAAAGTTTATTTTTATTTTATTATTATTAATAAAAGCTTTTTTTACTTAATTTTAATTATATATTTATTAAATTTATATTAAAGCTTAAATTATTATTTTATAAATTTAATTTAACTTTTCTTTTATATTTAATAAATATATATATATATTTTCTTTCAAGTTTATATATTAACTTTAAAAAGTATTTAAGTATTTATAAAATTTATTATAATTTAAATATTATTTACCTTTTAAGTAATAAAGCTTTATTAAGTTAATATTATTAAGTTAAGTATTTTAATTATAACTTAAATTTAACTATAATTAAGCTAGCTAAAAAGCCTTATTTACTTTTTAATTAAGTTAAATCTTTTTTTTATAACTTACTTTAAATAATATTATATTTAAATTTATACTTAATTAAGTAAATTCTATTTAATTAATTATAGCTTTATTTTACTTACTAAAAAACTCTTTAACTTTTAATTACAAACTCTTTTTTATTACTATATAAAATCTTTTTTATTTTATATAATTAACTTTCCTAAGTGTTAATTAGCTGTATTTACCCTTAATTTATATTCCCTATATTATACTATATTACCTTATAACTTAATCTAATTTATTACTAATCTACTAAGCTAGCTTTAATCTATTAACATTTACAGTTTTTCTCTTAATACTAAAACCTTTATTTCCTAATTTACTTTTTTCCCTCTCTTTCCCCTCTTACTTTCCCTCCTTTATACTGTAATAGCTTTTAATTCCTGCAATATAACATTTACACTACTAAATCAACTACTGCAACTGCATATCTTAACTCCATGAACTACAGCCAGTATAGACCGTTACCGCTGCCTGATGTGATGCCGTTGATGAAGGCCTGCTGTTGCCTTGACAGGCGTTGACCCTATTCTAGGCGATTCGCCAAGTCTTCTAACGCCTCCATCTGATCTGCGATGTAGTCGATAAGGGCCTTGTCTTCAGCTTCGTCTTCAGGAAGGATTGGAGGACTGATATGATGTTGAGCTTGAGGCTATGGATTTTCGTCAGGTCACCGGATATGTAGGCATTGACTGCCTCAACTGGATGGTTGTGGGTGGGTTGGCTGTTGTTGATGTTGATTGCGCAGTGGTGCATCTTGTGATAGATTTTAGGGTTCTTAGCCTATTTTAAGATAGTCTATTTAGGTTAGAGCCTTAGTAATAATTACCTTAACTAGGTAATAATAGAGAAGGCATTTAGCCTGCTAAGGCTAGAGGAAATATCTTTTTTATGCTTATAGATTAAGGCTACTTGTTTAGTTAGATTATAAGGTTTAAGGTAGCAGCGCTATATAACCTTAAGACTTAATTTTAAGGTTATTGTATTTTTTAATATAGTATATAATGCCTTATATTATAATATGCTAAAAATAAGCATTATATTATATTTTCTTATTATATAAGACTCTATTAGCTATACCTTGCGTATTGCTGCAGAGACATTTTAACTTTTTAATATAATTAACTTTATAGAATTTTTAAAGCAATTCTATTATATATAAACTTTAAATACTACTTATAATAATCTCTTACTTATAAATTATTATAAATATTTACTATAAGTATAATAATACTTTAAATCTAAAAGCTATATTTATCTTTTAACTTATAAGAGTATAAATTCTTTATACTTAAAATATTTAGCTATTATACTTCTATATTAAGCTACTTTATATAATAAAAGCTTTTAATTAAGTAATAAAGAAGCTTATACTTAAAGATAATTAGCTAAAGTAACTAATTACCTATTTACTAATTATAGCTAATAGCTAATATTTATTTAGCTTCTTTTTATATTTTAAATTTAGCCTTAAAGGTTAAATTAATTTAAAAGAAAGTAATATTAATACTATTAATTAATTAATTATTATAATAACTAGTAAAAATAAGCTATAAGTATTATTAATTAACTTTTATTAATTATATATTAAGTAAGTTTAATATTTTAATTATAATTAAAATTAATATTATTAATTTTATATAATTAAAGTAAAGAACTTATATTTAATAAAAACTTAATTAGTTTTTTAATAATTTATTAAAATAAGTATTTTTAAAAATATATAAATTAAAAAGAGTTAAAGTTATATAAAAGTTATAAATTTTATTAATTAAGCTTTTTATAGCTTTTTAACTAATTAAATAATATATTTATTATAATTAAAGTTACTTAAAATACTATAGCTTAAAGGTAATCTTATCCCCAGTTTAAACTACTATTTCTTTACTAATATTACTTTATCTGCAGTTCTTAGATGCAAGGTTAATTAGTTATATACCTTAGCACATGCATTCAATTAATAGAGGTTAATTTGACTTTTACTAACTAACTTATATAAAAGTTAACCCAATTCCTTTAATTCTAACTTTAACAGAACCTTTAGTCTAACCCTGCTATTACCCTACCTTTATCCTAGAACTCTATTTGCAGATACACTATCCTTTTACTATTATAGTTTTAGGCTATAACTAGCCTAGTCTATATAGAACTTGCCTAAAGTCTTATCCTCTTAATTAAGCTTATATTAACCTAGTCTTATCCTCTAGTTACATTAATAATAGAACCCCTTCTATAGTAATAACCCTTTTAGCTACATTGTAAAGCTACTCTTTATATGCATTTAAGTTTAGGCCTGCAAAGGCAGCAAGGAAGGCTACCTGGTCTAATTAAAGGGGATAACCTTCCCTTAGAACTCTCTCTAGGTCCTTAAGATCTAATAGCTTATCATTAACCTAGTTAAGATTCATTTAACTAAGATAGCCTATATAATAGATTAACCTAATTAGGCTGCAATTAAAGATAGCTATTTTAATAAGGTTAAATTAGTACCTTAATAAGAAGTTCTTCCTAATAGCAGCTGCTATTATATAAATCTCTTCTAGATCTTCTTTATTAGCTGCCTATAAAATAGGCCTAATAGCTATATTAAGGTTATAGCTAGTTATGCAGTAGGCCTAATTATATAGCTGCAGGCTATTTTATAGCATTATATTAGTAGCTATAATTAATATTAGTAACTGTAACTAATAGGTATAGGGAAAGTTAAGTTAGGGAATGTACTTAAGTGTAATAGATACACTAGGCGTAGTATATTATAAAGGTTAATTGAAGATCTTTTAGATAAGGTAAAGGAAGAAGGTTAATATAGCTGCTAAGGGGTAAACCTGCAGGTAGTATATATACTGCTTAGTTAAGGCAGCAATTGCACTACTTAAGGCAGATAAACCTTAACTGATTTTAACCTTTATAATGCTAGCTTACTATAGGGGCCTTATTATTTAAGCCTTTATTTAAAAAGTTAGAAGCTTAATAGCCTTATATAGGGCTAATAGCAACTAAAAAAAAAAAAAAAAAAGGTAATCTTATTAATTAAGTTTATTAAGATTTTAATTTAGCTAAAGACTTTATAGTTAATACTTTTATAGCTATTATTAGAATATTTAAGTTTTATTTATTAATTATTATTAAGTTAAAGCTATAAAAATAAAGCTTATTAAAGTAAAGAAGTATTAAGTTAATAGCTAGTAAATTAAGTTTTATTTAATATTAAAGAAATATATTTATATATTAAAGGTAATTAAATTATTCTTTTAATAATTACTAGTAATTAAAAATAACTATAAAGTAATTATAAAGTAATTACTATATACTTCTATTTAATAAAGGTAATTACTTTTTAACTATTTTATAATTAAATAATTTTTATAAGGTTTATATAATATAATTATAAGAATTATAATATATTACTTATAATAGTTTTTTACTTATAAATTAATAAAAATATCTTTTATAAGTATAATAATACTTATAATTTAGTAATAAAATTAATTAATTCTTTTTAATTAATAAAAGTATTATTTTATTTTATTTAAAAAGTAAATATCTTTTAAGTATTATATTTCTTCTTTAAGCTACTTATTATAATTAAAGTTCTTAAATAAATAATAAAAGATATTATTAGTAAAAGCTTAATAGCCTTATACAGGGCTAATAGTAATAAAAAAAAATAGAAAATAAAAGATATTATACTTAAAGATATTTAAGCTAAATAGCTAGTTATTTATTTAATAATTATAATTAATTACTAATATTTACTTAGCTTTTTCTTATAGCTCTTTTTTAATTACTTTAACTATTTATTAAAAAAATATAATATCTTTATTATAAACTATTTAATAGAAATTATAGCTAGCTAGAAAGAGTTATATATACTATTAGTAAATAGTTTTTAATTAAAAGTTATTTAAGTTTAATATTTTAATTATAATTAAAATTAATATTATTAATTAAATAAAGTAATTAAAGTAAAGAACTTATAAATAACTTAACTTAAGTATTAATTAGCTATATTTACTCTTAATTTATATTCCTTATACTTTACTGCCTTACCTTATAACTTAATTTAATCTATTATTAACCTACTAAGCTAGCTTTAATCTACTAATATTTATAATATTTCCTTTAATATTAAAACCTTTATTTCTTAATTTACCTTTTTCTCTTTTCTTTTCCTCTTACTTCCTTTCTTTTATTATTTTTTTTTAAGTTTATATATTAGCCTTAAAAAATATTTAAGTATCTCTAAAGTCTATTATAATTTAAATATTATTTATCTCTTAAGTAGTAAAGCTTTATTAAATTAATATTATTAAGTTAGCTACTTTAATTATAGCTTAAACCTAACTGCATTTAAGCTAGCTAAAGAGCCTTACTCTTTAGCTAGGCTAGATCTTCCTCTTGCAACCTACTTTAAATAATACTACAGTTTAATTATCTAATACACTTTAATAGTAAGTTATCTAACCCGCCTTCCCTTCTAATTGTAGACGCTAATAACATTACAGCTATACTATTATAATGCTTTAAAGAAGCCTGTAATTAGCTTAAGATAATAGGGTATATTAGATAAGATACTACTAAGAAATAATCCCTATAATTAACCTATTTATTAATAAAGATAATTATATTAACTTATATAATATAACTATAAAAATTAAATTAACCTAGCAGTATAAAGATAATACTAGCTATATTAAGTAAATAGCCTTTAATTATAAGGTCTTTAAGGTTATATAGCCTTACTATAGGTTAATTAAGAGAGGCTTTCTTAATAGTAAGATAAGGTAACTTAATAAGCTTAAAAGGAAGTTACTTAAAGGGATAGATTTAACTATTAATAAAAGTGACTTTATTATAGCTATTTAACTAGGCAGCTTATATAATAAGTAGCTTAAAGCTATTTAAGGGCAGGCTAAAAGGGTACTAGAGAAGACTAAGCTGCTGTAAAGATAAGGGGGATAGTATACTGCGAAATAGATAAGAGAGGGGTAATTGTAGGGTTCTATTAGAAGAAAAATGTATTAAGTTTTATATAGGTTTAGAAGCTTAAAGTTAAAGACTATTAGTATTAGCAGTAATAGAGAGTAGAATTAATTATACTATATAGTATATAACTAGTTTATAATTATAAAAACTAGCTAAATATTAGTATACTATTAATATAAATAGGAGTCCTTTCCTTTATATTATAATAGCTTTTAATTCCTATAATATAATATTTATATTATTAATTTAATTAATATAACTATATATTTTAATTTTATAAATTACTTTTAATATAAACTATTACTACTACTTAATGTAATTCTAGTAATAAAAGCTTATTACTCTATTAATAGATCTTAATTCTACTTTAAGTAATTAGCTAGATCTTTTAAGGCTTTTATTTAGCTTATAATATATATAATAATAGATATATTTAAAGATATATTATAAAGCCTTACTTTATAATTAAAGATTATAAGATTAATTTATTATATTAATAGTAATTTATTAATATATAGTAAGTCTTTACTTATAATATTTTAATACTAAAGGAAAATATATAAATTAAAGCCTAAGTATTAATTAGCTATATTTACCTTTAATTTATATTCTTTATATTATATTGCATTACCTTATAACTTAATCTAATCTATTACTAACCTACTAAGCTAGCTTTAATCTACTAACATTTACAGTTTTTCCCTTAATGCTAAAACCTTTATTTTCTAATTTACCTTCTTCCCTTTTCTTTCCCTTTTACTTCCCTCTTACTTCCCCTCCTTTACGCTATAATAGCCCTTAATTCCTATAATATAATATTTATACTATTAATTTAACTAATACAACTATACATTTTAACTCTATAAACTACTCCTAGTATAGGCTATTGCTGCTACCTAATGCAATTCTAGTAATAAAGGCCTATTACTCTATTAATAGGTCCTGATCCTGCTCTAGGCAATTGGCTAGGTCTTCTAAGGCCCTTATTTAGCTTGTAATATATGTAATAATAGATATATTTAGGGGTATATTATAGAGCCTTACTCTGCAATTAAAGATTATAAGATTAACTTACTATATTAGCAGTAATTTATTAATATATAGTAAGTCTTTACTTATAATATTCTAATGCTAAAGGAAGGTATATAAATTAAAGATATTACTAATATTAAGATTATTAATATTAGTTAAAGAACTAATTATATAGCTATTAGCTACTATACCTAGTTAGTTATAGCTAGGTTAGCTATTATTAATGTTAATTGCATAGCAGTGCATCTTATAATAGATTTTAGGGTTCTTAGCCTATTTTAAGATAGTTTATTTAAGTTAAAGCCTTAGTAATAATTACCTTAACTAGGTAATAATAGAGAAGGCATTTAGCCTTAGTAGGCTAGGGGAAATATCTTTTTTATGCTTATAGATTAAGGCTACTTATTTAGTTAGATTGTAAGGTTTAAGGCAGCAGCTGTATGACCTTGAGACTTGATTTTAAGGTTATTGTGTTTTTTAGTGTAGTGTATGATGCCTAGTATTGTGATATGCTGAAAATAAGCATTATATTGTATTATCTCATTGTATGAGACCTTATTGGCTATACCTTGCATATTGCTGCAGAGACATTTTGACTTTTTAATATAAATTAAAGATATTATTAATATTAAGATTATTAATATTAATTAAAGAACTAGTTATATAACTATTAGCTGCTATACCTAGTTAATTATAGCTAGGTTAACTATTATTAATATTAATTATATAGTAGTATATCTTATAATAGATTTTAGGGTTTTTAGCCTATTTTAAAATAGTCTATTTAAGTTAAAGCCTTAGTAATAATTACCTTAACTAGATAATAATAAAGAAGGCATTTAGCCTTAGCAGGCTAGAGGAAATATCTTTTTATGCTTATAGATCAAGGCTCCCCAGTTTAAACTACTGTTTCTTTACTGATATTACTTTATCTGCAGTTCTCAGATATAAGGTTAATTAATTACATGCTAAGGTATATGCATTTAATTAATAGAGTTATTATTAACTTCAGGTTAATTTAACTTTTACTAACTAACTTATATAAAAGTTAACCTAATTCCTTTAAACCTTTAAACCCCGCTATTACCCCGCGTTTATCCTCATTCTCATACAATCAGGAGAATGCAGACTACCTATTTAGCCTAAATAATTACATTTATAAGCCACTCTTTATACCTAGCTAAGCCTCTAAAGGCAGTAAGGAAAATAGCCTAATTATCTATAAGGGTCCTGCCTTACCTAATAGCTTCTTCTAGCTTCTCTAGCTATAATAGCTCTTTAGCTAGTTAATCTAGTAATATCCTATAACCTAGAGAATCTAGATCTATATAACTAATTAAATAAATTAAAGTATAGTTAAAAATAGCTATCTTAATTAGATTAGACTAGTTTCTTAATAAGAAGTTCTTTATAATAACTATAGCTATTATATAGACTTTATAGTAATCCTTATCTCTAGCCTGCTTTAGGGCTAATTTAATTACATTAATAAGGTTATAGTTAGTTATATAATAGGTCTGATTAGCCTGCAGGCTGTTATGAACAGCAGGCATTACAATGGTAGCTATAATAGATATTAGCAACTGTGACTAACAGGTATAGGGAAAGTCAGGTCAGGGAATGTACTTTGCGATGGATGCACCAGGCGTGGTATATTATAAAGGTTAATTGAAGATCTTTTAGATAGGTAAAGGAAGAAGGTTGATATAGCTGCTAAGGGATAAACCTATAGGTAGTATTTATACTGCTTAGTTAAGGTAGTAATTATACTACTTAAGGCAGATAAACCTTCTCTAATTTTAACTTCTATAATTCTAGCCTACTATAGAGGCCTTATTATTTAAGCCTTTAATTAAAAGGTTAAAAGCTTAATAGCCTTATATAGGGCTAATAGTAATAAAAAAAATTAAAGCTACTTATTTAATTAAATTATAAGGTTTAAGGTAATAGCTATATAACCTTAAGACTTAACTTTAAGGTTATTATATTTTTTAATATAGTATATAATGCTTTATATTATAATATATTAAAAATAAGTATTATATTATATTATCTTATTATATAAGACCTTATTAGCTATACCTTGCATATTGCTGTAAAGATATTTTAACTTTTTAATAAATAACTTAAGTTTAATTAGTTTTTAATAATTTTATAATTATTAAAATAACTTTAAAAAATAAATAAATTAAAAAAAATTAAAATTATAAAAAAATTATAAACTTTATTAATTAGGCTTTTTAAAGCTTTTTAGCTAATTAAATAATATATTTATTATAATTAAAGTTACTTAAAATACTATAGCTTAAAGGTAATTTTATTAATTAAGTTTATTAAAACTTTAATTTAATTAAAGACTTTATTATTAATACTTTTATAGCTTATTAATCTTCTATTTATACTAATAGTATACTAATCTTTAGCTAATCTTTATAATTATAAATTAATTATATACTATATAATATAATTATAAATTAATTATATACTATATAATATAATTATAAATTAATTATATACTATATAATATAATTATAAATTAATTATATACTATATAATATAATTAATTCTACTAGAGTTACTTGAGATGCTGTAGCCTAAAGGTAACCTTATTAATTAAGTTTATTAAGATTTCAGTCTAGCTAGAGACTTTATAGTTAATATTTTTGTAGCTGTTATTAGAATACCTAGGTTCTATTCATTAGTCGTTACTAGGTCAAGGCTATAAAATAATTAATTCTACTTTTTATTACTATTAATACTAATAGTCTTTTATTACTATTAATACTAATAGTCTTTAACTTTAAGCGCTTAAACTTATATAAAACTTAATATATTTTCTTTTTAAAACTTTATAATTACCTCTCTTTTATCTATTTTATAGTATACTATCTCCTTTATCTTTATAGCAGCTTAATCTTCTCTAGCACCCTTTTAGCCTACCCTTAAATAGCCTTAAGCTACTTATTATATAAGCTGCCTTAAATAGCTATAATAAAGTTACTTTTATTAATAGTTAAATCTATCCCTTTAAGTAACTTCTCTTTAAGCTTATTAAATTACTTTATTTTACTATTGTTAAGGCTTGAATAAAATAGCCTATGAATTCGATATAGGTCGAAGGATAGATGACTGTAATAGGTACAGAAGAGGCTGTAGAAGTCGGAGGGAAAAAGGTTGTAACTGTGTTGTAGATAGGCAT
>SRZU01000151.1:0-129745 GCA_013183765.1 Fusarium xylarioides
TTTCTCTGAATTTCGGCAGTTTTTGTGATAGTCTTTTCATTATCATTAAGACTACCCCTCTCTGGGAATCAAAATGCCCGCTCTTCTAGAGGTCTATATAAGACCTAGGTTTTCCCACTCAGGGAACCTTTTTTAACTTAGACTTATCAACTTTTCTATTACATAATATATATTACTAAATTCAGAAAAAATCGCTCTTCTTAGCGAATCTACTTTTATTCTATAAATCCTACCCTATGCCTCTTCTATTACTATTATCTATCCAGTCACTTACAGTGAATTTATAGGCTATTTTATTCAAGCCTTAACAATAATAAATATATTATTTAACTAGTTAAAAAGCTATAAAAAGCTTAACTAATAAAATCTATAACTCTTTTATAACTTTAACTTTTTCTAATTTATTTATCTTTTAAAAATACTTATCTTAATAATTATAAAATTATTAAAAAACTAGCTAAACTTAAATTATTTATAAGTTCTTTACTTTAATTATATTAAATTAATAAAGCTAACCTTAATTATAGTTAAAATATTAAATCTAAGTAATTAGTAGCTAGTAACTACTATTTATTAATAGTATATATAACCTCTTTTTACTTACTATAAGTACTACTAAAAGGTTTATAATAAAGATATTATAGCTTTTTAGCAGTAAATAACTTATAAAGTAATATAAGAAAAAGCTATATAAGTAAAAGCAATTAGCTATAATAATTAAATAGATAACTAGCTATTTAGCCTAGTTATCTTTAAGTATAATATCTTTTATTACTTACCTAAGAACTCTTATTATAGTAAGTAGTTTTAAGGAAAAATATAGTATTTAATAAATACTTAATCTATAAGTAAAGCT
Source organism: Fusarium xylarioides (assembly GCA_013183765.1). Lineage (NCBI taxonomy): Eukaryota > Fungi > Ascomycota > Sordariomycetes > Hypocreales > Nectriaceae > Fusarium > Fusarium xylarioides. The sequence continues at coordinate 857 of SRZU01000151.1, forward strand.
AAATAGTATCTTTATAAATTAAAAAATACCTTTTAGCTTAAATATTAAATTATAAGTATTATTATACTTATAATAATAATTTCCTAAGTATTAATTAGCTGTATTTACCTTTAATTTATATTCCTTATACTGTACTGCCTTGCTTTATAACTTAATCTAATCTATTACTAACCTGCTAAGCTAGCTTTAATCTACTAACATTTACAGTTTTTCCCTTAATGCTAAAACCTTTATTTCTTAATTTGCCTTTTTCCTCCTCTTTCCCCTTTCACTTTCCCTCCTTTATGCTATAATAGCCCTTAATTCTTATAATATAATATTTATACTATTAAATTAACTACTATAACTATATATCTTAACTTTATAAACTACAGCTAGTATAGACTATTGCTACTACCTGATGTAATGCTGTTGATGAAGGCCTGCTGTTGCCTTAATAGGCGTTGACCCTATTCTAGGCAATTTGCTAAGTCTTTTAATGCCTCTATCTAATCTGCGATATAGTTAATAAGGGCCTTGTTTTTAGCTTTATCTTTAGCTTTATCTTTATTAATACTAAGCAGCTATACTTAGCAGCTAAAGATTATAAGATTAACTTACTATATTATTAATAGTTTATTAATATATAGTAGGTATTCTCTTATAATTTTATAATGCTTTAAGAAGGATTAAAGGATTAATATAATATTAAGCTTAAGGCTATAGATTTTTATTAGATTACTAGATATATAGGTATTAACTGCCTTAACTAGATAGTTATAGCTAGGTTAGCTATTATTAATATTAATTGCATAGTAGTATATCTTATAATAGATTTTAGAGTTCTTAGCCTATTTTAAGATAGTCTATTTAGGTTAAAGCCTTAGTAATAATTGCTTTAACTAGGTAATAATAGAGAAGGCATTTAGCCTGCTAAGGCTAGAAGAAATATCTTTTTTATGCTTATAAATTAAGGCTACTTATTTAGTTAAATTATAAGGTTTAAGGCAGTAGCGCTATATAACCTTAAGACTTAATTTTAAAGTTATTGTATTTTTTAGCATAGTGTATAATGCCTTGTATTATAATATGCTAAAAATAAGCATTATATTGTATTCTTTCATTATATAAGACTCTATTGGCTATACCTTGCGTATTGCTGCAGAGACATTTTAACTTTTTAATATTATCTTATTATATAAGATATATAAAAAAGAGTTTATAATTAAAAGTTAAAGAGTCTTTTAGTAAATAAAATAAGGCTATAATTAATTAAATAAAATTTACTTAACTAAGTATATTTTTTTTATAGCTTTAACCTAGTAATAATTAATAAATAGGACCTAGGTATTTTAATAAGCTATAGAAGTATTAATAATAAAGTCTCTAGCTAGACTGAAGTCTTAATAAACTTAATTAATAAGGTTACCTTTAGGCTGCAGCATCTCAAGCAACTCTAATTATAATAAACACAACTAAGTATATTTACTTTATAAAATAATAACTAATGCTAAGGCAATAAACAGTAGTATTAATAGTATAGTCCTCTGGCAGGCTATCCCGTTTTACCAGGAGCGGGCTGATCTGCTAATATATAAAATATTATAACTTTTATTAAATTACTGTTAATACTACTGTTTATTATCTTAGTATTAGTTATTATTTTATAAGATAAATATACTTAATTAGATAAATTCTATTTAATTAATTATAGCTTTATTTTACTTATTAAAAGACTCTTTTAACTTTTAAATAAAACTCTTTTTTTATATATAGAATTTTTTTTATTTTATATAATTAACTTTATAAAATTTTCTAGGTACTTCTATTATATATAAACTTTAACCCAAGTGTTGATTAGCTGTGTTTACCCTCAATTTGTGTTCCTCATACTGCACTGCGTTGCCTTGTGACCTGATTCAATCTATTACTAACCCTGTTCAGTTAGATTATAAGGTTTAAGGCAGCAGCGCTGTATAACCTTAAGACTTAATTTTAAGGTTATTGTATTTTTTAGCGTAGTGTATAATGCCTTATATTATAATATGCTAAAAATAAGCATTATATTGTATTATCTTATTATATAAAACCCTATTAGCTATACCTTACGTATTGCTGCAGAGACATTTTGACTTTTTAATATAAACTTTAAATATTATTTATAATAGTCTCTTATTTATAAGTTATTATAAATATTTATTATAAGTATAATAATACTTTCTTCTATTTATACTAATAGTATACTAATATTTAGCTAGTCTTTATAATTATAAACTAATTATATGCTATATAGTGTAATTAATTCTGCCCTCTATTACTACTAATGCTAATAGTCTTTAACTTTAGGCTCCTAAACCTATACAAAACTCAATACATTTTCCCTCTAACAGAACCCCACAATTACCCCTCTCTCATCCATTTCGCGGTACGCCGTCCCCCTCGTCTTCACAGCAGCTGCGGTTCGGTCTTCTTCAGTACTTGCTAGACCTGGTCCCAGATAGCCTCAAACCACTCATCATACAAGCTGCCTTAAATAGCTATAATAAAGTTGCTTTTATTAATAGTTAGATCTATTCCTCTAAGTAACTTCCCTTTAAGCTTATTAAGTTACTTTATCTTGCTATTAAGGAAGCCTCTCTTAATTAACCTGTAGTAAGGCTATATAACCTTAAGGACCTTATAATTAAAGACTACCTACTTAATGCAGCTAGCATTATCCTTATACTGCTAGGTTAATCTAATTTCTATAGCTATATTATGCAGATTAGTATAATTATCTCTATTAATAAATAGGTTAATTATAGGGATTACTTCTTAGTAGCATCTTATCTAATATGCCCTGTTATCTTGGGCTGGTTGCAGGCTTCTTCAGACAGGCATCGTGACGGTGTAGCTGTGATGTTGTTAGCGTCTGCGATCAGAAGGCGGGTTGGATGACTTACTGCGTGTTGGATGATTGAACTGTGGTATTGTTTGAAGTGGGTTGCAAGAGGAAGATCTAGCCTAGCTAAAGAGCAAGGCTCTCTAGCTGGCTTAAGTGCAGTTAGGTTTAAGCTGTAATTAAGGCAGCTAACTTAATAATATTAACTTAATAAAGCTTTACTGCCTAGAAGGTAAGTAATATTTAAATTATAATAGACTTTAAAGATGCTTAGATACCTTTTAAGGCTAATATATAAACTTAAAAAAAAAATAATAATACTTTAAATTTAAAAGCTATATTTATTCTTTAATTTATAAAAGTATAAGTTCTTTATACTTAAGGTATTTAATTATTATACTTCTTTATTACTTTATTAAATTACTGTTAATACTACTGTTTATTGCCTTAATATTAGTTATTATTTTATAAAGTAAATATACTTAATTAAGTAAATTCTATTTAATTAATTATAGCTTTATTTTATCTATTAAAAGACTCTTTAACTTTTAGTTATAAACTCTTTTTTATATATAGAATTTTTTTTATCTTATAATAGTAATTAATTTTATAAAATTTTCTAGATAATTCTATTATATATAAAATTTAAATACTACTTATAATAGTCTTTTACTTATAAGTTAATAAGAAGATATTAAATAAGTATAATAATACTTATAATTTAATAGTAAAACTAATTAATCTTTAACTAATAAAAGTACTATTTTATTTTACTTAAAAAGTAAATATCTTTTAAATGCTATATTTTTTTTTAAGCTACTTATTATAATTAGAGTTTTTAAATAAGTAATAAAGAATATTATACTTAAAGATAATTAAGTTAAGTAGCTAGTTATTTATTTAATAATTATAGCTAATTGCTAATACTTATTTAGCTTTCTTTTATAGCTTTCTCTTATAGCTTTTTCTTAGCTATATTAGCTATCTATTAAAGAAATATAATATCTTTATTATAAACTATTTAGTAATTATTATAGCTAGCTAAAAGAGATTATATTTTTTTTTTTTTTTTTAAATTTATATATTAGCCTTAAAAGGTATCTAAGCATCTTTAAAGTCTATTATAATTTAAATATTACTTACCTCCTAGGCAGTAAAGCTTTATTAAGTTAATATTATTAAGTTAGCTGCCTTAATTATAGCCTAAACCTAACTGCACTTAAGCCAGCTAGAGAGCCTTACTTGCTCTTCAGCTAGGCCAGATCTTCCTCTTGCAACCCACTTCAAACATCTGTCGATCCCACAGTTCAATCGTCCAACACGCTTCGACAGTAAGTCATCCAACCCGCCTTCCCTTCTGATCGCAGACGCTAACAACATCACAGCTACACCATCACGATGCCTGCTATCCAAAGAAGCCTGCAACCAGCCCAAGATAACAGGGCATATCAGATAAGATACTACTAAGAAGTAATCCCTATAATTAACCTATTTATTAATAGAGATAATTATACTAACCTGCATAATATAGCTATAGAAATTAAATTAACCTAGCAGTATAAGGATAATGCTAGCTATATTAAGCAAGTAGCTTTTAGTTATAAGGTCTTTAAGGTTATATAGCCTTATTATAGGTTAATTAAGAGAGGCTTTCTTAATAGTAAGATAAAGTAACTTAATAAGCTTAAAGGGAAGTTACTTAGAGGAATAAATCTAACTATTAATAAAAGTAACTTTATTATAGCTATTTAAGGTAGCTTATATAATAAGTAGTTTAAGGCTATCTAGGACTAGATCTAGTAAGTACTAAAGAAGACTAAACTGCAGCTGCTATAAAGACTAGGCTAGTTATGGTCTTAAACTACAAGAGCGCAAAGATGAGGGGGACAGCATACCGCGAAATGGATAAGAGAGGGGTAATCGCGGGGTTTCAGAGGGAAAATGTATTAAGTTTTATGTAGGTTTAGAAGCCTAAAGTTAAAGACTATTAGCATTAGCAGCAACAGAGGGTAGAATTAATTATACTATATAGCATATAATTAGTTTATAATTATAAAGACTAGCTAAACATTAGTATACTATTAGTATAAATAGAAAAAGAGATTATATATACTATTAGTAAATAGTTTTTAATTAAAAGTTATTTAAGTTTAATATCTTAATTATAATTATAATTAATATTATTAATTAAATAAAGTAATTAAAGTAAAGAACTTATAAATAATCTAGGCTTAGTTAGTTTTTAATAATTTTATAATTATTAAGATAACTTTAAGGAATAAATAAATTAAGAAAGGTTAAAGTTATAAGAGAATTATAGATTTAATTAGGCTTTTTAAAGCTTTTTAGCTAGTTAAATAATATATTTATTATAATTAGAGTTACTTAAAATACTATAGTCTAAAAGTAACTTTATTAATTAAGTTTATTAAGACTTTAATCTAGCTAGAGACTTTATTATTAATAATTTTATAGCTTATTAAAATACTTAGGTTTTATTTATTAGTTATTACTAGGTTAAAGCTATAAAATATAATAAAAAAGCTTAAAAGAAATTATATAATTTATTTATAAAATTACTTTTAATATTATATATTTTATAAAACTAAAAGGCTATATTAATAAAGTAATAGTAATAAAAAGTAATTAATATAAAGATAAAACTATACTTAAAAACTTAATTATAATAAAGTATAACTTTATATATTTATTTTTTTAATATAAAAAGATATTAATTATAATAAAGTATTAAAAGATTTAATAGCTAAAAGTAATATCTTTTTATAAGTAAAAAAATTACTTTAAGCTATTAAATAATTAAAAGAGGCTTTTAAAAGAAAGAAAATTTAACTTTTAATATTTTTAATAATATTAAAAAAAATACTAATAATAATAATATTAATATTATTATAATATTATAAAAAAATATAATTAAAAAAAAGATTAAAAAAGTAATTTAATAATAATTAAAAAAAGCTAGCTTTTAAAATATATTATAAGAAATTAATATAAAGAAATAAAAAGTTTATTTATAATTTTATTAATTAAGATTTTTATTATTAAAAATCTTACTTTAAATATATTATTTTTATTATAAAAAAAGCTTAAAAATTAATAAAAATAAAAAGTATTTATATATTATTAATATTACTATATAAACTTATAGACTTATAAGTTAGGATCTTTATAGCCGTAAGTTATAGTAATTTTTCCTAACTTGTAAGTTAGGGGGTTAGACTTGAATTAAGTTAAATGACTTGAATTATTGGGAACGTTGCCTCGAGGTGCATTAATGCAAGGTAAGGGTCTCGAGCTAGCCAGGGGCCCCTGAATATATGCAAGAGGCGGCAGAGATCATCGTCTTTTGCGTTCTCATTGGCTATAGTGACAGAGCTCCCCTGTTGCGCCACCTGCGGCTCGGGGCCAATCCAGATCTGAGGCCGGGGTAAGCAATCAACTGTGCTAACACGCTTTCGGACTAGCCCACGCACCTGCCCCTGCTCCGCGGCAGAAGCTCCTCATCGGTTGGTCCCGTCCCATAATGCGCTAATGCACGCGTGTCACCCTCGGCTGTCGAATCACGGACCAGAAACGCTCTTCTTCACAACGACAGGCCTGCTCACCAGACCGATCTTTTTCCTTCCCAGTCACTGCAGAATGCGACCTGACCCAGCTTTGGCGCCAGCAGAGCAGAGCTTTCCACTGATCAGCCACTGGAAAGCATGGCAATGCTAGGCCTATCATGTCCGCTGGAGCAATGCTCAGGTGCATGTCGGACTGCCACGGCACACAGCAGAAGCCATGTATAGCGTCTTGCGCAGCATGAGTGTTGAGTGCCATTCTTCACGTACCCAGTTCGTCAAGCTCAGGTAAGCTGAGTTGTTGCCGCGTAGTTGCAGCAATCATATGTTGTGTCTCACTGACTTTTTATACGGAGCAGATTTGTTCAAGTCTCAACACAGACTGATCAACACTCGAGGTTACCTGGGCTTAACAAGAGAGACATGTCAATGCTCTTTCTGAACCCATAACCCCATCTTGACTCGTTCCTTTATCGCTCACAAGGCCTTTAGACCCCCGTGACCTCCAGTTATGGGATTTCTCAACAACACCGTCTTCCACCCCTGGTCAAGACATGCACTTGTCCCGTAACACCCAACCATGCCGGTATTATTACTGGTAGAACTGGAGACTTGGTTGTTTTTGGCGGCCATCTATGGGGCTTCTGGCTTCTCGACCCAGCTGCGGACAGCCACTTGCAGGGCTGCACGCACGAGGTCCTTCGCCGCTTGACCAATCTGAAGGTTGACCGCCTCTTTGACTATGCTATTCGTTAAAAATTGTCTAGGTACTTGGCCAGGGCTTCTCTCCTACCACCAGCCTATCTCCATTGTGTCCTACAGCCCAACATGTTTCTGGCCCGATCGTCCACTTCGGCCGAGTTCCAAGACGTGAAGCGTGAAATATGACTCGCGAATCGTGAATTGCACAACTGACCATGGCTGCACTAGATGCTACTGTTTAATGAATCCATCTTAGATGCGACCGAATAGAGTTTTCAGACCAGCACAGTACACTCTCTGCCAGTTGAGCATGGAACGACCCTGCTATGAGACCTTGATAGAGGAGGTGAGCTAGCGGTCGGATCCTTGTGCGACCTTTTGGCATTTCCCCTCTTCCGGTGTACATACTCGCGCATATGCAGACGCAGGCGCAAGAGCCCGGTGAGCTTCTCTATCCATATCAGCATCATGATGATGGTGGGTGTTACTGCTTCTTGGGATGGGAATAGATACTGAAGAAGCAACCCATACTGATCATCACACAGATCTACTACGTGAAAGCTGAGCTCATGCCTGAACTCTGGACGTTTCTTCTTCTAGGTGAAAGTAAATAGCACGAACCGCATCTCAGCCTTCCCAGGCATCTAAATGGATAGCAGTTGAACCTCCAGTACTAACCAACAAGTGGAGGGCCTCAAATCAGAAGCCAAAAGTCAAAGTCCAAGCTCGCCGGCCTCGCATATCCTCCCGTGAGGAGCTAGATCCGAACGAGCTCCAACCCCCCGTTGATGAGCTCTTCGTGCGAGCAGAGTGGCTGCTAGCTATGACCATAGATGACCAGATGGGCACACCATGCGCGACTTTCCCCTTTAGACGACTGAACCCCTGCTCGCCTTATTGTCTTTGTGCATATCTATTCCTAGAGTGGAGTTCCGATGGACACAGAGAGACCATCTTTTGACCGACTCTCCTCATTGGCTTCTCTAAGCGCAGTCGCTGCCTCTGGTGCCATGGCATGCTCGTCGTGCATGATGCAAAAATAGAAACAAGACGATGGGAAGCCATCATCGAATCGACGTGTGAAGGGCCACGAGAGAAGCGGCCAAAATATAAGGATTTAGCCCTCCAGCAGCCGCCCAAGAATTTTGCCCTCTTTCTTCTTCGTTATGTTCAGAGACTCCAAGTGTCGCCCAAGGTTCTCTTGATCCCCTTTCCTCTCTTACCGCCCTCCTCAAGCCCTTCTATTACCCGCATCAATCTTTACAATATCCAGTTACAAGCAAGCCGGACTTGCTTCGAACCAGTCAATCATTACTACGCAATTTCCCAAAAGGACATTTCGATTCGAAACGAAACGGAATAACGGACGATACGTTGTAGTCTGATACGTTGGCCTGGCTGCCACTTACACGACTACACACAAAATCAAACAATTTAATTTTCGACTTGTTGAAACGGACTTGACAACTTCGGATTCGATATCCCCCCCGGTCACGTTTCCCAACGCCCAACCTCTTGGCTTTCGCTTCTGGATCCTCAGCCCAGTTTAAAGCAAAAGACAAGCAAAGACAATTTCTCCATCCCGTCCCGCTCTGATCGACTCCACACTCGACTAGGCCTGGGTTTACTTGTAGAGTACAGTGTGCGTCTGGTCTCTGATTACACAGTACCACTCCCCCCTTGTCGATCACACGCCCCTCCTGGTCCCCTACCACGCCAATACTCTAAGGACCAAGCATCGCAGCCTACAAATGTCTACGCTGCCCCCCGACCATCGCAAAGGCGTGTCGCGAGCAACTGGAAGCACCGTCAACATGACTGTATCGCAGTCTTCAAAGGCCAAACCGGCCTCCAAAGCCAGCAATGGCAAGCCAAAGACAAAGACGCAGATGCATCGTCGTTCAAGAACAGGTACGCCCGCTTATACCATCTCACTGAAGTGTAGTGAGCTAACATGAATCCCACAGGCTGCTATACTTGCCGTTTGCGGCGCAAAAAATGCGACGAGGGAACTCCCATGTGCACAGCCTGCAAGCACCTCGGCTTGCAATGCGAGTACAAGCGACCCATGTGGTGGAGCAACAACGATATGCGAAGGAAACACAAGGAGGACATCAAGATGATCATCAAGCGCAAGAAGCTCTCTGAGAAGTCATCACACAACATCCAGAACTCTGTCACCAGCTCTCCTCCTGGCCTCACACACTCTCTTCCCACATCAGCTACCTTCACTGATCCTCTCGACCGCACAAGATCCGCCTCCATTGATTCTCAATTTCCAGCTGCTTTCAACTTCAACAGCCCTCCCACTGGCAACGAGTATGGATTCGGTGCGCCAATGCACCCCGAGTTCATGTTTGGCAGCTACTCGCCTTATGAGATCGATGTCAAGACAGAGAGACAGATGTTTGTGAACGATGTGCCCACAGTTCGCGAATCACACATCTCCACCTTCAGTACTTACCACACTCCTCCCCCAGCTGGTACTGTTCTGCCCAACGGTCCTCTCGACGGCGAGTGGGCCGAGCAGGTCTTCCAAGAGCGCAAGGAATCCCTTTCAGAGGAGACCCTCAACTGCAACTTCTTCGACTTTTCACATGGCCCTTGCACAGAGTCGAGGCAAGTCAAGATTGAGTTGGATGAGAATGACCAGCGCCTGCTGGATCACTTCATCCAATTCGTTCTGCCAACCATCTTTCCCATCCTCGAGTCCAACCAACATTGCTCAGTCAGCTCAGACCTGATCCTCCCTGCTCTTCAATCAAACAGTGCCTACCTTCACTGCTGCTTGAGTGTCGCTGCCCAACACCTCAAATCACATACCAATGGCTCTACCTCTACCGAGGATATTGACAACGACATCATGCGCCATCGTTATGCCACCATTTGGGCTCTTTGCGAGGCTCTCAAGAAGGATGAGAATCACCAGCAAATTCTCGAGGCAACCCTTGGCCTCATTTTCTTCCAGTCTGTCGTTGGCCGCTATGACGATGGCCTTCTTGATATTCCTTGGCACCAGCACTTCCAGGCTGCCATCAGCTTGGTGCAGAAGCTTGACCTTCCCGGCATTGTCTCTGACCCTACTCGGGCTTCAATGCAAACCCCCTTCAACATGTCTCTCTCGTCATGGATAGACATTCTCGGTGCCACCATGAAGGGTCGCTCACCAACATTTGCTCACACTTACCGTGAGAAGCATCTTTCTCAGCTCAACCCTAGCCTCGGCCTGCGGGAGCTGATGGGCTGTGATGACCGGGTCATGTATCTCATTTCCGAGATCGCCTGTCTCGAGTCTCTGAAGAAGGATGGCATGGATGACTTCACACTGTGCCAGCATGTCTCTGCCCTTGGAGAGCAGATTAGCTTGACCGAGATGGGCGATGCAGGCCCCAAGATGCCTTTCAATGCCAATGGCAGCCTTTCACCTAAGCAGCTTTCTAAGAACATGACCATGGCTTTCCGCATCGCTGCTCGCATCTTCCTCTGCAGCCTGGTTCCTGGATTCAACCCCAGACAGCCATCACCCATGGGCTTGGTTGAGAAGCTGACTACCGTGCTTCAACACATTCCCTCGGGCCCCAATGGGTTTGACCGCAACCTTGCTTGGGTGTATCTCATTGGCGGCTCCATCAGCGTTCCTGGTAGCTCATTCCGTGCATTCTTTGAGGATCGCCTGGCTCAGCTGGGCGACTCGGCTAGGTTTGGCACCATGGGACGTGTAGCCACCCTCCTGCACGAGGTGTGGGCTCAGAATGACAGCCTCTCGGGTGTGAGCACACCCGGATCCACGACGTCTGAGGCGGCCCAGCTGCACATCCACTGGCGGGATGTCATGGAATCGAAGGGATGGGACTTTTTGTTGATCTGAGCACTGCTCTTTGCAAACCTTCTTGGCTGGCCTTTGAAGGGTAGCAGGACCGTGCTGGGTGAAACCATCAAGTTCTGCTCTAACCTTCCTTCTTTTCAGTAACATGAGAGCGGCCAGGACCACCTCATCAGGCGAAGCAGGCATTTGCCAGCCGTCGAGGACCAGGCTTGGAAGTGAGACTTCCATGCCCTACACGAGGGTTTGTTATTCACTGACTCTCTGTCCCGAAAGGGCAGAGTTATCTTTTTCTTTTCTTCGTTTCACTTCATATACAACGACACCTACTGGGATGGGTTACTAGAGGAAGCCGCGAGGCGTTTTGAGATGAATGTGGGAGCACAAAGAGCGACACTTGGATGCACCACACTCGACATATTTTGATACGGGGACGAGGCATTAGGGACATGCATGCATAGGACGTCTGGCAGAGGATACATGGCCATATGCAGGAACAAATGGGGCGGCAACAGGATGCCGTTTTAAATGTCATTTTATTGGATGGAAACGGCCGAGTACCGCGAGACTCGGGATCACTCGCTATTGTTTATTGATTTACTATGATACCAAGCGGGCAATGGTATGGGGGGAAACGGCGCAATGAAGGATCTGGGGTAAAAACGCCGTGAAGGATGACGATATGAAAAGAGAGGCTCTGGGAAGCTGGTTATGGGCTAGCTCCCAGACAGGAAGCGGTATACAGATAGGACATTATTATGACCTTGCTGAAACAAGGCAGACAATGAACAAAGCACTTTATTGTTGCAATTGGCTTTCTAAACTGTGACATTGCCACGCACTTTGTTTATTACCTCACTGTAACGAACACGGAAGGTGAGATGACAGTATCTATCTGATCATGTAAATCATACCACATAATCCGGGGACTTTTCTCCAGTGCTGACTGCAAGCCTCTGAAAAGGGATCACAACTCCGAGAGGCACAACTGGGATGGGCATTAATGCCTCGGTACGGAAGGCCAAATCGACATCTGTGCCAAAATTCATCTCTTAGTAGGTTGACCCTATACCATACAGGCCCATACCTTAAAATTCATTCTAATGCAATATCACAGATAGTTTATCACATAAAAGTAAGTCTAACTAATTAAAACCTCTCACTTAGCTAGGCTATATAACTTTATAATATTAATCTTTAAGCTTAAGTTTAGTTTCATTTTTATCCTTTAAATCTAATCTATCTTAAGAGATAAGAAACCCCTACTTTCTATATATTGCATTTACCTGCAATTACTTTCTATAGCCTAATATATACCTTATTAATTTTATATACTTAAGAGCTTTATTTTTACTATACTTCTAAGTAATTTAAAGTACTTTTCCCTTTTTATTTTCTATTTTAAATATAACTTTCTAAGTATTTACCTTTAGCTTATATTAATTACTCTTTCTTTTTACTCTTAAAACCCTCTTATAATTTAATATTATATTAATTATAATTACTCTTTTAAGTGCTTTATTTTAATATACCTTTTACTATATATTCTTTACATTTTAATATATTATAATTATTACTTAAAGCTAACTTCTTATTAGAGATTTTATTTAAACTTTATAAAACCTTATATTATTATATAATATTATAATAAAGTAAACCTATAAAGTACTTAAAGATAAAGCTATATATAATATTAAAGAAGCTTATATTATTATTAAGTAAGAGAAAAATACTAAAAAAGCTTATATTACTATTAAGATAAAGGCTAAAGTAGATTATATTACTATTAAGAAAAAGGCTAAAGTAGACTATATTGCTACTAAGCTAGTAAAGTCTAAAGCTAATTATCTTACTACTTTAAAGAAGGCTAAAGAAGAGCATATAACTATATACTACTATAAGGTTATAGCTTATAAAGGCCTTAAGGCTTAAGCTTACTTTAACCTCTTACTTACTAAATGCTAAAAGGAAATAGATAATAAAAAGTCTAAAGAGCTTTATATAGAAGTAAAGAAGAGGTTTAAGGCCTACCTTTATAAGATTAAATACTATAAAGATCTAGCCTATATAGCTATAAAAAAAGCCTTATACTATAATTTAAGAGTAAAGACTTTTAAATACCTAGTTCTAGAGGTTACTAGCATTTCTACTTATACCTTTAACTATAAGGGCAATTACCTTATTATATAGCTAGAGTTAACTATCTAGGCTTTTTTAAATATATTAAAGAAGTACTTCTATAAAGGCTTTAATTATATTACTATTAATAATAATAAAGTAAGTTATTCTCTTTTATATTTATATTACTTAATACTAACTTATATAAATACTTAAAGAGCTTAATACTCTTATTTTATATAAGAAAAAGGGTAAGAATTAACCTACTAACTATATACTTAACTTCTCTTTATAAAATGCTAATATTATACTTTATTATCTATATAGATTTAAACTGCTTAAATTACTTTTATACTTAAAGTATATAAATAGTAATAGTACTCTTATTAATTACTATATTATAGAGTAAAATAAGAGTTATACTAATTACCTTTAGAACTATTTAAAAGCATCTTATTTCTATATCTTTAAGTATATATACTTATAATACCTTATATATCTTTATATTAATATTTTAATAGATTATAAGTATAAGGCTAAATAGAATTCTATTTCTATTAGTAGTAACTCCTTAAGTAATAGTAATAGTAATAGTAATAGTAATAGTAATAGTAATAGTAATAGTAATAGAAACTTTATAAAGATATTTAGCTTTTTAAGTAGAAAGCAGTATAAGAAGCTCTTTAAAATCTTTAAGGATACTACTACTAGAATAAAGAAGAAAGGCTTTAAGAGTAAGGCTAAGAAAGTAAAGAGTAGTAAATAAGGTATTTTAATTCTATATATAATAATTTAAAGTAATATTAACCTTATTAGTTATTTATAGGTAGATTTTAGCTTTTTATTTTTATAAAGATAAGGCTTATAGTTTATAACTTTATAACTAGTATTATAAAGTATATATTAGCATATAGAGTACTATAAAGTATTAAGGGTACTATATACTATTATAATACCTAGTAGTAAAAGTTTATTGCTTTTATTTATTTACTTTATTATTTAAAAATATTTTAATAATATAATTATAAATATATAAAATAAAAGCCTTTACTATCTTATAAAGCTTTATAAGATTATATAGTTAGTATTTTTATAAAAAGTACTTTATATAGAGCTTAGCCTTTTATAGCTTTATATTATACTATAAGGCTATATATTACCTTATAGCATACTATATAGTAAATCCCTTACTTAAAATTTAATTTATAATATTATATTCTTCTTTTTACATTATATAATAAGCTCTAGAGGCTGCCTTTCTATTAATCTTAATACTTACTATATTTAAATTAAATAATAAAAGTACTATAACTAAATAACTGCTAATAATATTATATAGTGTATTTTAATTGAATTTAATATCTCTACCTCTTATAAAGTATTATATTAATATTTTTAAACTTAGCAGTTTAATTAAATAATACTTAGTACTATTTAAGCTTAAATAGAAGATACTAAGGCATTATATAACTGTATTAACCCCTATTTATACTAATAGTATACTAATATTTAGCTAGTCTTTATAATTATAGACTAGTTATATACTATATAGTGTAATTAATTCTACCCTCTATTGCTACTAACGCTAACATTATAACTTCAGGTCTTTAACTTTAGGCTCCTAAACCTACATAAAACTTAATACATTTTCCCTCTGAAACCCCGCGATTACCCCTCTCTCCTGCAGGGATCGACAGATGTTTGAAGTGGGTTGCAAGAGGAAGATCTGGCCCAGCTAAAGAGCAAGTAAGGCTCTCCAGCTGGCTTAAGTGCAGTTAGGTTCAGGCTGTAATTGAAGCAGCTAACTTAATAAAGCTTTACTGCCTAGGAGGCAAGTAATGTTTAAATTATAATAGACTTTAGAGATGCTTGGATACCTTTTAAGGCTAATATGTAAACTTAAAAAAAAAAAAAATATAACTGTATTAAAGAGCTATTCTTTAAAAATGTTTTTAAGAATAAGAATATTCTTTTATAGTTATAAAAAGAAGGCTTTATAGTAACTTATAGGGAGCTAATTAAGATATAATAAAGCCTTAGCTTTCTATAGCATTAAACCTTAAAGCAGAAAGAAGAATAACTTACTAAATTATATAATTTCTTTTAAAATAATACCCTACTAAATACTAAGCTTTAGTTATTTAGTTAAACCTATCTCTATACTTATATTTAGTAAAAACAGTTATCTTTAAGTTAATATATACTATATAAAGCCCCCTGTTTATACTAATAGTGCACTGATATTTAGCTAGTCTTTACAATTATAGACTAGTTACATGCTATATAGCATAATCAATTCTGCCTTCTATCGCTGCTAACGCTAACAGTCTTTAACTTTAGGCTCCTAAACCTACATAAAACTTAATACATTTTTCTTCCAACAGAACCCCACAATTACCCCTCTCTTATCCCAGATTTTGCATCACTGCAAAGTGATTCTCATCACCCTCTCAGCCTGCTACCCGATAGCCTCAAGCCACTCATCATACAAGCCGCTGCAAATAGCCATAATAAATTCCCTTTCCTTAACCTCTAGATCTATCCCTCTAAGCAACTTCTCTCTAAGTGCATTAAGTGCCTTTATCTTAGCATTAAGGAAGCCTCTATTAACTAGCTTATAATAAGGCTATATAACCTTAAGGATCTTATAACTAAAGGCTACCTGCTTAATGTAGTTAATATTATCTATATACTCCTAGGCCTTTAGGATCTCTATTGCCTTATTATATAGCTTATAATAGTCACTGCTACTAATAGCTTAGTTAATTATATCCTTCATTTCAGTCACATTAGGTCCTTCTATCAGATAAGGCTTATCAGGATCGGGAGTCTGCAGGCTTCTTCTGACAGTATGCATCGTAACGGTGTAGCTGTGATGTTGTTAGCGGCTGCGATCAGAAGGGAAGGTGGGTTAGATGACTTACTGCGTGTTAGATGATTGAAGCGTGTGTTTGAAGTGGGTTGCAAGAGGAAGATCTAGCCTAGCTAAAGAGCAAGAAAGGCTCTCTAGCTGGCTTAAGTGCAGTTAGGTTTAGGCTATAATTAAGGCAGCTAACTTAATAATATTAACTTAATAAAGCTTTACTATCTAGGAGGCAAGTAATATTTAAATTATAATAGACTTTAAAGATGCTTAGATACCTTTTAAGGCTGATATGCAAACTTAAAAAAAATATACTATATAAAGCATTTTAAGATTTTATACTTATAAATATAACTAAGTAATAGAATATAATATAATATTATTAAACTAAATAGATAGTACTTAGGCTTAACTTTATTTAGTTTATTAATACTTATAATAAGCTAAAGGCTTAAAGAATTAAGGTATATATATCTATTAATATATATTTATAGTATATTATATAGCTATATATTAGTATATTAGCTAATATATCCTGCAGTATACTTAAATAATACCTTTATATTCTAGAGAATTAAGAGAATATACCTCTTATTATCTAATTAGATTGTAGTAATAAGACTCTTATAATAGCTAGTACTTATTTTTACCTTTCTTAAGTATAAAGCTATATATAGGATATTATAGTATTATAGATATAATTTTATAATTATTAGATATATAGTAAAAGTATATATAATAAAAAGATTAAAAGTTAATAGTATTAACTTAGTAATAGCTAAGTAAGGCACTAGTATATATACATTTAATATTATATTAACTACTTATAGAAATATTTTAAAAGAATTATAGCTAATAGGCATTTTTCTACTAATTCTATTTCTAATAGAATTGCTATTCTTTATCTTTTTATACCTATTATATATATAAAGCTCTTTAAATTTATATATATATAGAATATATATTATATCTATAAATAGCATAATAGGCTATATATTCTTTCTAGTTAGCCTTAAGTCTTATACTATTAGCTAGAGATTTAGGAAATAAAAAGCTATACTTATTTAATTCTATTTAATTAATTATAGCTTCTTAAAGAGCTCTTTAAGTATAATTGTATTAATCTTAATAGCTATCTGCCTTAAGATATAATTATAATATATAAAAGAATTCTTTATAAGTAAGTCTTTTTCTAAAATATCTTTAAGAACTTAAAGCTTTCTATATACTTATTTCTATAAGCCTAATTATAAGTATATATAATAAGCAGAAAATAGCTAGCTATTAGTCTTTTTAAAATACCTATAAGTAAGATTAATTATATATAATCTTATTTAGCTATATATAATATTAATATGCAGTTACTTAACTAAGAGGCTTAAGGTAATATTAATTAAAATAAGATTAATTATAGAGTTAAAAGCTAGCTTAATATTATCCCTTAAACCTTTATAGTAAGTTCTTTAATTGCAAAGGGTACTCTTTAGTTTTTCCCTTTAATGTAATTTTATCTTATTTTTCTACATTCTCTTTATCCTCCTTATCTCCTTAATCTTTATTTAATATTATAGATTATAAAAATGCCTTAAATAAATCTAAATCTTTATTTTACTTCTCCTTTTTACTTTTTATTTTTTTAGCTTTAACTTTAGGTTTAATTTTATTTACTTTTATTTTATATTATATAGCTTCTTTTTTATTTTATATTTCTTTTTTAAGCTTTATTATATACTTTAAAGTTAATATTTTAGCTTCTATTTTAGCTTTTACTTACTTAATTGCTTACTTATTAAAGCATAAGGTATTACTTTTATTTAAATTATCTTATATATTAAAGTATAAAAGTATAAGAGAAATAGAAGCTTTAGCTTTAATAAGGAGTATAATGCTTATTACTTTAAAGAAGTCTTTTAGCTATATTATCTTATAAATAGCATTACTATATATAATAAGCTTATTTAAATATATACTAGTAATATAACTATTAATAACTCCTATTTATACTAATAGTATATTAATATTTAGCTAGTCTTTATAATTATAAACTAGTTATATACTATATAGTATAATTAATTTTACTTTTTATTACTATTAATACTAATATTATAACTTTAAGTCTTTAACTTTAAGCTCTTAAACCTATATAAAACTTAATACATTTTCCCTCTAAAACCCTATAATTACCTCTCTCTTATCTTAGATTTTGCAGTATACTATCCCCCTTATCTTTATACTCTTATAGTTTAAGACCATAACTAGCCTAGTCTTTATAGCAGCTACAGTTTAGTCTTCTTTAGTACTTACTAGACCTAGTCCTAGATAGCCTTAAATTACTTATTATATAAGCTACCTTAAATAGCTATAATAAAGTTACTTTTATTAATAGTTAGATCTATTTTTCTAAGTAACTTCTCTTTAAGCTTATTAAGTTACCTTATCTTGCTATTAAAGAAGCCTCTTTTAATTAACCTATAGTAAGGCTATATAACCTTAAGGACCTTATAACTAAAGGCTACCTGCTTAATGCAGCTAGCATTATCTTTATGCTGCTAGGTTAATTTAATTTCTATAGCTATATTATGCAAATTAGTATAATTATTTCTATTAATAAATAGGTTAATTATAAGAATTACTTTTTAGTAGCATCTTATCTAATATGCCCTATTATCTTAGGCTAGTTGTAGGCTTTTTTAGATAGGTATTATAATAGTGTAGCTATAATGTTATTAGCATTTGCAATTAGAAGGGAAGGCAGGTTAAATGACTTACTATATATTAGATAATTAAACTGTAGTATTATTTAAAGTGGATTGCAAGAGGAAGATCTAGCCTAGCTAAAGAGTAAGGCTCTTTAGCTAGCTTAAGTGCAGTTAGGTTTAGGCTATAATTAAGGTAGCTAACTTAATAATATTAACTTAATAAAGCTTTACTACCTAGGAGGTAAGTAATATTTAAATTATAATAGACTTTAAAGATGCTTAGATACCTTTTAAGGCTAATATATAAACTTAAAAAAAAAATAACTATTAATAAGCTTTTACTTTATTAAGGAAAACTCCTTATAATAACTTAATATAATAAAATAAACTATTTTATTATATAATAAAAATATAAAGCCTAGTAAGGCTATAATCTTACTTTTAATATTCTTACTTTTAACTCCTTTATTATACTTTAACATAGAAATGCTTAAAATAACTTCTTTAAGGTATCTTAAAGTAATATAGAATATAGCCTTTAGTTTAATAGTAATTATACTCTTATAGCTTATTATAGCAATACTATACTATTAACTCTTTATAGTTATATTTATAGCATTAATATATATAATAAGAATTAATTATATTTATTTAGTTTAGATTATTATTAAACTAGACTATATAAAGCTACTTATAGTAAGGTTAATAACCTTAATAGCTTTAATAAGTAGTTATTAATAAAATAGGTAAAAAGTAGCTTCTTTAATAGCCTTTAACTCTATATAAAGCTTAATATAGCCTTAACCAGTTTTAGAGTAGAATTTAGTATAAGCTATTAGAATAAGAAATATAAGTAAAGATTTTAAAATGTAAAATCTTAGATTATATAAAGCACTATAAGCCTATATAAGTATATATAAGGTAAAGCTATTATCCTTCTCCTTTAGTACTGCATTATAATAATAATACCTAATATAATAATATTATATTATATATTAGCTTAATAGAGCCTCTAGTACTACATTAGGGTATATGTAATAGAAAAAAATCCCTCAATGTGAATTTTGGCACAGATGTCGATTTGGCCTTCCGTACTCGGCCTGATTACTTTACCTGCTAGCATATTATTCTGCATGCGATGGGTTCTTTTTACTTGTGTGCTTATTTATTCCCAGGAGAGGTCAGCATCATCACACCATGAAAGCCGGGGAGAGGTAGGTTCTCCGTGGGGGTTGTATTGATGAGATGCAGATATGTGCTGCGACGGTAGGCATCTAGATACAGGGAGTCTGTCAGTGGTCTGAGAATGTTTATACTGTGGCACACGTGCTGGAGAAATGAGGCCTTATTATGCCCGTTGCGGATGTATGGAAAGGAAGCCGCATGCAATGCAATGCTATGCTATGC
Organism: Fusarium xylarioides; assembly: GCA_013183765.1. NCBI lineage: Eukaryota > Fungi > Ascomycota > Sordariomycetes > Hypocreales > Nectriaceae > Fusarium > Fusarium xylarioides. Next base: position 20,910 of record SRZU01000151.1, read on the forward strand.
AAATGCAGTACGAGGACAATTCATAGTATGTATATTTGGGAACATTTTCCTTATCTAATTCATCCTATAGATCATCTCTCTTGAAGCCTCACTCTATATGAGAATGTCCAATGCATGCAACATCGTGAGCCGTTACTCCGTACGAGTCGCAGTGCATCTACAGCGAGGGATATAGAGGCACCAGCGCATCAGCGCATCGCATAGCATAGCATAGCAGTGCATTTGATTTGCAGGACGGAAACTTAAGAGGCAAACACGTATTCTTCAACAGCTACCGACAGAAAAGGAATGACAATCCTCCCCAGTCTTCAGGGCTTCTGGACAGTGCGTGGAGTTACTGGATCTAATGACTTACACGCCCCCTGTAGTTTAGGTAACGTCAGGTAGGGCATTGTTTTCTTTACTGACCGCAGCGGAGAAGACGTGGACTTTTTGCCTCTTGCCGAGGCCTAGGCGAATCTGGATTTTGTGAGATGCATTTCTTGTGTGTGCGAGAGTCCAGGGGGTGGCTTTGGCGAATACAAGGGGGTCAGAGAGTGAATGATCGGGTAAATGGTATGCAGTACGTATATAGACGAAGGATATTACAGGAATTATAGGATAGAGGCTTTTGGTGGTTAGGTTGTATCACGATAACGCGTGCCCTGTAGTGTAGGGGTTCAGTTAGTCATGTTACAGCAGGGACAAAGAACCAGAGGACGCACTGGAGACCAAGATATCCGTGCTTTGTTCCCGCGACAGGGTCATGTACATAGAAATTCTTTGGCTTACTGGGATCTATCTAGTACCTACTAATCTATCGTCACTGAACAAGCAAGTACCGTACCAACTTCACTGACAAGAACGAAAGAGAGGCAGCCCATAATGACAAGAAACAGTATGTTGAAGCCTAAATAACACAACACTTTTTCACTCACTCTGTGCCCAGAACTGGCCTTCAAACAGTGACCTCTCTCATGGAGTTCCTCGTCTCATTGGTTCTCATCGCAACCTGAGTCCAAGTTAGAAAACTACGCGCCCAGCCTTAGCGCTTGGCCATGAATCTCCATCGCCTGAGACAGAGCCCCCCCCCCCCCCCCCCCCCCCCCCCCCCAACAGCTAAACCTTTACTGGGCTCTGGTCAACAGAAACCAATCCGCGACATGCATCGCCGCGCGCTTAATGTCTTCTGAGACTCTCAGCCAACCACAGCATTTTCGTCTGTCTCAACCATGGCGACAATATCGCCAAACAAAAACCAGTTTCTATATTCTCCCACATCTAGCAGTTCTAGACCGACTACGCAGTGTCTACTGGCGTGTCAAGCGATAGGCCCTAGACCCTCTCAGCGACTGGTTCTCAGCATCGCTGATCAACCGCCCAATGGTCTCTGATGCGACAGTCGAGCCTGAAATATCGTCCACGAATGGGTCGAGATGACTCTCAACGGACAAGGCGGCAAGGCAGAGGAAAGACCATGTCCATGTCCATGTCGATAATGGAAGCAAGACAGTGACCTCATGGTTCCATTCTCCGTCTTTGTCTAGTACCCTTGTCCTCCCTCTTTTTTTCCCTCCCTCTCTTGTTCTGCGTCCTGTATTTACTGTTCCGTTTCTTCACCTTCGCTGTTCTATCGAACAAACAAAAACAAATCATATATTCACTTGTTCTGTTGACTCATTCCTTTCCTCTTTGTCACACGCGCTGGTTGTGTCTGACTTACCAACTCATCTGCATATCATCTTCTCTTGACTCCTTGCATATACAATATCACATTCACCCCAAGACATTCCTTCAACAACGAACCAACAAAACCAACGCTTAGTAACTAACACCAAAGACAACAACCAATAACTACACGCATAATCCACGCCAAATATGCTTTTGGGAAGACTCCCAACACCCCTGAGGGTCCTGTTTATCACAGCCCTCTACGCTTCAACATCATCCGCTCTCCCCGCGAACAGTATCTTCGCCCGCGAAGACACATGCGATGCGGATCAGACATCATGCAACAGCGACATCGCCAACTTTTGCTGCCCCAAGGGCAACTCCTGCAGACTTCTCGCAGGCAAGACCACAGCAGTATGCTGTCCCAGCGGCCAGACCTGCAATGTCATTCAACCCATCACCTGCGATATCCGCGGCCAGGACCAGAGAGAGTTCCCCAACGCCCCTGTCAAGACGATAGTATTCAACCTCGATCTTGAAAAATGTGGACAGAAGTGTTGTCCTTTTGGATACTCGTGCGAAGACGAGCAGTGTGTGATCGACAAGGATCAGACCAATGTCCCAGAAGGCGCTGAGCTTCCCAATGAGACGTCTACGCCTGTTCCCAGTGCGATAACTACTGCTACAGGGACTATCGAGACCATCTCCATCAGCGCTGCACCCTCCACGAGCGCTGAGCCCACAGCAGCCGTTGGCTCAGACAAGGACGAAGACTCCAAGTCCGGCAACTCGGGGCCTGCTACTACCTCCATTGTTGGCGGCGTCGTCGGCGGCAGTATCATTCTTCTGATAATCGCCGTTGTAATCTTTCTCTACGTCCGTCGTCAGAACAAACGTGACGCGCAAGGCTCAGAGAAGGGTAGTCATATCTACGGCTACGGCCGCCGATCCACGAGCGATGCCTCGTTCGGAAACATCATTTCCGAGCCCATCAGCCAGCCCAACTCTTACCGCGCCGACTTCATCCTCAAGACCCCTTCAACCCAACGCTCGAGCATTGTGCCTGCGCGCCAGCTTTCCAGTGCCGGCACACGCCTCAACGCCCCGCCTCCGCGGATTCGTATATCTATTCCGAATCCCTTCGACTCACCCAACCCCTCGCCCAATGCCCAGCCCAGTCCCCTCGACAATGAAGAGTCTCTTCGACATGGAAACGTTCGGCTGCCCCCGATCCGCGCTATGAAGGGCTCGTCGTACTGTAGTCGTCGACCAAGTACCCCTGAGCTTCAACGTGAGCCGAGTAGCGAGAATATCAATGTTTTCGCGGACCCCAGCACCATTGTCAAACCCCGCCCCCTGACGAGAGCGACAACATTCACCGACCTGATGGACGAGGCTGATCTCGGCGCTGTGCGGCGAGGGAAGCCCTACGTCCCCGGAACCACTCCCAGAATCTAGACCTCACTGGCTTACACCATTTCCTTTTCGAGCTACACCATTCACCTCTCTCTAATGCAACATTTCTTCACCACCATCTGCAGTGCAAGGTGGCATCCTCTCACTAGAATTGATTTTGGGCGTTGTGGATATAAATACTGGAATAGCTGTCGTTTATACCCTGGGCTGTTCAATAAGACCCAAATCTTGTCATGTTTCAATAGTGCAATGTTTTATCTTTGATAAGAGTTATAGATAGATTATTTAAGAAATGATATGCGAATATTTGATCAACTCGTCTCAAGACAAGTGAAGCAAAAGGAATGGATCATAGAAACCAGTCAGAGCAAGTTGGATCAGTGCAGCATCAAAGCTTGTATATGTTTGATATATAACAGCGACAGCTAAATAACTCACAACGATCAAGAAGCACTCACTTTCCGTTAGCCGGTTTTTCTGACTCCGGCGCTCCCATGACAATGAAAAAAACACGCTATGCAAACCCGTTGATAGATGAAAGGGAACCTAGCGAGTGAACAAGATGCGGCCCGCGAGGCTCATGCCAAAGGAAACGAATCGCACAAAACAAAAAGCGCAGTGATTGGGTATGTGCGCCTAATCCATCATGTCCATAAACTTCCTATGTGGCGCCAGCCTAGATATCACCTCCAGTATTTACTCAAGATAGCCAATTTGTGCATGTTGATGTCTCACATGACGATACACTTCTTATCCTTCTCTTTCTCCCTTTCCCTCTCTCCAGAGCCAGTCGTTATGTCTGTCCAGCCTGCACTGCTTGCAGCATCTGCTGCCTTCTTCTTCTTCTTTTTAGGTTTAGCTGACCAACCACGTTTTTTGGCATCCTTGATGTTCTTAGCAGCGCTTCGTTCAGCACGACTTGGCCGGCGATTAACTGTTGGTGATGTCCTAGTTACCGGCACTGGAGGAGCATGCAGCCATGCCGGCACCTGCTGGTTGGGCAGTGGAACGGTGGTGGGCGGGTTGCCTCCGTGATTCGAGGCAATACTGTAGATGGTTTCAAGTCGCTCAACAGTCGGCCTCTGATTCGAGCCAGGTACCGGCCGTGGGTGCCGGGGGATCGGGGCCAATAGAGGAGTCTCATTCCTTCGCCCAGATACTTGCCGGCTTGGCGAGTCAAAAGCACCCGATACACCCTTAGGAGTGCTAATTATAAGAGGTTGATCGGGTTCTGGGCGACTGAGATTCGATGGCCCTGCCAATAAGGAATCGGGCAGGGAGCTTGACACGTACGAACTACCATCAAAACTCCCGACAGGCCTTCTTGGGAGCTGGAACCCTCCAGAAAGCCGTCTTGGGTTACCCTGACTGACTCTTTTGCTAAGACTCGCAAGCTGACTCGAACTCGGCAGAGGCGGTAGGCCCGAAATCGATTCATCTGCGGCCTGTTGTTCGGCAGGTGCAGACATTGGGAATGGATACCCATCAGCCGAGGCAAAATTTTGCTCAGCCTCATGGCCTGCAACTCGAGGCCAAGTCTGAGCATTCGAGAGCCGCCTCGCTCTAGGCGCTGGGTCTGACCCAACCTGGGCCGTAGAAACGGTCGATGGCACATTCTCCACATTAACCGCTGGTATTCGACTACCTGGGCCAAAATGGTCGTAAGCTGAGATATCTGCCTGCACTGGTGAAGATGACCGCCCCTCTCTGGAGTTGATAGGAACTGTCACAGCCCTAGATGTAAGAGCTGACACAGCAGATGATATTGATGTTTGCCGTGCCCGGGTTTCAGAATTCCCGCCTGTATGTTGAGGCGCTTCCTGTCGTGGAGAACGGGGGGGAGTCACGTCATATAAATCAGCATCCTCATCCGTCTGGGGTACAGGGCTCACACTGTTTTGTGTTGCATCACCAGCCTGCAGTTGATCTCTAGTGGTGTATTCTCGCAAGGGATGTTGGCCAGAGGCTTGCTGTGATAAATTGTTTCCGGGCTGCTCGCCTTTGGAGTCGGTGACGAATACTCGGTGATCCTCAGACCCATGACGACCAGAGGCGGATGTAGCATGATCGGGCAGTGCTGGCACTGGAGCTGGAGCGGGAACAGATGCACCGCCAAGCCCTATGGGGGCAACAGAAGGGCCACGCATAAAGGCCGGCAAATCGGGGCCTGGGTCCTCCTTTTGATACGGTGGAGGAGGAGGTACCCAATTGTCAGCATCACTCTCATGTGGATGCTCTCTTCGGCCATCAGCACGACGATACTCAATACGTCGCCCATCTGCCGTTCGGGGATGAAGGGATCTGTCGACAGCGGCAGCGGTCGCAGCACGACGAAGCGTGGTCTGGGATCGTGGGCTAGCATGCGAATAAGGGGCATCTAAAGCTTCCATTTCCTCAATCGAAGGAGCGTCTCCATCTTCACTGGGGCTCATAGGCTCAACGACTGCCCGACGATTTGCTGGCTGAGATGGAAGCTGACCAATCCTCCGAGGAAGCAAAGGGTCATCATCATCATTGTTGTGGTCATCATTTAGCGGTATTCGTGGAGCCGCCGGTATCGCTGCAGCATCAGGAGCTGCACGAGGTCGAGAAGCAGACGTAGCAGCCCGAAGCAATGATGAGCCGCCACGGCCACCTCGCCTTTGAGCGACAGTGCGTCGTCGCACAATAGCGACTTCGGTTGCCAGATCGCGTTGCTCTTCCTCCAACACCTCGGGATTATCAGTGCCGACCTCAATGGTGATTTCTGACTTAGTTCCGTTGCAGATGCCATACTCAAAGTCCAAGAGCGTAACTCGACCACCATCGACAAAATCCATATCTTCCTCCTCAGTCACTAGCCGCGGTGCTCCGACTCCCCTTGCGGCGATTACCAGGCGCTCCTGAGTAGATGAGCTACCATACCCTGCAACCCATTTCACCGTTTTGACTTCCCCATGCTCGGCAACCTTGAAGCCAGAAACAAAGGTGTTTCTTAGTTGGTCGCACAAAATCTGCCATTTAGGCACTCTAACACCTTCCGGGTTATTGATCCGCGTAGATGCCCGTCGCGATGTACCGCTCCGATCACTATTTTGTCTCCCAAGACCAGATGCTGACCCGTCGTTTGACGATGACACATTGTCAGGGACAGCATCCAAGTCCTCAGGTATACCATATATCCATACCTCCCTCCCTTGAAAACCAGCCGACACTAGCTCACCCCGATATGTCGTAGAAGGGAGCGTGGAGGGAATGAGACTGGCTTGTAGAGATGCGCTTGGTACGGGTCCAGTAAAGTAAGTGGTGCCATTCCGAAGGTCATCAATTCGAACAGCTCGGAAGGTTTCGAAACTCCTGTCATAGGTGAAAGTCCAGCTTGCCTCCTCTTCGCTTCCATCCTGAAGCAGAACGGCATGACTGCAGTCACGACTGGTGTTTGGGAACAGGATCGACGTCGTCCATAGGGGGCTCAGGTTGTCTTCGGACATATGAGGGCCTGGATCATAGTATGGAGCTGTAATAATGACGGTGCTAGGTGGCGCCGAATGAATAGTAGTACCGAGAATTTGAGTCCCGTCAAATGAGAAAGATAAAGCGTCGACAGCATCACATTTCACAGCTCTTCGATCAGTGGCCAGCGCATCAGGCCTTAAAGACGATACCTCGATGCCACCTTCATAAGCAGCAGCCAGAACAGAACCGCATGGGGACAAAGCAATCGTTCGGGGAGTGTTATCAAGAATTATAGACCGTGAGCGGCGGGGTGGGCTTTGTTGCAAGTCGTATAAGTCGACCTGCATCTCAGTAGATAAGACTGCCAAGAGGGTGCCTTTATCGTTGATGCAAGCGGCGACAGGGCGACGAAGAATCTTAAACTCCCTCTTGACTTCCAGGTTCAAACCTTTCAAGTCAATCACATAAATCCTGCCCGAATTGTATGCCAGAAGATGGTGCCCCTTTGGGGAGGCACTGTATTGCATACCCTCGCCACCGGGACATGATGAAGAGCTGATTGAAGTCGAAATAAGCTTAAACGTCGTTTCCCTCGGTCGTAGGTATGCCTGGAAGAGGTTTCGCTTTACTTCGCGAGCAAAAAGCCGTCGCAACTCGGGGAGTTTATCATCGTCCGATTGTGGTGTTGTGGGATGGCTCGTCGAATATGAAGGACATCTCGATAGCTGATGGCGATAAAGATGAGCCCGTTGAGAAACACCCCTCCATTTGCGGTTCAGGAGCACAAGAGACGCAAAGCCGTTGGGGTCAGTTTGTCGAAGAATCCTAACAGGGAATGACAAACGTTAGCACATGATGAAAGGAGAGGACAGTGCTTGTCGATGACACCAGTCGTTCGATACGACCAAGGATAAGTTTGATGTAAAGTTGCGAAAAAATACTCACTGTTCAATGATCTCGTCGGGTAGTCTGTCAAAAGGCGGAGTTGGAGAAATAGGCATCTTCTCGATACTGGAGCGACGGACGTCGGTTACCGACGCGTCCATGACGCTTTGTCGCTCTACGGTGGGAAGCCGTCGAGCATGTCAGGTCGATGGGTCGCGACTATACCTAGGAGAAAGCGAGAATGGCGGAGATCGTGTCTTGAGCACTGGGTCTTTGTTGTAGAGTCGAATGTTTGGCGAGAAGTGTGAGTCCAGATCTGGAAGCAAGGTGTCGGAGTGTGGCTGAGGCTTCCTGTTCAGCTCGAGGCGTGACGATGGCGGGTTCCCTTTTGGTGAAGACGGAAAGTTTGGGGGCGATTTGATGTAAGCACTACTAAAGAACCTTAGTTGGTAGGTACTTGATTTCGAGGACAAAGCAGGACGTGACACACAAGGTTCGATTGAATTGATAGATGGAACTGCATTGAAAGGAAATGATTGCTTGGATGTATTAGAGGAATATGAATGATCGGCATATTGCCAGAGCTTAATCAGGAGCCCAGTTGCATTTCCCATATTTTCCCATTGCTAAACTTGGATGTCCAAGAGTCCCCAGCTGTAGACATCATCGCCTCCAAATCTACCTACCTAGTAGCTATTAACTAAGATAAGTACCTAGTACCTATGTATGCCGTCCAGGCCCTAGTGCATGGACCGTGTTAACGTGTCTTTTTAAGACGAGCTGAAACTAAAAATCATTGAAAACTCGTTAGGAATTGTGAGTATCACGTATGACTTTGTAGAATAGGTAATCTTCGACTCTTGATTTTTGTCTGTTGATTCGATACCGGCCCTTGACTCCACTTGGCATTACTTGAGATCAAAGGGGGGGGAGGGGAAATCGAGGGATAGAGATGCCTCTCTATCCAACAAACTCTGATAAGTTTATGCTATGCTACCCCCATAACGGTATTACGTGGTGTCAGGTTTGTGATTACTACCTACCTAGTATGTATATATCTGTGATTTTGCTGTGCCTAAACTTGACTGGCTACGGAGTAGGTAGGTAGGTAAGGTATTTACCTGGTTTCTCTATTGGTAACGAAAGTGCATAAGAGTTTCTCATTTTCCATTTGCACTCCCTAGGTGGCCCACGTCTATCCTTGTCTACCTACTATCTATGACTGGTCTATGGCATCATGCGAAGTATGGTACTGGATGATTTGGAGTCGTCGCTTGGTGGGCGCTCTGTCTATTGCCTGTAACGCTTTTGTAGTTGACCTTGAAGGCAATTTCCTAGGTTAGTAGTTATACAAGGTATTGTAGAGGTTGACTGTAAGTCTATAAGGACAACTGCCAGATGCTGTAAATGGTGGAGCAATGTAAGCGACGTCCGTGGTGAATGTGACACTTTCAGCGTCTGCAGTTTGGTAGTCGAGGTGACATTTCGTGACAGCCACATGTCACTGTCTCACGATCAAAGGCCGAATCACAAGCCACGGCAGCACTGAACACGCATTCGTCCTCTATTGAAATTTCTGGGACATTCAAACCAGAGGTGACATGGGTTATCATGTATACTCGCACAGGCGAGGTAGGACGTGGAGCTAGTGCACTGCCAATTCCAATGGCATCCATCCCATGCGTTATCGTTCTACTCCGTACATAGAGAACCATTGCGGATATACGGAAAATTCCATTTGGTACCTTGGCGTTAACCCATAGCATGAGGCATAGCATACCAGAAAGAGGAGGGGCGCAATTAATGCCCTTATTCGGTCTGTTGCACTCGTTCAGTATGCAACTCTATCACATGAATTTCCTGCCTCTCCTGCGCCGTTGTGAAGGGCTTGGTCAGAAACCAGTTGGTGTAACCCGAGTTTTCATGTCGCCGGCTGTATTAAGTAGTAGTCGCTACCTAGGCGAGATCATCTATAATTAGAAATTGGCAACGTCGTCGTACAGTCTAGGCTGTTTAGTACATCACTTCCGATGCCAAGGACAGCGTCTTATTGCTGATGCGCATCAGAAATGCTCTTCAGTGCCTGGTATGGGATGAAAAGGAACGTATTTAGGTATTGTGTAGGTAGCAGCAGCAAGACATCAATAGCTGGATTTCGAAGCGGTATGTGATGAGCCACTCCATACTTTTTTTTCCGACATGAATAGTCTCAAAGGATTGCGGATAAGCAGAACGAGCCAATCCTTTGGCTTAGCGCGCACTATCAAGTGATATGATATTGATCGGTGACCTGGTGGCTTTACTTGGGTAGCAACAGCTTACAATTGGTATCTGACGTGTTATATATCAAAAGTCACTTGCTTTTGTTGCATACTACAATTTTGTTATCTATCGGCCCCTTTTTGAGGAGCGGTACGAGAATGAGGTAGTTGCAGTATACCTAGGTACCTTAGGGGAGCTTCGGCCTTATTCAATCTATGAATGCAGTCTAATAATAGAGCATGTTATGCCTACCTCCGGGCATAATCCGGACCATGACCGGTTATCACTGGCTGTCAAAAGTGTCAAGCATTTCGGTTGCGCCTCATCAACACAGTGAATACGATGGGTTTAATCTGCACAACGGCGCTTCTTACAGGCACGGCCCGCCCCTTTTAGGTAAATCCCCAACCCTAAATCACGATAATTCATCAGTGCATACATAAACCGGTCACGTACATAAAGTCCGGGCACTGAAGGTCCAAGCGATTGAATGGAGTGATATTAGAAGTATTTCAAACTTTTTTGGTGCGCTCGGAACGCACAGACAAAGAGATGAGACCCCTGAAAATTGGACCAGTCGATAGCCGATGGATGACAGACACGACACCAGAGGCTGTCAATCAATCAATGTCATCGATTTCAGCCCTGGGCCTGTCTGCGTGGCCTGGCAACTTCCGCCGCGCTTGGCACAATGCGGAAATGATATGGAAGCGTGGGAAGCCTGTTAGCTCGTAGATCGGTTGCGGGGTTTGCAGAGACAATGTGGAACTTGTAGCTTGCCTTTAGAGCCGACAGAAACGGTAAGATCATCCACGGCTCTTTGGTGTTTGTTTACGTACTATCAAGCTCCCTCAAGGGATGGAGTCCTCCAGGACAAGGTCCCTTTGGGCCGTAATCTCTTTGGACCTCGGTATATCTAAAGGCGAGCAAGCCGAGTTGATTGGTCTATACGGGCATGTGAAGAGAAGGAATACCCATGTATATATCCCCGAGTGTCAGTTTGCTTTGCCATGATAACCTGATCTGATGATATTGTTGTTCCCTTGGCTTGTCTGTGAGCGAGCCATTTAGGCATTTCCTCTATTGTGTACTCCGTATATTCACTATAATCTACGTCATCGAGATCCGAATTCCACAGCTTTTAGTCGATCATGATTCATTTGGCAACCTTCCAAGTTGTTGAGTGCATCACACCCTAGGTCGATATTTCCAGCCCTAACTACTACTGCTCCATAGCGAGACACACCCCAACCAATCGTCATTTTCAGTCTGTCTTACCTCCATTTCTGGTAATTTTTAGTCCATGATCATGGATTACCCCGTTACCTGGTCCAGTGCTTGGCCAAGGCGGAGACACGGAAATGTGGAAGCTCGCGAGTCAGGGACCAGTACTCAAAAGAAGGCGCCAGCAAATACCGAGAGTCCAAGCTGCCTTCTCAAAGACTCAGCTCAACTGAAGGGAACTGAACAGCGATGTTCTACAAAACTTGAAGGTTGGAGAGCTAAAGACGAATGAGGCAAGGCTAGATACACAAAACGTTGTCTTCTAGAACCTGACCAAGATGATCTTCAGGCATCGTAGATCTAGGCCGCAACGATATTCCAGAAAGGTTGCAAGAGCCTGACGAGGGGGAAACTTGCTCACGCCTCATTGACTAGCTTCTCATCTCACTTGTTTGCAGACTAAATCCAAGCTGGCAGCCTTTTAAAACATGCATTTCAGACTCAACCAAGAAAATTCTGCGTCACTAGTTTCATCTAATTTACTTGAATAGCGGAAATAATGCAGCCATCGCGTGCTGGTGGAAGAAAAGATCCGTCCGTCAACGGTTGGGCTGGGGCTCTTCTTCTCTCTCGGCAAGCCTGGCGTGGATATAGCAAAGGCCAGTAATTGTCTCGCAGAACAAGCATTGCGGCCATTGAGGATTCCCAGGCTGCCAAGAAGCATGAAAGTACATACTTGGGTGAGAAAAATCCACGATACGAGTTCTCTCTTTTCCCGACGCCCATATCTCTTAAGGAGACCTCATGCTTGTGGGGACTGTGAGATTAGTGTTAGCAGGGGGATATAATAAATTAGATAAAAGAGGGTAAATAGAGATCTATAGTACTTTTATTAACTAATAAATTAGCTAGTAATAATAATATTAATAATTTCCCTTTATATAAATAAGTATATTATAAGAGTTATATTTATAGTAGATTTAATAAGCCTTTTTAGCTTATAATTTACTTAATTAACCCTTAATAAAGCTTTAAGTAGTTAAATTACTTATTTTAACTTCTTAATAAGCCTTATACTTATTCTATTTATTACCTTTAATATAATTATGTTATAAAATAGAAAGGAATTTATTTTTTACTTAAAATTGCTAGTAAGTATTACTTATAATAGTATATTTTCTAATAATCCCTTTTATAAGGATATTTTTCTAGTTAATTTAAATACCATAAGCCTTTTAGCTACTTTAACCTTTATATTATAAAATGTATATATTAATTAGTATTATATTAAAGAAGAAAGTCTATATAAGAGCCTGCTAACTACTATAATAGATTTAGTAATTATAGCCTTAGTAAATATATAGCTAATTGCTATAATTAATTCTATTTATATTAAAGTTATAGGTAATCTATATATAAAGTATATTTATTATATATTTAAGGTTAAGGCTAAAGAAGGCTTAAGCTTTATAAGCTTATACCTATAATATATTTAGCTAATAGTAGTAATACTAAATGCACTTATTTCTGCTAAAATAGCTACTTATTTAAAGTATAAGGCAGTTATCTTAAAAGGTAATATAATTAACTTAAAAGAAGGAAAATACTAATTAGTAGGGCTTCTTATATAGGGAAAAGTCTTCTTAACTTACTAAGTTATCTTTTAAAGATATAGCTTAAAGCTTATTAAAGTTCTAATTTTATAGTTAGCTTTTATAGTCTATTTTCTTTATAATAATAAAGTTATAATAAATACTATAATTTATATAAGCTATACTTATAGTTATAATGCCTTACTTATAAAGAGTATAAATAAGTAATAGTATTATAAAGAGGTTATTAAAGAATATATAATAAGCTATAGCTAGTAAAGATATTATAAGATTAAGTATAATATACTATATTTCTATAAGATTATAAGAATCTATATAGTAGTAAGCTATAATAAGGCTGCAGTAAGTAGTAGTTTATATAGTTATAGAAATATAATATTCCTACTATAGAAGATAGCCCTTCTTAGCAGTAGCCTAGATCTTAAGGCTTATAGAAATAGACTTATTTTTTATTATAACCTTTATAAGAGATTACCCTTTAAAGTATATTATTATCTTATTAATTAATAAATTTATACCTAGAAGAAGAAGCTATATTAATATAGCTTAAATAAGGTTAAACTACTTATAAATATATAATATTATGCATTTAGTTATATTTTTAGGCTTATAATTAGGAGAAAAGGTATAAATATAGTAAAAATTAGAAAAAACTGCTAGAAAGTAATATATTTTATAATATAATATACTGCAATAACTTTTCCTAGTACTAAGATTATCTAGAAGTTAATAATATATTTATAAAGGTTATTTTTAATATAAATAAGTATTATAAGCTAAATATAAATATTTATAACTATAATAGGCTTTTAATAAAGAATATTTATATTTAAGCTATATTTTAAATTAAGCTACTTTAAAATAGCTTTAATATATATATTTATCTATAAAACCTATTTTTTAATAATATATTTAAAGTAAAATAGCTAAAATAGCTTAATAAGTATATTAAGAAGTAGTATTATAAAGGTATTATAAAAAGCAGATTTAAAAGGTTAAAAATTAAAGCTATAAAGATAATTTTTAATAGTAAGCTTCTTTTTCTTTAATAGCTCTTTAAGTAGCTTTATTACCTTCTATTTTTTAAGAAGTATTATAGATAATATATATTATCTATATAACGCCTTGTATTGTAATATGCTGAAAATAAGCATTATATTGTGTTATCTCATTATATGAGACCCTATTAGCTATACCTTGCGTATTGCTGCAGAGACATTTTGACTTTTCAATATATTAAGTTAGATTTAATATTTAATAGATTAAGAAAAATAGATTTTCCCTACTAAAATCTAATCTAAGAAAAATTTAAGTAACTTGATATACTACGCTAGTTATCAGGGTAGGGTGGGGCTGCCGAAGCCCCACAAGCACGAGGTCTCCTTAAGAGATAGCCAGGTTGTCATCGGATAGGGGATCACCACGGCATCCATCCTGAATCCCCGGCGGACGATCTGATCTGCCGTGAAGCCTGAGGCACCCCGGTTTATTTCCCAAGGTAGCTGCCTAACGTGTCGTGTACGGATGCAGTAATTGTTAAGGTAGTCCAGGTCGACTGTGCCTTTTTCTGTAGGTCCCGGCTGTCTTCTAACTCTCCTTGGCGGCACACAACTTATGCAATGAAAGTACCCAAGCATGACAACTCCTTTGTATAGGCTGATGCCTCTAAGCCATCGTGTGCAGGCTCTACAACAAGACGCAACGACAGAAGTTTTGACTCTCTTTCCCGTTGAGAAGAAAGAAGGGTTATTGACTTATGGTTTACCAAAGTCATGCGGACTACTATGTGAGGCTTTGTTACAAGATCTGGTATTATTTGCCCTTCAGTTATTCTTGTTCATGGAGTAATTTAAACCCCTGGTTTCATCACATGTTAATGCTTTGCAGGAAGAGGATCTCAAATCGTGGGCTAGAGGGTTCGGAATGGTCATTAAAGATCTCAAAATGCCTGAAATTAGCCCCCAGGCTTTTCGTCTCGAAAAAGGCAACACTTCGACATTGCTAAAAGGGTATACTGCAATTGTCGTGGCCCTCGGAAACACAAAATACGATGTTGAGCTCGTTTCCAGAGACAAACGGTCCTCGCAGAAGGAGACGTGGGAACCAACATCTGCGCTTCATCTCCGGGAAACGGGGCTCAAAGCTCAAGGAGGACACATAAGGTTTCTCTACATCCCTCTCCACCTGGAACCTATATAGACTTTCCGACAAACGACAAGTTCTATTTCATGATATGTATCATATCATGTTCCGTATCCGCGCTCGAAACGACACTCCAGGTGCTGTCTGGGCTGCCCGTCGACCTCGCCTTCGACTTCGTCTGGGACTTCGATCTCGCCTTGGCCTTCGCACCGCCTGGCTCTAGAGCCTTCTCGATTTGTTGTAGACTGCCGATTGTGAGTCCAGAAATCGACACAGGAATAGTGACACCGTCACCTACCTAACCTTCCCGTCACAGAGTTCATAGACGAGACTTGGGATTCGGAGTAAGTCTGAGGGTAGTTTTTTGTTTGGACGATGCGCAAAAGCAGACTCTCTGCGCAGTATTGGGAAGCATTCGACGGTGAAGTGCTGGCCAAAAGTAAAATACGAGTTCACTAGTTTGTACGTTGTGAGAACAAAGAAGCTTGTATCAAATAAATCGAGTGGGAGCTCAAGACAGCCTACCTCTTAATGGGAGCTCATATGCCCGTGGTCCCAGTACTTTAGCAAGTTCATCGCCAATCTGTACACACTTTGGTAGTGCAAATCGCTTGGATCTAAGAGTATCACTGCCTCCAGTAACGCATTTAGCCATGGCATCCATGACCTCGTTTATGGTAAGGCCTTGATCATGAGCCACGTGACAGGCTGCAACCATTACCATGCAGTGAAGCTGAGTTTCTCGTCCTTCAAAGTCTTTGGAAGCAGCGGCGTAGGTCTCGAGAAGAGTGAGCCAGTCCATGTCCCGACGCGACTCAACGTGAGAGATGGTCAAACGGTCACGCAGACGGAGAATGTCTTCAGGCGTCGAAGGTCTGTTGTTGTCCCAATCCTCATCCCCTTGAGGTAACTTGGACATCCACGCCTTAACCCATTTTATCTGATCATTCAGACCCCTTCTTCGGACGGGCTTCTGGGGGACTGGCTTTCCGGGTTCTTCTTTGATAAATTCGGCGGTAAAACTTGGCGACTGTGAAGAATACATGATAATCGGATCCGCTAGAAAGACTCTAGATCCAGGGATAATGGAGCACCCATGAATATCATGAAGAACCGCAGGTTGGGTTCCCCCAATGTGTCAGACAGCGGACTGGTTGGTCTATATGGGGGGCTTCCAGTCGGCAGCCGATTGTGCCGCCGAATTTTTGACTTGAGCTCAAGGAAGATTGTGTCCGCCAGGATTCTCATCTGTCGGGTGCATTTGAGCCACACCTCGCCTTACTTCACGCCCTGGTGCTGCTGCTCCTGGGAGGTGGGAGAGTGGGAGAGTGTCGGGTTCATCGGCAGGCATCAGGAGCGCGAGAAAGAAAAGCTGGGTCTGTCTCTGTATTTTGCAGGGTCCTAAACAAAGAAACCGAAGCCATTGTGTCATTCCCACTGGAGAGGTGACAGTGGCGTCTGGTCATAGGTCATTAATGGGGTGCACCCAGACAAACCGAATCGTCCAATGCCACGTCCTTCTTTTCAGCCTTGCAAGAGCATTCCAACTATGGACAGCTTCGGATGAGGGCCAGTTATGTTATTAATGTGAATGTGATTCTGATTTGCATAAACTCCCCTCGTAGATCAGCGAATATGATGCCCCTCTTCCCAGTCTGCGCAGCCTGGTTGCCCATGTAGGCTGGTGGGACAAGGTTCTTCATTGGTTACGAACCATCTCAACCGGATAATTTCATGATTGAAAAGGATTTTCTTCCCAAGTCCCCAACGGACAGAGACCTTCCTTGGCTGGGCCATCGGTCGATAGCGTATTACCTATGCCAGGGCCAGCCTACCAGTGAGCCGACGAAAAAGACAAGGGAGAAGTGACAAGAGCAAACTTCCGCAGACCAAGCTTACACTATACCTGCAAGCTGCTGTATGTACCATGCCTCCGATGGAGACCTGGTCTGCCGGGGCAAGGGGAGTTGCTGTTCCGCAACCTCCTCGCAGTTCCAAAAACTCGGGCCGGATTTAACCCCTAGATCTACGGTGAGGAGCGCTTGTGGCCGGACTAGGGCCTTTGGGCTGGAGCTTGTTAGCGTCGAGAAAGATATGTGGGCTTGCAGAAGCCAGAGGGCTTGTTTCAACGGCCTGACAAGAGGAGTGCGGCTACAATTCAGAGTCTAGCGCTGTTGATCTAGCTGTTCAGGTTGCCAAGCTCCACAGCTGACGAGGGTCTCGACAGCCTCATCCCCCCTCATGCTGGCGGATGTCGAGCTGCTTGAAGCCGCTGTAACCTGAGCTGTCGCTTGCCAGTCCTCCATGTGTCGTTTAGAACTTTTTTATGTCGCTGGATGATGATCCTTCCGCAAACAAACAACATCAAAAGCAACGTGGGCATGGGTGGATATGGTGTGGTGGGGAGGGTTGGTGGGGTCTCGATGAGTTCGGTTGCGCGTGGGGTTTTCTTTGGAATATTATGTCAGCCGCTCGCGTGTCGTGAGTGTGGCAGCAACATGGGTAGCTGTGGCGCACAGTTGTGGCGCAGATAACCGTGACAGGCCTGATCCCTTTATCAGACCCAATTTTTACCCTGCTTTTTGCTGTGACCTCATATCTACGGATAGCGCAGCTAAACAAATTGATCACGATTTCACAGCTAAAACCTAATACTTTAAAGTTTATGAATTCCTATTAATAATGCCCCCCAAAAGAGGCTTCTAAATTAACCCTAATGAAGGTTACCTGCAGCAGCTGATTGACCGGGGCACCTACCTCCCTGAAGCTAATCTGGCCCCTGACTGTAGCAGCTATTTTTAACCCCTTAAACTTTAACACTATAAGCTGCAATTGAATTTCCTCTTTATATTATTAATATTACTATTTAAGCATTTTCTAACTAAAGAAATTATTTTTAAATAATTAGAATATATAAATTTTATATTTTAATAATTAAAATCTATTATAAATTAAAAAAAAATACTAATTTTTAATAAAGCTTATAAAGATATATCTTTTTATTTTTATTATTATTTATACCTTCTTTATTAAACTTTCTTCTTTTAAGAAGTATTAAGAAACCTTTAAAAAAGGAAAAAAGCAAGCTATATACTTAATAACTAACTTTATATCTTATTACTGCTTTAAGATTTTATTTTAAAGACTAAGAATTTATCTAGAATATTATTATAGCTTCTCTAATAAAAAGAAGAATTTTTAAAAGGTATATAACTTCTTATAGTATCTCTAATAAGCCTTAACTTTCCTTTTAACTCTAGGTACTAATTTTACTATTAATAAGTATATAATATATTATTTTATATAAGTTAGTTTTCTAATACAGTTACTATATACATAAAGCTAACTTTAATAGGGTTTAAATCTTAGGCTGCTATATAAAAAGGCTATTTTCTTTACTGGCTTTTTTACTAGCCTTAAAGCTCCTTTAAGCCTACTATAAAGTTTTAAGATAAGGTTATTATAAGTAATAAAACTAAGAAAATAATACTTAACCTTATATAAAGCATTATTATTTTACTAATAGATTTACTGCTAAAGCAGATTTATTATATATTTCTTAATAATCTCTTTTATTTACTAAAGCTCTTTATAATCTTAAGAAATTAAAATATTAATACTATAAATACTTACTAAATTAATAGTAGAATTTTTAAGCTACTTTATAAGCTTAAGAATCTTAATAAAAAGGAAAAGCTACTTTAAAAATAAAATACTTATATTAAAATCTCTTTTTTAAATAATTAAATATATCTTCTTATTTATATATTTTCCTTACTTATTTATATATAAGTTAACTAAATTATATAAAAAGATATTACCTTTATGCTATTTTTAATAATAGTATTTTTTTAAGTTTATATATTAGCCTTAAAAGGTATCTAAGCATCTCTAAAGTCTATTATAATTTAAATATTACTTACCTTCTAGGTAGTAAAGCTTTATTAAGTTAATATTATTAAGTTAACTGCCTTAATTATAACTTAAACCTAACTACATTTAAGCTAGCTAGAGAGCCTTACTTGCTCTTTAGCTAGGCTAGATCTTCCTCTTGCAACCCACTTTAAACAATACTACAGTTTAATCATCCAACACGCAGTAAGTCATCTAACCCGCCTTCTGATTGCAGATGCTAATAACATTATAGCTATACTATTATAATGCCTATTTAAAGAAGCCTATAACTAGCCTAAAATAATAAGATATATTAAATAAAATACTACTAAGAAGTAATTCTTATAATTAACTTATTTATTAATAGAAATAATTATATTAATTTATATAATATAATTATAAAAATTAAATTAACTTAATAGTATAAAGATAATACTAGCTATATTAAGCAGGTAGCCTTTAATTATAAGATCTTTAAAGTTATATAGCCTTACTATAGGTTAATTAAAAGAGGCTTTCTTAATAGTAAGATAAGATAACTTAATAAGCTTAAAGAGAAGTTACTTAAAGAGATAGATCTAACTATTAATAAAAGTAACTTTATTATAGCTATTTAACTAGGTAGCTTATATAATAAGTAGCTTAAGGCTATCTAAGAGCAGGCTAAAAGGGTACTAGAGAAGACTAAGCTGCTATAAAGACCCTAATAAGAGCGCAAAGATAAGGGAGATAGCATACTGCAAAATCTAGAATAAGAGAGAGGTAATTGCAGGGTTTTAGAAGAAAAATGTATTAAGTTTTATATAGGTTTAAGAGCCTAAAGTTAAAGACCTAAAGTTATAATATTAGCATTAGTAGTAATAGAAAGTAAAATTAATTATACTATATAGTATATAATTAGTTTATAATTGTAAAGACTAGCTAAATATTAGTATACTATTAGTATAAATAGAGGCCTTATAGTTAGATAAATGACCTAAATAAGGAACTTTAAAGATATAAAATAGAATAAATAAAGAAGGTATAAACTAATAAAGGGCTATAAGGAATGCAAGGATTGAGTTATAGGTAAACCTGATCTAGCAATCTTATTATCTTCTAAGTCTTATATATATAGGGGCTTAAGAGCCCTAGCTAATTTAGCTATAATCCCCTAGGTATAGCAGCTAATTATTATATAATTAATTCTTTAATTAATATTAATAATCTTAATCTTAATTATATCTTAAACTTATATATTTTTCTTTATATTTAAAAATTATAAGTAAAGACTTACTATATATTAATAAATTACTATTAAAGTAATAAGTTAATTTTATAATCTTTAATTATAAAGTAAGGCTCTTTAATATATAAAATATATTTATTCTTATATATATTATAAGTTAAATGTAAGCTTTAAATAACCTTATTAATTAGCTAGAAAAGAGTTAAGACTTATTAATTAAGTAATAGGCTTTTCTTACTAGAATTATATTAGCTAGCAGTAATAGTTTATATTAAAAGTAGTTTATAGAGTTAAAATATATAATTATAGTAATTAAATTAATAATATAAATATTATATTATAGGAATTAAAGGCTATTATAGTATAAAGAAGAAAAAGTAAAAGAGAAAAGAGAGAAAAAAAAGTAAATTAAAAAATAAAGGTTTTAATATTAAAGGAAAAACTATAAATATTAATAGATTAAAGCTAGCTTAGCAGGTTAGTAATAAATTAAATTAAGTTATAAAATAATATAATATAGTATAAGAAATATAAATTAAAAGTAAATACAGCTAATTAATACTTAGCTTTAACTTTTATAATACTTTCTTTTTTATTTATTTCTTTAAATTTAAAATTATTAAAAAGCTATAAATATACTTAATAAGTAAATTAAAGTTAATTTATAATTAGACTTTTTATATTTATTTTAAATTTTTTTATTATAATATTATTTATATAGCTATAAGCTTTTATAAAAGTATAAATTTTTTAATTAAAAGAATTTTTTTTTTATATTTTAGCTTTAGCTTTTTCTTTTTAAAAATTAAAAAGTTATATAAATTAATTATTTTTTTTTTAAGTTTATATATTAGCCTTAAAAGGTATTTAAGTATTTTTAAAGTCTATTATAATTTAAATATTACTTACCTTCTAAGTAATAAAGCTTTATTAAGTTAATATTATTAAGTTAGCTACCTTAATTATAGCCTAAATCTAACTGCACTTAAGCTAGCTAGAGAGCCTTACTTGCTTTTTAGCTAGACTAGATCTTCCTCTTATAACTTACTTTAAATAATACTACAGTTTAATTATCTAATACACTTTAACAGTAAGTTATCTAATCTGCCTTCTAATTGCAAATACTAATAACATTATAGCTATACTATTATAATACTTATCTAAAGAAGCCTATAACTAGTTTAAAATAATAAAGTATATTAAATAAGATACTACTAAGAAGTAATCCTTATAATTAATCTATTTATTAATAGAAATAATTATATTAACTTATATAATATAGCTATAAAAATTAAATTAACTTAATAGTATAAAGATAATGCTAGCTATATTAAGTAAGTAGCCTTTAATTATAAGGTTCTTAAGGTTATATAGCCTTACTATAGGTTAATTAAAAGAGGCTTTTTTAATAGTAAAATAAGATAACTTAATAAGCTTAAAGGGAAGTTACTTAAAAGGATAGATTTAACTATTAATAAAAGTAACTTTATTATAGCTATTTAACTAGGCAGCTTATATAATAAGTAGCTTAAGGCTATCTAAGGGCAGGCTAAAAGGGTGCTAGAGAAGACCGAGCTGCTGTAACGTGAAATAGATAAGAGAGGGGTAATTGCAGGGTTTTATTAGAAGAAAAATGTATTAAGTTTTATATAGGTTTAGGAGCCTAAAGTTAAAAACTATTAGCATTAGTAGTAATAGAAGGCAGAATTATTTATACTATATAGCATATAACTAGTTTATAATTATAAAGATTAGCTAAATATTAATATACTATTAGTATAAATAAAAGGAAATTAATTATAATATATATAATTTACTATTAATACTACTATTTATTACTTTAATATTAATTATTATTTTATAAAATAAATATACTTAATTAAGTAAATTTTATTTAATTAATTATAGCTTATTTTACCTACTAAAAGACTCTTTTAATTTTTAAATAAAACTCTTTTTTTATATATAGAATTTTTTTTATTTTATATAATTAACTTTATAGAATTTTCTAAGTAATTCTATTATATATAAACTTTAAATACTACTTATAATAATCTTTTACTTATAAATTAGTAGTAATTATATTTATAAGTATAATAATACTAAAGATCTAGAGGCTATATTTAATCTTTAGCCTGCTAAGATTGAAAAGTCAAAATGTCTCTGCAGCAATACGCAAGGTATAGCTAATAGGGTCTCATATAATGAGATAATACAATATAATGCTTATTTTTAGCATATTATAATACAAGGCATCATACACTACGCTAAAAAACACAATAACCTTAAAATCAAGTCTCAAGGTTATATAGCGCTGCTGCCTTGAACCTTATGATCTAACTGAACAGGGTTAGTAATAGATTGGATCAGGTCGCAAGGCAATGCAGTGCAGTATAAGGAACACAAATTGAGGGTAAACACAGCTAATCAACACTTGGGAGCCTGCTAAGATATAAATTTATTATATTTAAGGTACTTAGCCTTTATACCTTCCTATTAAGCTACCTTTTATAATAAAAGCTTTTAATTAAGTAGTAAAAAAGCTTATACTTAAAGATAATTAGCTTTTATAATTAATTATCTATTTACTAATTATAGCTAATTATTAATAATTAATTAGCTTTTCTTTTTATTTTAATTCTTATTTCTTAGTATATATTTATTTATAAGATAATAATATTACTATTATAAATATTTTAAAGATAATTATAACTAGTTAAGATAAGCTATAAGTATAATTAATTAATACTTACTAGTTATATATTAAGTAAGTTTAATATCTTAATTATAATTAAGGTTAGTATTATTAATTTTATATTAAAGTAAAGAACTTATATTTAATAGAAGCTTAATTAGTTTTTTAATAGTTTTATAATTATTAAGATAAGTATCTTTAAGAATAGATAGATTAAAAAAGATTAAAGTTATAAGGAAGTTATAAATTTTATTAATTATTAGGCTTTTTAAAGCTTTTTAACTAATTAAATAATATATTTATTATAACTAAGTGTTAATTAGCTGTATTTACTCTTAATTTATATTTCTTATACTGCACTGTATTGCCTTATAACTTAATTTAATCTATTACTAACCTGCTAAGCTAGCTTTAATCTACTAATATTTACAGTTTTTCTCTTAATATTAAAACCTTTATTTCCTAATTTACCTTCTTCTCTCTCCTTTTCCCTTTACTTTCTCTTCTTTATACTATAATAGCTCTTAATTCCTATAATATAATATTTATCTCCTATTTATACTAATAGTATACTAATATTTAGCTAGTCTTTATAATTATAAACTAATTATATACTATATAGTATAATTAATTCTGCTTTCTGTTACTACTAGTACTAATAGTCTTTAACTTTAGGCTCTTAAACCTATATAAAACTTAATACATTTTTCTTCTAAAACCCTATAATTACCCCTCTCTTATCCCAGATTTCGCGGTATGCCATCCCCCTCATCTTCATAGCAGCTTAGTCTTCTTTAGTACCCTTTTAGCCTGCCCTTAAATAGCCTTAAGCTACTTATTATATAAGCTGCCTTAAATAGCTATAATAAAGTTACTTTTATTAATAGTTAAATCTATCCCTTTAAGTAACTTTCCTTTAAGCTTATTAAGTTACCTTATCTTACTATTAAAAAAGCTTCTTTTAATTAACTTATAGTAAGGCTATATAACCTTAAAGATCTTATAACTAAAGGCTATTTACTTAATATAGCTAGCATTATCTTTATATTACTAGATTAATTTAATTTTTATAACTATATTATATAAATTAATATAATTATTTCTATTAATAAATAAGTTAATTATAAGAATTACTTCTTAATAGTATTTTATTTAATATGCCTTATTATCTTAGGCTAGTTATAGGCTTCTTTAGATAGGCATTATAATAGTGTAGCTATAATGTTATTAGTATCTGCAATTAGAAGGGAAGGCAGGTTAGATGACTTACTGCGTGTTAGATGATTGAACTGTAGTATGGATTGATAGATGTTTGAAGTGGGTTGCAAGAGGAAGATTTAGCCTAGCTAAAGAGTAAGGCTCTTTAGCTAGCTTAAGTGCAGTTAGGTTTAAGCTATAATTAAGGTAACTAACTTAATAATATTAACTTAATAAAGCTTTACTACTTAAAAGGTAAGTAATATTTAAATTATAATAAACTTTAAAGATATTTAAATACCTTTTAAGGCTAATATATAAACTTAAAAAAAAATATATATATTTATACTATTAATTTAATTAATATAACTATACATTTTAACTCTATAAACTACTTCTAGTATAGGCTATTGCTGCTACTTAATGCAATTCTAGTAATAAAGGCTTATTGCTCTGTTAATAGGTCTTAATCCTGCTTTAGGCAATTAGCTAGGTCTTTTAAGGCTTTTATTTAGCTTGTAATATATATAATAATAGATATATTTAGGAATATATTATAAAGCCTTACTTTACAATTAAAGATTATAAGATTAACTTATTATATTAATAGTAATTTATTAATATATAGTAGGTCTTTACTTATAATATTTTAATGCTAAAGGAAGGCATATAAATTAGAAATATTACTAATATTAAGATTATTAATATTAGTTAAAGAACTAGTTATATAGCTATTAGCTGCTATATTTAGTTAGTTATAGCTAGGTTAGCTATTATTAATATTAATTATATAGTAGTATATCTTATAATAGATTTTAAAGTTCTTAGCCTGTTTTAAGATAGTTTATTTAGGTTAAAGCCTTAGTAATAATTGCCTTAACTAGGTAATAATAGAGAAGGCATTTAGCCTTAGTAAGCTAGAGGAAATATCTTTTTTATACTTATAGATTAAGGCTACTTATTTAGTTAGATTATAAGGCTTAAGGTAGCAGTTATATAACCTTAAGACTTAATTTTAAGGTTATTGTGTTTTTTAGCATAGTGTATAATGCCTTATATTGTAATATGCTAAAAATAAGCATTATATTGTATTATCTTATTATATAAGACTTTATTAGCTATACCTTGCGTATTGCTGTAAAGATATTTTAACTTTTTAATATTTATTATAATTAAAGTTACTTAAAATACTATAGCTTAAAGGTAACCTTATTAATTAAGTTTATTAAGACTTTAATTTAACTAAAGACTTTATTATTAATACTTTTATAGCTTATTAAAATACTTAGGTTTTATTTATTAGTTATTACTAAGTTAAAGCTATAAAATAATATATATAATTTTAATTTAATTACTTTAAAAATATTTAAGTATATTATTTTTTATAATCTTTTACTTTCTTTTATAATAGCTAAAAGCCTACTTTATAATTATTTAAAGTTATAAATAATAGAAATTATATAATTTCTTTTTATTTATAAATCTTTTTATTATATTATTTTAATCTTAAAGATAATATTAAACTTAAAAGTATAAAATTAAAATTCCTTTTTATAATTTAAAGCTAATATTAATAAAAAAGAATCTTCTTAATAAGACTTTAAAGCTACTTATATAAGTATATCTTATTAATATTATATTATTAATAGATTTTTTAATACTTATAAGTATATATATAAATTATCTCTTAAAGTTAATTATAATAAAGATATTTTAAGAAACTATTAACTTTTTTAATTAAAATCTTTATTATTAAGTAAAAAAAATAAATATTAATATATATATACTATTTATAGCCTTAATTATACTATTAAATTAATATAATTTATTATTTCTCCTATTTATACTAATAGTATACTAATATTTAGCTAGTCTTTATAATTATAAACTAGTTATATGCTATATAGTGTAATCAATTCTACCCTCTATTGCTACTAATGCTAATATTATAACTTTAGGTCTTTAACTTTAGGCTCCTAAACCTATATAAAACTTAATACATTTTTCTTCTAATAGAACCCTGCAATTACCCCTCTCTTATCCATTTTGCAGTACGCTGTCCCCCTTATCTTCACTGTAGAGTAATTCTCATTACCCTCTCGGCCTGCTACCTGATAGCCTTAAGCTACTTGTTATATAAGCTGCTGCAAATAGCTATAATAAATTCCCTTTTCTTAACCTCTAGATCTATCCCTCTAAGCAACTTCTCTCTAAGTGTATTAAGTGCCTTTATCTTAGCATTAAGAAAGCCTCTATTAACTAGCTTATAATAAGGCTATATAACCTTAAGGATCTTACAACTAAAGGCTACCTGCTTAATATAGTTAATATTATTTATATACTTTTAGGCCTTTAGGATCTCTATTGCTTTATTATATAGCTTATAATGGTTACTGCTGCTAATAGCTTGGTTAATTATATCCTTCATTTCAGTCGCATTAGGTCCTTCTGTTAGATAAGGCTTGTCGGGATCGGGAGTCTGCAGGCTTCTTCTCATATGCATCGTGACGGTGTAGCTGTGATGTTGTTAGCGGCTGCGATCAGAAGGGAAGGTGGGTTAGATGACTTACTGCCGAAGCGTGTTGGACGATTGAAGCGTGGTATTGTTTGAAGTGGGTTGCAAGAGGAAGATCTGGCCTAGCTGAAGAGCAAGAAAGGCTCTCTAGCTGGCTTAAGTGCAGTTAGGTTTAGGCTATAATTAAGGCAGCTAACTTAATAATATTAACTTAATAAAGCTTTACTACTTAGGAGGTAAGTAATATTTAAATTATAATAGACTTTAGAGATGCTTAGATACCTTTTAAGGCTAATATATAAACTTAAAAAAAAAAAATTATTTATTATTTAATTTAATTTATAATTTAATATATTTATAATTTAATATATTTATAATTTAATATATTTATAATTTAATAATTAAATAAATTTTATATATAAATACTATATAAAGTTAATTAAATAAAAGAAAGTAGCTAATATAGTATTTTAATTAACTTTAAATTAATAAGCTATTTTTTTTTTTAAGTTTATATATTAGCTTTAAAAGATATTTAAGCATCTTTAAAATCTATTATAATTTAAATATTACTTACCTTTTAAGTAATAAAGCTTTATTAAGTTAATATTATTAAGTTAATTACCTTAATTATAGCCTAAACCTAATTGCACTTAAGCTAGCTAGAGAGCCTTACTTACTCTTTAGCTAGGCTAGATCTTCCTCTTATAACCTACTTTAAATAATATTACAGTTTAATTATCCAATATACAGTAAGTCATTTAACCCGCATACCTTCTAATTGTAAATGCTAATAACATTATAGCTATACTATTATAATACCTATTTAAAGAAGCCTATAACTAGCTTAAGATAATAAGGCATATTAAATAAAATACTACTAAGAAGTAATTCTTATAATTAACCTATTTATTAATAGAAATAATTATATTAATTTATATAATATAGCTATAGAAATTAAATTAACTTAGTAGTATAAAGATAATACTAGCTATATTAAGCAAGTAGCCTTTAATTATAAGGTCTTTAAGGTTATATAGCCTTACTATAAGTTAATTAAGAAAGGCTTTCTTAATAGTAAGATAAGGTAACTTAATAAGCTTAAAGAAAAGTTACTTAAAGAGATAAATTTAACTATTAATAAAAGCGATTTTATTATAGCTATTTAAGGTAGCTTATATAATAAGTAGCTTAAGGCTATCTAAAGGCAGGCTAAAAGGGTGCTAGAAAAGACTAAGCTGCTGTAAAGACCTTAATAAGAGTGTAAAGATAAGGGGAATAGTATACCGCGAAATAGATAAGAGAGAGGTAATTATAGGGTTTTAGAAGAAAAAAAATTAATAAGCTATATTCTTTTAAGGCTTACTATAAGTTAATATTTATAAGAAGATTATTAGCTTTTATTTAAGTAATTAATACTAGCTATTACTTACTTTTATATTATTTTTTAATTATTGAAAAAGTTAATAAAAAATATTTTTATTTATTTAAAATAAGTTATTAAATATTATATTTAAAGTAGCTAAAAGCTATAAAGTATAAGCTTAAAAGTCTTTATTAAATTACTATTAATACTACTGTTTATTATCTTAGCATTAGTTATTATTTTATAAAGTAAATATACTTAGTTAAGTAAATTCTATTTAATTAACTATAGCTTTATTTTACTTATTAAAGAACTCTTTAACTTTTAGTTATAAACTCTTTCTTATATATAGAATTTTTTTTATTTTATATAATTAACTTTATAGAATTTTCTAAGTAATTCTATTATATATAAACTCTAAATACTACTTATAAAAAGCCTACTTAAAGGTTAATATAAATTACAGTTATAAAATTAATAATAGTTATAATCTATAAGCTATACTTACTTTTTAAGTTAATAATTTAATTATTTATTATTAGATTTAAGGTATTAGTATATTACTACTTAATTCTTAGAAATAGTATTTTAATTTAGTATTACCTTTAAATAGAGTTAAAATTAAGGTTTAAGTAGTAAAGTATTTTATATTTAAAAAATAATTAAGTTAAATAACTAAATATCTATTTAATAATTATAAGTAATTATAAATACTTTTCTTACTAGCTTTTATATTTAAGTCTTAATACTAAAGGTTATATCTTTAATAAGGTTTATAATCTTCTTATTATTAATTTCTAAGTTATTTTTTTTTTTTTTAAGTTTATATATTAGCCTTAAAAGGTATCTAAGCATCTTTAAAGTCTATTATAATTTAAATATTACTTACCTTCTAGGTAGTAAAGCTTTATTAAGTTAATATTATTAAGTTAGCTACTTTAATTATAGCCTAAACCTAACTGCACTTAAGCTAGCTAGAGAGCCTTGCTCTTTAGCTAGGCTAGATCTTCCTCTTGCAACCCACTTTAAACACTAAGACAGTTCAAGTCAGCTATCAGTACAGGGGAACAAGGCCATAATCGCATGCCTACTCTATCGATCCCTGCAGCATACCATAGTTCAATCATCCAACACGCTTCAACAGTAAGTCATCTAACCCGCATACCTTCTAATCGCAGATGCTAATAACATCATAGCTATACTATTATAATGCCTATCTAAAGAAGCCTGTAACTAGCCTAAGATAATAGAGTATATTAGATAAGATACTACTAAAAAGTAATCCTTATAATTAACTTATTTATTAATAAAAATAATTATACTAATTTATATAATATAGCTATAGAAATTAAATTAATCTAGTAATATAAGAATAATGCTAGCTATATTAAGTAAGTAGCCTTTAGTTATAAGGTCTTTAAGGTTATATAGCCTTACTATAGGTTAATTAAGAAAGGCTTTCTTAATAATAAAATAAAGTAACTTAATAAGCTTAAAAGGAAGTTACTTAAAAGGATAAATTTAACTATTAATAAAAGTAACTTTATTATAGCTATTTAACTAGGCAGCTTATATAATAAGTAGCTTAAGGCTATTTAAAGGCAGGCTAAAAGGGTACTAGAGAAGACTAAGCTGCTATAAAGACCCTAATAAGAGTGTAAAGATAAGGGGGATAGTATACTGCAAAATGGATAAGAGAGGGGTAATTGTAGGGTTCTATTAGAAGAAAAATATATTAAGTTTTATATAGGTTTAAGAGCTTAAAGTTAAAGACTATTAGCATTAGTAGTAATAGAAAGTAGAATTAATTATACTATATAGTATATAATTAGTTTATAATTGTAAAGACTAGCTAAATATTAATATACTATTAGTATAAATAGGGAAATTTCTAAGTTATAGCTAAGTAAAAGTAATATTAATATTTTTTATAGCTTTAACCTAGTAATAACTAATAAATAGAACCTAGGTATTTTAATAAGCTATAAAAGTATTAATAATAAAGTCTTTAGCTAAATTAAAGTCTTAATAAACTTAATTAATAAAATTACCTTTAGGCTATAGTATTTTAAGTAATTCTAATTATAATAAATATATTACTTAATAAGCTAAAAAGCTTTAAAAAGCCTAATTAATAAAATCTATAACTTCCTTATAACTTTAACCTTTTCTAATCTATTTATTCTTAAAGATACTTATTTTAATAATTATAAAACTATTAAGAAATTAATTAAGCTTTTATTAAATATAAGTTTTTTACCTTAATATAAAATTAATAATACTAATTTTAATTATAATTAAGATATTAAACTTACTTAATATATAACTAGTAGGTATTAATTAATTATACCTATAATCTATTTTAACTAGCTATAATTACTTTTAAAATGTCTATAATAGTAATATTATTACCTTATAGATAAATATATACTAAAGAGTAAGAATTAAAATAAAAATAAAAGCTAGTTAATTATTAGCAATTAGCTATAATTAGCAGATAGATAACTAGTTATAAAAGCTAGTTATCTTTAAGTATAAGCTCCTTTACTACTTAACTAGAAGCTTTTACTATAGAAAGTAGCTTAATAGAGAGGTATAAAGGCTAAGTACCCTAGATATAATAGATATATACCTTAGCAGGCTAAAGATTAAGTATAGCCTTTAGATCTTTAGTATTATTATACTTATAGGTATAGTTACTACTAATCTATAAGTAGAAGACTGTTATAGGTAGTATTTAGAGTTTATATGCAATAGAATTACCTAGAAAATTCTATAAAGTTAATTATATAAGATAAAAAAAATTCTATATATAAGAAAGAGTTTATAACTAAAAGTTAAAGAGTCCTTTAATAGGTAAAATAAAGCTATAGTTAATTAAATAGAATTTACTTAATTAAATACATTTACTTTATAAAATAATAATTAATACTAAGGTAATAAATAGTAGTATTAATAGTAATTTAATAAAAAAGTAATATTAATATATTTAGTTAATTAATAGTTACTAATTACTAGTTATTTAAGTTTAATATCTTAACTGTAATTAAGATTAGTATTATTAATTAAATAAAGTAATTAAAATAAAGAATTTATAAATAATATTTTATAGCTTTAACCTAGTAATAACTAATAAATAAGACCTAGGTATTTTAATAAGCTATAGAAGTATTAATAATAAAGTCTTTAGCTAGATTAAAGTTTTAATAAACTTAATTAATAAGGTTACCTTTAGGCTATAGTATCTTAAGTAACTTTAATTATAATAAATATATTATTTAACTAGCTAAAAAGCTTTAAAAAGCCTAATTAATAGAGTTTATAACTCCCTTATAACTGTAACCTTTCTTAATCTATCTATTCTTAAAGATACTTATCTTAATAATTATAAAACTATTAAGAAACTAACCAAGCTTCTATTAAATGCAAGTTCTCTACCTTAATAACTTATAGATAATATAAGCTTAATTAGTTTTTTAATAATTTTATAATTATTAAAATAACTTTAAGGAATAAATAGATTAAAAAAGGTTAAAGTTATAGGGAAGTTATAGATTTAGCTAGGCTTTTTAAAGCTTCTTAGCTAGTTAAGTAATATATTTATTATAATTAGAGTTACTTAAGATGCTATAGCCTAAAGGTAACCTTATTAATTAAGTTTATTAAGACTTTAATCTAGCTAGAGACTTTATTATTAATACTTCTATAACTTATTAAAATACCTAAATCTTATTTATTAGTTATTACTAGGTTAAAGCTATAAAATAAGCTTAAAAGTTAATAAAAATATTAATATAAAGCTATTAAATAAGTAAATTATTTTTATAATAAGGCTAATAGTAATACTAATAGTTAAAGTAATTTAAAAAGGCTATAATAATAGCTAACTGCTATAGCTATTAATTATTAAAGTTATTAATAATAATTTTATAAATAAAGTTATTATAAAGGCTTAATTATAAGAAATATTTCTTATATATAGTATTTTTAATTAAGCTAATAAGGCTATTATAATTATATTTACTTTAATTTATATAGTTTTATATTTAATATTTACCTTTATTAAATTACTATTAATACTACTATTTATTACCTTAGTATTAGTTATTATTTTATAAAGTAAATATATTTAATTAAGTAAATTCTATTTAATTAATTATAGCTTTATTTTACCTATTAAAGAACTTTTTAACTTTTAGTTATAAACTCTTTCTTATATATAGAATTTTTTTTATTTTATATAATTAACTTTATAGAATTTTCTAGGTAATTCTATTATATATAAACTCTAAATGCTACCTATAACAGTCTCCTACTTATAGATTAGTAGTAATTATATTTATAAATATAATAATACTAGAGATTTAAAGGCTATATTTAATCTTTAACCTGCTAAAATATAAATTTATTATATTTAAGGTACTTAGCCTTTATACCTTTCTATTAAGCTACCTTTTATAATAAAAGCTTTTAATTAAGTAGTAAAAGAGCTTATACTTAAAGATAATTAGCTTTTATAATTAATTATTTATTTACTAATTATAGCTAATTACTAATAATTAACTAGCTTTTCTTTTTACTTTAATTCTTATCTCTTAGTATATATTTATTTATAAGATAATAATATTACTATTATAAATATTTTAAAAGTAGTTATAGCTAGTTAAAATAAGCTATAAGTATAATTAATTAATACTTACTAGTTATATATTAAGTAAGTTTAATATCTTAATTATAATTAAAGTTAATATTATTAATTTTATATTAAGATAAAGAACTTATATCTAATAGAGGCTTAGTTAGTTTCTTAATAGTTTTATTAAAAAGTTAAAATGTCTTTGCAGCAATATGCAAGGTATAGCCAATAGAGTTTTATATAATAAGAGAATATAATATAATACTTATTTTTAGCATATTATAATATAAGGCATTATATACTATACTAAAAAATACAATAACCTTAAAATTAAGTCTTAAGGTTATATAGTACTGCTACCTTAAACCTTATAATCTAACTAAATAAGTAGCCTTAATTTATAAGCATAAAAAAGATATTTCCCTTAGCCTTAGCAGGCTAAATGCCTTCTTTATTATTACCTAGTTAAGGTAATTATTACTAAGGCTTTAACCTAAATAAACTATCTTAAAATAGGCTAAAAACCCTAAAATCCATTATAAGATATACTATTATATAATTAATATTAATAATAGCTAATCTAGCTATAACTATCTAGTTAAGGCAATTAATACCTATATATTTAGTAACTTAATAAAAATCTATAGCCTTAAGCTTAATATTATATTAATCCTTTAATTCTTTTTAAGGTATTATAAAATTATAAGAAAATACCTACTATATATTAATAAACTATTAATAATATAATAAGTTAATTTTATAATCTTTAGCTACTAAGTATAATTACTTAGTATTAATAAAAATAAAGCTAAAGATAAAGCTAAAAATAAGGCTTTTATTAACTATATTATAAATTAAATAAAGGCATTAAAAGACTTAGTAAATTGCCTAGAATAAGGTTAATGCCTATTAAGGTAATAGCAGGCCTTTATTAATAGCATTATATTAAGTAGCAGTAATAGTCTATACTAGCTATAGTTTATAGAATTAAAATATATAGTTATAGTAGTTAATTTAGTAGTATAAATATTATATTATAGGAATTAAGAGCTATTATAGTATAAAGAAAAGGAAGTAAGAGAGGAAAGAGGGAAAAAAAGGTAAATTAGAAAATAAAGGTTTTAGTATTAAAGGAAAAACTGTAAATGTTAGTAGATTAAAGCTAGCTTAGCAGGTTAGTAATAGATTAGATTAGGTTATAAGGCAATGCAGTGCAGTATACAGAATATAAATTAAGGGTAAATACAGCTAATTAACACTTAAGTTAATAGTTTTATAATTATTAAAATAACTTTAAGAATAAATAGATTAAGAAAGATTAAAGTTATAAGAGAATTATAAATTCTATTAATTATTAGGCTTTTTAAAGCTCTTTAGCTCGTTAAGTAATATATTTATTATAATTAGAGTTACTTAAGATACTATAGCTTAAAGGTAACCTTATTAATTAAGTTTATTAAGACTTTAGTCTAGCTAGAGACTTTATTATTAATACTTCTATAGCTTATTAAAATACCTAGGTTATATTTATTAGTTATTACTAGGTTAAAGCTATAAAACATTTAATATTTAAAGTAGTAGAAAATACTAAAAAATAAAATAATTACTTAGCTTTTTATTTTTATTTAATAATTTATAAGCCTTTTTACTAGCTTAATATATTACTTATTTATATAAAAGCTATTAAGTTACCTATCTATTAATTAAATAAGATTATAATAAGAAAATAGATCTAAATATAGAAAGGTTAATTAGCTGCCTCTCTTTATGCTACTTTTTTAGTAGAAATTGACTGCCTGGCAGATTTTACTGGGCTTGCTGATCAGGGCCTAAAGTTAAGGACAGCTTGGACTGTCGCAAAACCTCATGAACTTTACCCTTCCAGTCATTCTTTTGCCGCTGTCGCTCGGTACTCATTCTTCTGCGCTCCTGATCGCATCTCCTTGTTCAACAAGTCTGTGACGTTCGCTCGATGGCGGTTCGCTTCAATGGACGGTGATCCGGCTGTTGACCCGGGGCTTGACTCCTTCAGCTTGGCTTTTCCTTTGCCTTACCGTGTTGGCTTTATTGCAACTTTGGGTGAGCAGGAACCCTATTCTGGTCACATTACCTTTTTCTAACTGATGATAGCTGTCTGGGGATGGGGGTTAAATCTTCATTGTCTCTATATTTTCAACGTCGACGTTCCACAGTTGATTCGATATCCCGGTCGAGCATCGCCGCAACATATTCCGCACCATGGCTCGACGTACCGCCTCGCTATTGCACTTTTGGCGTTGTTCGCGTTATTCGTGTCTCTCTTTTGGGTTTGCACATGGGGCATACCTGAGCGTGTTGTTGCTTTCGGGTGGATGCCGTTGACATATCTCACTGCTTTGATTGCTATGTTCGTTGTTCCATTGAGGAATCTACCCAGCGGAGGAAGAAGAAGATTCTTGGCAACTTTGCGACGTGTGAGCTTGGGCGGGCTTGCCGAGCCGCAGGACGGCAAGTTTGGGGACATTCTGTTGGCGGATGTGTTGACATCGTATGCCAAGGTTTTTGGAGATCTCTTCATTACTCTATGCATGTTCTTCTCGGCAGAAGGTTCGTCTACACAGCGACCTGATCGCAATTGTGGAGGAACAGTGCTCGTACCATTCATTATGGGAGTGCCGAGCTTGATACGATTTCGGCAGTGCTTGATCGAGTACTTTCGAGTTCGGCGAGCCCCATACAAAGAGTCCACAGGATGGGGTGGCCAGCACCTGGCCAACGCTCTCAAATATTCGACTGCATTCCCCGTGCTCATTACCAGTGCTTGGCAAAGGTCGACAGAAGACCCCGACTCCAAAGCAGCTCTTCACAAGGCTTGGCTTGTTGCTGTACTCATCAACTCTCTGTACTCGTTCTATTGGGATGTGGCCAAGGATTGGGACATGACACTTTTTTCCCCAAAGCAAGATCGCGAATCACCCACTCATCCTTTCGGACTTCGAGATCGTCTTGTTTTTAGGTATCCTAACCTCTACTATCTAGTGATTGGCGTGGATCTGATGTTACGATGCACATGGTCCATGAAGCTCAATGGACGTCTTGATAGGTTCAGCGATTTAGAGGGAGGCATCTTTCTGATTGAATTCCTCGAAGTGTTCCGTCGATGGGTATGGATCTTCTTCCGTGTCGAGACAGAATGGTTGAGAAACAACTCTTCAGGCCTTGGAGTCGACGATATCCTACTTGGAGATTACCAAGGCAAAGATAATGAGGACGATTAAGTGCGTCATCAACAAAATTACTGCGGAACCCAAACGGCGGTCAGCTTGGTCAACTGGGGCCGGCTGTATAGCAACTACGGCTTCACTAAGATACTCGAATACGCCTCTGGACCAAGATTTGGGCGCTTTCCCCTAATTCTATGCTCCTCGCCAAGTCAACATTCCTCACTGAGGCTTCGTGCTGGGCCAGATACCCTAATAAATCAGGGTTTGGCCGGCAAAGGCTTGAGTTGCCACGAGGCCATTCCCGGTAACTGGGAAAGTTCACAGATTCGTGATTATGACCTGACGATCTTCCTATCCTGGCCCGGATGGCTCGTCCCGCGTCTACGTGTGATAGCTTTGCCCCTCGTGGACCAAGGTTCGATCTAATTACAAATATAGCTATATCAAACGAATTGAAGACAAATTGGAACTCGGTGAAAGTTGACGATACTTCCGGAAACACATAATGTTACAATATGGTGAATCTTGGAGGTGCCGGCCTCATTGGCGCGTGTGATGGCGCCCTCTGACTTCTAGCGACTCCGTTGCAGTGTCGTCTCTATTTCTTTTTCTTGTCTTGTTTATGGGCATGGGCAGGCGGCTTCCAACGATAATGGCTTTTTGCAGTGTGCGTGCTTCTCAGGCCGCCACATCCAGATGCAGAAGATGCTTTGAGATCTTCGTTCACTTAACCGAAAAGGAAGATGGAAAGACCGACTTTTTCCTTTGTGAGCACTTTGTGAGGCTTGGGCGGTCTGTCTTCGCAATCAAGACACTCGGGAGGGAAAAGCTTGCTGGAATGCTACTCACGGCCTTGGCCAATATGTGTCGCTCGACTTACTGAGCCTAGACTCAAGCCTCCCGCCACAACCCGCTAAATCCCAGGTGACTCCGGAGGGAAATGGGATTCTATAGGCTTGATCACGTCGCCGGACTATGACGGCTCAGACTCACAATTGCCTGGAGAAAGTCTTAAGATGTAGTTGGCGACTCAAGGCCACGCAAAACGAGGCTTTTCCTCCGACTCGCATTATTAACACTTGCTTTGTTTGTGCTTCCTTCGAATTCAACAACACAGTCATTTCAACGACATCGATCTCTCAAGGTGATATCAAAGGATAGGCAGTTCTTTTGGAGGGGTCAGCTCGAAGTTCGCAGTACTTGTCCAAGACAAGGGCACTGTACGCTTTCAAGGTTAGATCGGGGACCAGCTTTTGTCGTTCGCGGGACCACAGGGTTGCAAGCCAACAAGTCGTCCTGCATGCAGGGCCCTGACCCTGCGATATCCTGACGCGGCCGACTTATACAGCAAACGACAAGATCGAGCAATCGACAAGTGCGGACAGTCAACCAAGATGACAAGTTTCACACGCCCAGTGAGCAGTATCGAACTCGTACTGCCACCTCAAAATGCATACCTCTATCGCAATAGGCCCTTGCCCCTACCTCCAACGACACTCTCCAGGACTTCATCAAAGGCGAAACCACCACCAAGATTCAGTGCTTTCCCGCAAACATTAGGCCCAGGAAATGATCCCAAAGCCTTGCCTCAGGAACCCCCTGTGATCGTTCCCAAGGCTTTGACAAGACAAAGGGCATCGCGTATGAGTATATCAGGCACCACTTCACTCCGTGAACGAAGATCATCTCAGAAAATTCAACAGATTACGGGCCACGACGTTGGACCTGGTATTGATTGGACGTCCGCTATATCTCGGCCTCAGTATTCACCATCTATTTCACCTAAATCCATGCGAGACGACTCGTCGAGTGGTTACGGCATCTCTTTGGACGAACCTATATTTGATGATGAGCCTACACCACTCGCAGACTATCAGCCAAGATCTTCTGACAGCAGCATGCCTCCTCTCGAGCCAGACTGTGATAGCGTGTTGAGCAATCACAGCTATACATCTCCGGAATCACCCAAAGCCCAAAGAAGATCCGTTTCACTACATGTGGCTAAGACAAAGCGTCTGAGTTGTGCAACATCAACAATGACAGCATTAGAACCAGTTCCCAACTTAGAAGACCCCTTCGATGAGGATGTTAATTGGCAGGCCGGATCATGCTACAACTACTTCAGCGACCTCGAAACAGCAGATGAGTATCATCGCATTGCCACCAGATTGGCCAACAACGACAAACGGCAATCCATATACGGTGCTTCTTCTCTTACACGATCCCGCACCTCGCTCAGTCGACGTCTCAGTGTTGGGGCAAGATCCCTCTTTACGCGAAGGAAAGACTCGGCTTTGTCCACGAGCTCTAGCCGAGCATCTCTGACCGCCGCCAGTTATCCTACAAAGGGGCCATACTCACCTTCAATACCTCCTTCATCAGAAACTGGTAGTGTTGTTTCTCCGCCACACAGTACGTTTGAAATCGATGACGAAGATGAGCTTTATGCAGATGATGGCAGTATGAGGGAAGTCGTCAAGGATTTCTTTGCACGGAGAAGTGAGGAGCGCAACTCGATGGAACTGGGGATGCCTCGTTCTATACCACAATTGCCAGAGAAGTCTCCAGAACACAAGTCTTTGACAAGAACAGGAGTGCAGGTCAAGGACCTGATCTCAAATGCACGTGACGGAGCGAGGTTGATTCAAGCTAGAGGTGAGAGGAGAAGAACTCAGCTCAGAACTCAGATCAAGATGATTCCAGAAGAAGAGGTTGGACGTTGAGTCATAATTATAAGGAAGACATGGATGACACTTACTGAACAAGGTCTTGCTTGGTATTGTATTTGAGCGCGGCGTGTCGTATTACACAAGATTCCCCCAAAATGGTTTTCGATTAATGCAACTACTCTATGAGAATATGAACTAGACCTGAGAGCAAAGTGAATTCGGGTTGAAAGATGATATGCATGGCCCAAGTTTAGTACTCATCAGCAGACCCTGGTTGTTTCCTTATACTACCTATTTCCTGCCTTGACGATTCAGAAGAGATTGTATTAAACAATTGTTCAATATGTCTATCTAATGCAACAATCGTGAAACCCCAAGCTACGCTTGTACTTTGTTTCCATCGGACTAGTTAGGTAGTCTTGGGTTCATAAGTAGAGCCCCAGATTGCATAATATTAAATACGCAACATATATTGATAATGATATATTTGATAGATTAATTTAAGCTTGTGGGAATATTCCGGTAAGTGAGTGACGCAGCTGTCGAGTAAGCTGGGTTAATCTTCAATCGTTTGTCGAGAACATGAAATGGCATAGCTTTACTTCCTTCGCTGCTGTTATTACTAAAATATGTGTTTCTTTCCTCCGTGCCTAACCTATCAATCCTAATGAGAACCGTGATACGTACTTTTTGTCTCGGGCTGTTTTCCCCTACCCATAGACTTACTTAGGTATCGGTTGTCTTCCGAGCCCCGCCCCCGCAGATCCAGATCCTCAAGGTCCGGAGCCGGAGCGGCTTCCTGACCGAGGCAACTTTTGGTTTACGGTACTTATCTCTTCCCCCCCAAGGCTCAACCTAGAGACTAACAACTGCTTAACCAAAACAAAGAAAATAATACATTCATAGTGAGCCATCACCTAGGAAGCAGGTTCAGTGACTGAGCTTGTCTTCTCTGGGCTATTAGAGTTTCGGCCCTCGTTGATCACCCATCATGATCTACGAAACAGGAGCCTCTATCAATAACGGGACCTCAACTGAGACACAGACTGAAAGCCACAGCATCACCGACGTTGACGTGGTTGAGGCGCTACAGAAGGGCATCCGCGAAGCTACCAGGGAGGAGCTGATCAACCACGGAGAGGCGTCGCTGTATTATGACTCTCTGACCATGGCACCCTTAAACGCAATGTCCGCTGTGAGTTGAGTCGAGTTGTTCACCTGTGCTCTGCTTGTCATCCGCATATTTCACATCTTGCTACTTCAATGCGTCTCTTGAGCGTCTCTTCACATATATCCTGCCGATTGCTGACCAACATCATATCTCGCAAGGCCGCTATTGCTCGTTTCCGTGCATACAAGCCCCCTCCATTCCCACTATGGGATCGTCTACCCGTTCGGAGGCGGGCAGCAGTCTTAGTACTACTGTGTGCTGACCGTCGCGGCGATTTACGTGTGGTTATCACCATGCGCGCTGCGAGTCTGAGGAACTTTTCTGGCCATGCTGCCTTTCCCGGGGGCAAGGCAGATGATCTTGAAGAGACACCATGTAAGGCGTTTGTTCTCAAGTGCCGTTGTTCCTTTATTAATTCTGTTACGCAGTCCAAATCGCCCGCCGAGAAGCTTGGGAGGAAATTGGACTTCCCATGGATGATAGCAAACTTCCAAAACCCTTCCGCGTCGAGCATCTTTGCTATCTACCCCCTTCCTTAGCTCGGACACACCTTGTCGTGAGACCCTGTGTTGCATTTCTCCATGCGGACCAGCGCACAGCAGGAGAACCGGCACCGACTGTTGAGGAAACTATGATTCCCAGACTCGATGCTCGCGAAGTCGCTGCCGTCTTCAGTGCACCCTTTTACAATTTCCTCCAGGCGCATGATCTCCCTCCCGCCCCGGGTGAGACACTGCCTGAAGGACAATGGT
Source organism: Fusarium xylarioides (assembly GCA_013183765.1). Taxonomy (NCBI): domain Eukaryota; kingdom Fungi; phylum Ascomycota; class Sordariomycetes; order Hypocreales; family Nectriaceae; genus Fusarium; species Fusarium xylarioides. The sequence goes on from SRZU01000151.1 coordinate 60,863, forward strand.
ACGATGGGTTCTGGAATCACTGGAAAGATCACCCCTGGCGGGTGCACAATTTTTACGTCCCAGTCAACAACCAAAGCATCTCGAAGCCGCGGCAGGATAGCGAGCAAAGCCGGTTGGTTGATAAGCTAGAAAAAGAAGAGGAACCAGATGGGAGATTCAAGGTATGGGGGATGACGGCACGCATATTGGTGGACGCAGCGAGAATTGCATATGCACAGGAGCCTGGATTTGAGCACAATGACAGCTTTGGTGATGAGGAGATTATTGCCCATGCGGATAGCTTGGGGGACCTGGGCGAGAAGATTCCAGAGAAGCGGACTGAACCTGGCGATGCGTCAAAGATGTAGAGATTTTGAAGGTACATGATAGAAATAGAAACAAGATCGATGAACGCTAACTCCGATATTGCTAGGATGCCTAGAGAGGCAGAGAGTACTAAATATTGATACTGGTGGATTATGATGAAAAGTGTCAAGCTTTAGGTTTCCATTTGCAATCTGTTGTACAAAGCGTAGATTAGTCACAACGAGCATTCCAGCTTTGATTGAAAGAGCCTTGTTTTCTTCAATTGAAGGTGGCGGTCGGTTTGACCTTATCAAGCTACGGAAATCGCGCAGTGGGTTCAATCTGACCAATCAGAGAGCGTTTTGCTGTTTACAGCTCAACACACCCCCCATTTGACTGCATATTGTTTATGCAGTTAAATGAGTCCTGAATAGCTTCAATTTTGCCTAATGCGCTTTTTACAATAGAAAAGAAATAGATAGATAATAGGAAATTGTAATGGCATTACGTTATTGTTACCCCAAGTGCGCGCCCTCTCGATCTCATAAACGTAAGCACAATAGGCACAATGAATCACAATAGAGAAGCGCCGCGCAGCCTTTAGGTCTTCGCTTTTTTAGCTATAAAAGCCTTCCTCTTTATCCCTTCGTGATCTCTTCTTCTTTTTCCTCCTTCAAGCTTCACGATTTTCATCATAGTACGTAATCATCTTACTAGCCCCTTGCCTCAAAGCATCTATCCCTTTAATGGTATGCTCTTCATCCTGCTTATGCGCTAACAATTCAATATAGCCTCCTGCTCTTAACAACCCTGCTGTTCATGAAGAATGCAATGATCGCCTTTAGGCTACTGTTTTTCATGCTAGTCGCCCCATGCATAACCGCTCTGCTTCGCCGCTTTACGCCCCTTATTTAAGCGCTGCAACTCATACCTGCAAGCCCTCTATTAATCTCTCTACTGCGCCTAATACCCAGCCTTCCCGCCTGCCTCTTAGTAGGTTATTTTGATCTTGCTGTAGCCATTCCCCTGGTAGTGCGCATTTATGCAAGCAACTTAATGCTTATTAGGTTACATGTAAGTCTAGCGCTCATTCTCCTCCCCTAAAAGGCAAAGCTATTATTATAAGTCTTACTTCTATCTCTTATTTATTATATGTGCTAATTAGAGGTAATATAGCCTAAGTCTAAACTTAAAGATAATATTCTTAAGCTTAATTGTACTTTAACTGAGGTTAAAAGCTCTGCTAGTGCTGCAATACCTTATAATAGTAAGGTTAAGCTTCCTTCTAATAATAATACTGCACCTAAGACCCCTTGCCCTGCTAAGAAGAAGAATTCCTCTGCTGCAGTTACTCTAGTAAAAACCCCTAAGACCCCTAAGACCTTATATGCTTTAAAGTGTAAGCTTAAGTTCCCTAAAGGCAAAGAGTATGCATTCCTATGCATATAGTGCTTTAAGGGTGCCTTATTAGGTAAGAGTCTATTATCTTATTATGCTATAAAGGATAAGCCTAACCTGAAGTGCTGTTATTATTGCTCTTATAGTAGTTATAAGGGTTATGCTAGCCTATAAGTGCTTTTATGTTTCTTCTTAAGTATATTACTAACTTATTTAGTCCCTATTATTTGCTTCCTCTAGCTATTACCCTTTGTAATGCAATTGCTAATAGCATTCATTCTGTAAGTTATCTATCTTTCTTTATCTATTTGCTCTAAGCTAATTATTTATGCAGGAGATTACCTGCGCTAGGACTTACGCTTCAGTTATATTTAAGCTCTTTAAGGCTTACCTTACCCTTTTTACTATCTCTAACTGTTATATTCTTCCTTCTTAAGTCTTTAAGATTCCTTATCTTGGTCTAGGTGCGCTTGCTTCTGATAAGGGGAGCTTTCCTAGTGTAATAGATCTTAAGGCTCTTAATATAATCTATAATAGCTTAGCAAGACTTAGTAGCATTATCCCTGTTAATAATAATAATAAAGTTAAGGATAAAGATAAAGATATTAGTAATAATACTATTATTTAAGCTTTTTAGAACTGTTTGCTGTACTTAGATAGAAGTGTTTTAGCTGTAGGAGATACCCTAGGCTCTTTACCCTTATTACTAGCTAGTTAAATAATTAAACTTTACTTTATTAAGACTTTTAACTGTTTAAGCTGCATAAGATTAAGTAATGCTCTAAAGTATTTAAATCGCTGCTGCAATAGAGCTTTAATTAATCTATCTGCTAGCATCTCTGCTATAGGTAAGTAGGTAACCTGAAAGCTCCCTTTACCTTCTTCTTATTACAGCTATATATTCTAGATTTCTACATAGTGCAGTTAAGTGTTAATCTTAGTGCTTAGCTCTATAACAAGATATATTATCTGTTAATTATTACAGTAGATAGTATATAGCTTTATTAGGTAAAAGCGCAATTTATTAAGAAAGCGCTATAGACCTATTGCTTTAGCTGCAGTATGCTTCAATGCAATCAGTTCTGCCTCTATCATAGAGGTTAAAACCATACTTTAGCACATTGCTTTTCACATTATAGCGCCACTGAAGAGGGTAATAAGATATCCTTATAATAATCTTCTTATTTCCTTATTATCTGTAAATAAAGCATTTAATGCTATGTAAAGTGCTTAAGTTTTATTATAATTGCCTCTATAAGCAATTATAAAATTATAAGTAATATAAAGATATTAAAGAGCTTAGTCTATAAACTTATAATGCTCTTTACTTAGATTTATAAGGTATTTAGAAAGCTAAGATGCTGCAAAAGCGATATCTAGCCTTACTATTACTGCAGTATATAGCAAAGATCTAACCTTTTCTTAATATAACTTAATGTAGGCTGGGGATGCTTAGTTCTCTCTCTTAGAAAGCTTAGTAACAGGAATAGGAATAGTAAGGAACTAGTTGCGCTTATTAAGGTCATATTTAACTGCGCATTTCTCTAGATATAAGTCGTAATAGAGGTAGATTTTCTTGTTTAGCCTATCTCTAACAATTCTAATTCCTAAGAACTACTTAGCTTCCCCTTTATCCTAAAGCTTATATATCTCTTTTAGCGCTTTAATAATCTTATCTGCAGCTTCTTTCTGCTTACAGTAATACAGAATAAGGATATTATCTATAAAGAATACTACTAGTATGTCTTGCGTTTTTGTGTAAAATAAGCACTCCTCTTCCTTGCTAGGTTTTAGATTAAGGCGTTTTAGAGTGCTTAAGAATTCCTTAAACTATAAGACAGGTAAGTCTTTCAGTCTATATAGTGCTCTTTCTAGCTCTATAAGCTTTCTAGCTTATTTAAAGCCTTGTAGGAAGTAGTATGTAACTAGAGGTTTATTTTTATTATATATTGCATTAATAAATGCATTTACTATATCTAGTTAGTAGATTTTAAGATTGTACTTAGCTGCTAGAGCGATTATAATATAGAATAAATGCGCTGCAAGAGTTACTATATATATGCTTTAGATTATATTTTCTAGTTATAGATCTCTATGCATATAGATTTATACTTTACATTTATCTAAGTTTCTATTCTAGTTAAATTTATATGTAAATACCTATTTTATAGGTATAGGCTTAGTCTACATATCTTGCTATAATATTACTATCTAAGTCTTAAAGTCTATAAGCTTCTTTACTTTAGCGTATACTGCTACAAGGAATAGCTCTTTAAATGCATAAGTCTCTAGCTCTTTCTATATCTTTAGAGGTAGAGGGAGTGCATTCTGGTGAATCTTTATAGGCTCTAAGGTCTTATATATCTGCTTAGGCTTTAGAGGATTAAGCTTTAGGTCTAACTTTATTATGCTCCTCCTATTAGCTTTCTTAGCCTTTTTAATTGCACTGAGGAAAGTAGTAAAAGCTATAAGAATGCTTCTAGGATATAGTAGCTCTTCTCTATAGTAATTAGTTAAGAAGAAAGCTGCTTCATTATCTTATCTATGCCCTTGCATTTTTATCTGTATTTTCAGGTCCTATCTTGCGCTTTTTCTTTCTTGCTTAATATCTTATTATTAAGCACTGCATCTTAATAGTTCTCCTGCAGGTTATCTTTTCCCCCTAGGGCATCCTTGGCCCCTTTTTAGTTATGCTTTATGATTTGCTATAAGCTCTAGCTGTATTATTACCTGCATTTTTGCATCTAGTAGAGCATTAGTTTATATCTTAACTGGTATTATAGAGTGCATTTAATATCCTAGTAGAGCTAAGGTCCCTATCTCAGTCTAATTTAGTATTCTAGAGCATTTAGGAGTTACTTCTATTAGTTTATTTAATATACACTTGCTATCTAATAGCGCTTTTTTTACTCCTTAAAGGTATTATATTTATGCTTTTTAACTTTCTATTAAGCTTCTAGGGATATTTCTAGTAGTACTTTATTATCCTTAAGGTATAATACTCTCTTCTAGTAAGCTTTTATTTATACTAGTAGAGCTTTAAAGCTCTTAGTTTACTGCATTATCTTCTACTTTAAGAGGGGTTTCTTCTCCCTGTATTATCATATTAGGGCTTAAAGGAGTTTAAGCTGCACTGCTACCCCCTAAATGCATATCTAGTTCTAGGGTCACTTCTAGCATTCTAAGTCTAGTTAGTTAAGGTCTAGTTAGATCTCCTACTGCGCTTTAAGTATCCTTTATACTCTCTAATTTTTATAGGATGCTTATAGGCATAGTATTTACCTCTAAGCTTAACCTAACTAGTTGTTTAACTAGTGTATCTACTTAAGGAGCTCTTTCTATCTTAGTCTTGTCTAGATAAGACTAATCTTTGTAGACTACCTAGTTATTAAGCTTAACAATAAGCTCTTTTAACTGAGGCTTAGTGCATTTATTATAAAAGATAGATTCATTAAACTATACATTTTATATTATTACTACTCTCTTAAGGCAAAGGATCTAGATATAATATATATTGCTTATAATATATCCTACTAAGTATCTAATATATACCCTTAGCTTAATCTTTATATTTCTCTTTTCTTTTCCTCCTTCCCTTTCCCTTCTTAGGGGGTATGTGCAGCAACTGTATGCAAGCAGTAAACTTATGCTTAGTTTAAGATCTGCATTTTCTTTTCTTATTTGCAACAGTATGCAGTATTTAAACTATTCTTTAAGTACTTCAATTGGTAATTTCCATCTAAGTCTATATAATAGGCTAATGTTAAGCAGATAGGATGCTGTTTTAGTGCTCTTAGGCTAGAGCTCCCCTAGCAGGTTAGCCCTATAGAGCATTAAAACAGATTTTATAGTAATTTGCTTGCTGCTTTATTTAGCAGCTCTATTTGCTTTATAAGTATCTAGTAGTATAAGCTCTAGCTTAATGCCTTAAAAATTTGCCTAGTATTAGAATTAAGTTAACCCCTTAACTGCAATTATAGCGCACTTATTATCTTAGCAGATTATACAGATTACTACTCTAAATTAACATTATACCTAGCATTTAAAGTAAAATAGAGTGTTAAATACTATATTATGCTGCTTTATATATAAAGCTTAAGTAAATATCTATTTACTGTATTTATCCTTAATAACTAGCAGCTATCTTAATCTATTATAGCCTTCTATATAATCTTAAAGATCTTAATATATATACTAAAAGGGTCTTAGAGCACTCCTTTCTGACTTTCTTCTTAAGATAACCTAAGTAGCATGTATTCTAGCATAGATCTTGCACTTAATTCTTAGGATTCCCTTAATCTTAATATTCTGCGCATGCAGTATAGCCTTCTTAAGCGCATCCTTTAATAAATATCTAAGTCTTAGATGCTATATTATTGCTATATCTTCTCTTAGGTTAGGTTAATCTTGCAAAGATCTCTAAGGGAGCATTCTTCTCTTGCTAGGAATGCTTATTATAATCCCTGCTTAGCTTATTAGTATTATATTATATAGTAGCATTAATAGAGCTTTAAGATAGATATTAAGCTGCTTATATTTAAGGAAAATTAAGTTATTAATAAGCTAAAGCTTATAAATAATAACATTCTTATCTGCTAATCCATAGCATATAGTATAATCTTCTTTATATATCTAAAGTCTTAAATTATACATATAGGTAGAAGAGATAATATTAATATAGAATCCTTTAACTATATAGATATTACTAATTATTAGGTCTCTTTTATTAAGTATTCCCTTAAAAGTGCACTTTCCTTTTCTAATGATCTTATTAGAGGTTATACTAGATTCTACAATCCAGTCTACAGCTTTAAAAGTTCCTAGGTTAAAGTAAGCTTTATTATTAACTAAATGCATAGATACTCCTAAATCCTAGATTATGCTTTCTAAGAGTAGGTAGGTAAAGGCCCTAAAGGCTAAGAAGATGTATAGCAGTTCTTCCTTATACTATGCATTTAGGTTAAGGAAAGCGTTAGCATAGAAGTTATTAGGAACTTTAAGCGTTACATTAGCTTAGAAACTACTTAGGATATTACTGTTATTATCTCTAATGCTCTAATTATTGCTATTAAGCTTAATGCCTTTCTTTACTAGTTGCTTTCTAAGTTCCTTCCACTTTAGCTTTATAACCTCTTTATAGATAGTTATATAGTGCTCTTTGCCTAGATAGCTCTTCTGCTTTAGGTATCTTTTGCTAGAAAGTATATATATTACTAACCTACACTCTATAGGCTTCTACCTATGCTTTAGGGAATTTTCTTAAGTTTAGCATAGGCAGTTATAGCCTTCACTCATATCAGTAGATTGCGCATTCCAGGCAGCAAACACAACACCCTTCTTCTTAAATGGGTTATTTCTTGCAATTGCTTAGAACTTATCTGCTACCTCAAGGAGCTCTGCTTAGGTTGCCTTCTTATTGCATTCTAGCTATCAGGAGACCTTACTTGCTTTAATGTTAGGGTTTTGCCTTTTAATCTCTGCAATAAGCTTAGATCAGGTTAGGAGCCCTCTAGATACATCAATTGTATGCTTATTAAGCTTATTTCAAGCCTATAATAGTTTAAAACAGTCTTTAACTGCTTAAAGGAAATCTATTACAGCTACATCTCCCTTAATCTCATTCAGATTATAAGCAATAGCCCATTTATAGAAGCTGTTCTAGCGCTTATACTATACTATAGGCTTTATACTTGCATATTTTGCTTATCTAAGTACTAGGTAGTACTCCCTTTAGAGTGCACTAAGGACTTATATATTGCTTAGGGCATATTGCTTCTTAATACCCTAAATAAGCTTTCTTAGAGATATATATTTATTTTCATATTCTAAGTTAACTTCTTGCTAGATGCAATTAAAGGTAGGACTCTTTACTGTCTTACTAATCTACTCCCTTAAAGCTTTTTCTTTAGCAAGATGCTCTTTGTAGATATAAATATTGCAGTTATATAAGGTATTTATGATATTATAGAACTGTAATTGCATTAATATTAACTCTTAACTAAGTACTAGGTTATTATTAATATGCTTAGTCTTGTATTCTTCCTAGGTGCATTTAACTAAGTAAATAAGATAGTTATTATCACTTTCTGCAATGTTTAGGTTAATGTATTTCCAGATCCTAAGCAACATAATATACACTTAGAGCTCTATTAGCCATTTAACCCAGTTTTTAGTGCTCTGCAGGCATATAATGTGTACATTAAGCCCTCTAATAGCATTAAGTTTAGTTGCTTATAACATCATAGCGTTTAGTCTTATATATAAATGTTAGCGATGCATTAGATCTTAGCATAGTATGCTTATTTAAAGGGTTAAGGGATTTTTATGCAGTAAAGTTATGCATAAGGGTTTAGGGTTTACATTTTAAAGATTTAAAGAATTAGAATTCAGAAAGAATTAAGGAATTGCTAAAATGCTATTAGTTACGCAGTGGAAGTTACTGGGAATTGCTTCCCATCCGGGCTCATAACTGTTGTATAAAGCGTAAATTAGTCACAACGAGCATTCCAGCTTTGATTGAAAGAGCCTTGTTTTCTTCAATTGAAGGTGGCGGTCGGTTTGACCTTATCAAGCTACGGAAATCGCGCAGTGGGTTCAATCTGACCAATCAGAGAGCGTTTTGCTGTTTACAGCTCAACACAATCATTAGACTTCGTGTGTCCTTTGGGTTCACCATGGCCGTTTCATAAACGTTCAGCCCCTCTAATGGCATGCGTTATCCTTGGTAGCAGAAGTTCGCTTTCCAAAGAATAGATATCCGAGAAATGCGCCGAGAGAAACAGCAATCATAACCCAGCCGTTGTATGTCATGAAGATAAGCCTTGTTTTATTAGAATTGTGAGCTGTTAACCATGGCAGTAGACTCGGCTACTCACATGAGCATGAACGCATAAAAGTTCTGTAGGCCATATAAGACAGCCTTGATGAGGTGAGCACGCTGATCGGCTTGTCCTTGGGATTGTCCTGCAAGGATGGGAGTCGACTCAGTAACGGGAACATCAAGACCTCCCAGGAAGACTTAGCAGGGCAATTTCCCCCAGAGAGTAACACAGACAGGGCAAGGAGATACAAAGCAACATTCTGGTTTTGTTCTTGGGGTTCCTCAGAGAGGAAATGTATTTTATGCGGTCTTGGAAGGGAGAGGAGGAGCTTACTGGGTGCGGCTCGAACGCGATTATCGAGGGCTTCTTCGTACTGTCGCGAGAGGGAACGAAGAGCTTCGTAGCCGACGGCGAGGAAAATTACAGCGACGAGAGAGAAGAAGAGGAAGGTTGTCGAGCGAACGTGCCATTGGCGGAAGACGATGCAGAGATTGGTGGTGTCCCAAGTGAACAGCATCTACCATGATCAGCATTTGTACATATAGGTAGGAGGAGATAGCTCCATACGTTCATGCTGCACATATCCTTCATGCCTCCTCCGTGGCCATGGTCCATATCTCCGTGGTCCATTCCACTGTGGCTCATGCCGCTGTGATCCATGTGTGCGTGATCCATTATCGTGCTGTCGTGATTTTTGTTCGTCTGATCGCTATGGGTAGGTTCATATGTTGTAGTTGAGTCAGAAGTTTCCGAGAGGTGGTCAAGTTAGTGTATTGATATAGGTAGAGCTGCTGGGATTCATGAAACCAGCTCAAACGTGCGCAGGATCAGGCGGACCCCTTCAGCCCTGGTGGTGGTGTTAGAGGTTGGTCGATAATGATAACAAGGAAGTGATGGAATGACGCGACAGTCGAGGTACTTTGTTTGATGCAGTAGAACGTGTGAGGACCAAAGTACAGTGTCTCGGCTAGGGACTTACAGTGGAAGGGGGGGCGTTCCGACGGCCACTTCGTCCTCTGTACCTTTCCCGACGACCAACAAGAACCAACTGCCGCGGAACTGCGGGGGGCCCTACCACAGCTATTCCATCATTTATTGATGTTTATCAGTATATAATATAACATACTTCTCTTCCAACTATTATCCTGAGTACTTGGTATCTTCTTGTAAAGTCTCGTTATATGTAATTGGTTGAAGTCAGCCTCTCCCGTGACATCCGCAACTGTACTTTATTTACCTCCATAACTTACAAATTATCCGCAGTTGACGCCCCTCACTCTTATCAATCTTTGACTTCAACTACCTCTTAGCATTTCCACTGTCCACGATATTAAGGTAGTTTCTCATCTTTACTTATAATTCTGTCTCCATACGCGGGCATACGAGTAGCCAGCCATCTCGTCATGCTTGGGCCACCAGTCAACCTTCCAAAGTGGTGAGTAATCTCTTTGACTCTATACAATTCGAAAGACACAGAATATGGAGCAGGCTCACTAATCGACCCATTATGAGTACAACAGGCTTGAAGAAAACTCCCATCTGCTGCAGCCCCCTATCAACAACTACTGTGTCTACAATGAAGACTTTAGTGTCATGGTAACTCACGCTTTGCTAATACTCTAATACCTCGTGCTGAGAACGTAGCTAACAATTGTCATCAGATCGTTGGTGGTCCAAATGCCCGCACTGACTACCACATCAACCAAACTCCCGAGTGGTTCTACCAATACAAAGGAGCAATGATGCTCAAAGTCGTCGACGAGGGGGAATTCCGTGACATCATCATCCGTGAAGGTGATATGTTTCTCCTACCTGGAAACACACCGCACAACCCCGTCCGCTTCGCCAACACAGTTGGAGTTGTCCTAGAGCAGCGTCGTCCTAAGGACTCACTCGATCGTATGCGTTGGTACTGCGGTGACTGTGGTGAGATTGTTCACGAGGCTGCGTTCCATTGCACCGACCTTGGCACTCAAATTAAAGCAGCCGTCCAAGACTTTAAGAGCAGTGAGGACAAGAGGACGTGTTCCAAGTGTGGTACTATGGCTGATGCGGCACCGAAGCCGGGCACTATTCAGGACCCCAATCTGGCGTGATCCATCAAAATGTAGCAAAAAGTTTGTATAAAAAGGTCAAAGAGGCGGCGTATGGGTATGAAATGTGGTGATGTAGTATTAGTTGCAGAAAAATACCTCTCATGTCTTGATATTCTACACACTCATGTCGAGGGTTCTTACTAGGATACAACTCACTTCAACTTGTTCAGCTTCAAGTCTCGGCAAAACTATATGAGCTAGGCGATTCCTCCACGGGAATCTCAATGGCACCCTCCTCCAACTCCTTTCCGTCAATTCTCACACCCGCCCGAACAACATCACCCGGCACGGCAGGACCAACACCGGCAGGTGTACCAGTAAGGACAATATCGCCGGGGTGGAGAGTCATAACCTTGGAGATGTCGCTCAAGATACGAGGGATCTGGTAGATCATGAGGTTGGTTGAGCCCTGTTGCTTGGTTTCACCGTTGAGCTGGAGGAAGAGCTCAACATTGTGAGGGTCCTTAATGGCAGTCTTGGGAATAATGTTGCTCAGAGGTAAGAAAGTATCGAACCCTTTGGCGATGTCCCATGGGAGACCCTTCCTCTTGGCCTCATTCTGGGCGTTGCGGGCGGTGAAGTCAATGGCGATAGCGTAAGCTGGAGATGGTCAGCCTTTCATAATTCGTGATAGTCCCACTGCTCGACGCACCTTTGATAGCATCAAGAGCTCCCTGTGTATCAGAGGCTTGAAGATCCCGGGTGAGCTTTCCAATCACGAGCGCCAACTCAACCTCATAGTGCATGTCAATGCCCTTGGGCCTCAGGACGGGGCCCTCGCCTGGTAGGACGATGGAAGACGTAGGTTTCAGGAAGAAGAAGGGCTGCTTGGGTTTGGTGTTGTTCAGCTCAGCAATGTGCTCCCTAATAGACAGCCATCAGTTTATGTCCTAGTGGTTGAACCATGGGTGAACATACGCAAAGTTGCGACCGATACAGACAACCTTGCCGGCCTGTTTGAGGCTAGACGTAGCTTGAGGGGCCATAGTGGCCATTGTGCGTCTCAGAGCGAACATTATGGCTACGAATGATGGTTACAAGAAGAGTTTTATCAGTTGTAACACTCATTCACTGGCTCAATGGCGAAATAGCTGTCGGCTTAAGCAAGCAAGCGGTTTCGGAACTGCTCCCCCGATGGAGAAGCTTCGGTCGGAGATGAGTCCCGGTAATCGAGTCGCGGGGTACTAATCTTTGGACGAAGTCTATACATCAATTCCGATCTACCCTGTGCCGACTTCGCAATATTATCAGAGGAGACCATGATTCAACAGTTTCTCCTCTATCGGTTTGCTTTCCGATCATTAGGTATCCTCGAAATTATACAGCCAAAGCATCAGCTAGCTCGCTTTCACTAATACAGAATCTTCGCTTCCACACTGAAGTTAGGTACATTTTCTGTAACCATATCTAAACAACTACCATGAAGTATAAATCAAACTAAATGGCAGATCAAATTCTACGGTTATATTCTACCTGTCTACAATACTTCAATAGTCTAAGCGTTGCTTACGCATATTTAACTTAATGAAGACCCACGCGCAGTTCAGAGGCTACCATATTCAATTCCAGTCAGCTGAGCCATTCACAAATACACAGGTCTCCCGCAGAAAATGCCTGAGGAAATAGGATCATCTGCATGAAGGTTTGGGGTAAATAAGTTCAGGATAGTCTTCGTGATCGAATCCGCGTGTCATGTGAGATCCGATAGCTTCATAGTCGGTAGGCGAGTAATTGGCATATCCTTTGACACATCTCAGCAGGCAATGACATATCACCTGTCTTCGTAATAAATCGACTACCAAGATCTAGGTTATAGGCAAGGAGCAAGAGGTGCTAGACAAATGATGTTATCAATTTTTCACAATAACGGGGATATAATACTACCAAATCTATACTTTTGCCCTTATGTACATATAATCATTCCACCAATTAAGCAACGTGAACGAACGTTCTCTTCTTAGCATTCCTCTCATCGTTCTCCTCCTCCCAATTTTCATCCACATAGTCCTTGATGCTTTTGTCACGAATCTGCATACCCACAACCTTAAGGGCAGCAATGTTGACTCCCATCTCATCCTTCTGACGCTTGAGAGAAGCACGGAGGTTCACACGGATGCCATCCAGCATAGCCTTCATGGTACGGCTAGCAACAATCTGCTTATGGTGCGTTTTCAGCATGAAGAAAAGGATACGACATGTCAAGGGCATGTTCATGGATCGCATCGCGAAAATATTAAGGAAAGTGAAGAGGATGGGGACGGAGGCAAAGGGGAGTACCAGCAGAGCATCGTGCAGCGCCGAAGCCTTGATCTTTTGTAAAACAGAGAGGACATAAGCCTCGGCGGTGATGTTTCCGAGGGCAAGGAAGACGGGGTTGCGTTGAGGAGGCTGGGCATGAGGGTTTGTGAGTTTGGCTTCCTCGTACTCTCTGAGTAGGTTGAGACCGGCCATGCCCATCTCAAGAGCTTCTGCTATCCTCTCACCAGCCATGAGAGTCTCTGTGGTCTGCTTGCTTGCCGCAGCAACCTCATTATTCTCATCTTGAGCGTCAGGGTCTCGCTCCAGTGATGTCGTAAGAGTGCTCTCGTATAGTTCCTCGATCTCCTTCTCGCGCTCTTCTTCGAGGAAAATCTGCTCCTCTGTTTCATCCCAGACTCGGATACTCTTATCATGGCCAGCACTAACCAAGAGGTCGCCACTATGGGCAACGGCAATAGCCCACACCTCACCATGGTGACCATCCAGTCTCTGGATCTGCTCGAATTTATCACCATCCCAATATCGGATTGTGCGGTCCTTGCTGCTGCTGAAGAAATGGTGCCCGTTGCCGTCATTGTTGTGAGGTACGAAGGCGACCTGAAGGATGCTGTCCTGGTGCCCGAAGAGAGCTTTGTGGCAGTCACCGAAATCAAGACCCCATATTCTGATGTTCTTGTCGGCTGAGCTTGTGACGATCAACTTGCTATCAAATGAGATATCCATGCTAAGAACAGGAAGCTTGTGACCATAAAGATTAAGGTAGAGTTTGAGGGAGTCAACGAAGAAAACCTTGACAGTGTTATCGAGGAGGGCAACAGCAATAAGACGGGCATCCGGTGAGAACTTGAGGCTCAGAATATCGTCAGAAACCTTGAGTGTTCTCGACTGTTGCAGCTTGAGCTTTGGTGTTGTTCTTCTTGTACCGAGCACTTCCTCCTGTACTATCTTGAAATCCCAGAACTTGGCTGTCTTGTCAGCACTGCCTGAGACAACGGACTGACCATCAGGGTGGACGTTGAGAGACCAGATGGCACCCTCGTGAGCATCGACACTATCAAGCAGTGCAGCCGAGGCCACATCAAAGAGCTGTAGTTCACCGCTCTTGGTGCCAACCACAACGACTTTGTCTCCTGGGAGGAAAGAACAGCATAGCGCATAGCCGCACTCGAATGTCCGAATGCAATTCTGCGTCTTTATGTTCCAGATCTTCAAGCTACCGTTCGATGCAGATGCCAGCATCTTGTCATCCGAGCTCAGCGATAGCGCCCTGATATCTGTTCGGTGACCAGGGAGTTCAACGGACAGCGCTCTTGTATAATCAGGGACGTCTTCCTTCTTTGACTTTTCGGTCTTCTCCTTAGATGGGAGGCTGTAATACTCGAGCAGGTTGTTTGTGGTTCCCACCAGCAGGTGAAGATCCTTTTGTCCGCTAGGGACGGCCCAGTCAACAGAGCGCACCTTGCCTCCTGTTCGCACAATGACATATTGAACAAAGACGTCGCTAATGTCTGCCTTTGAAACATCCACTGGCTCCTCTGCATTGGTCTCTTCCTCAACGACCTTCCCATCCTTCGCCTTCTCTCTACGTCTTCTTCGCTTGCGAGCCAGTGCCTTTTTTATTTCGGCCTCGGAACGTATTCTCCACACATCAACACCCTTTTCTGAGCCATGAGCTGCAAAGTAATCTTTCTTTGGGTGGAAGATAACTTCGGTTGTCCTGTCCTTACTCTGTCGATGTAATGTTCCGCGATCCTGAAGATATCGGACTGCAGCAGGTGTATCAACTTGACGGGCGCTCAATGCAAGGCCGTCGGCATCCAACGACCAAACTTTGATCTCGCCGTCGTTTCCGGCAGTGACACATCCACTGTAGTCTGGGGCCAACCCAAGAGCCCAGCACTCGCCGTTTGTCTGCGATATGTGTGTTTCGATGCAGTGCCTTGACGATAGATCCCACAACTTGATGAGGGAGTCTTTGCCAGTCGTCAATAAGAATCCGTCGTGTGTTCCTTCACCATCAAGGACCATCGCGTGCGCATCGTCTTCATCCTGGACCTGAGGTTCTGGCTCAACAAAATGAAGGCCAGTCACCTGATCCTTGTGTCCTCGTAACTTAAATTGGCCGACTTCCGCGACAAGATCCCAGATGATGATATCGGTGTCTTTGGAGCCGCTGGCAAGTCTGACACCAGACTTGTCGAAAACGAGTTTTGTGATTGCCGACTTATGACCATTGAAGTTGAGGATCACGGAGGAGATTCTGCTATCCCATAATCGAATACTGCCATCCTCGTATCCCACAGCGAAAACGTCCTTGTCGGATTTGCTTTGCGCAATGGCAGTCACGGGAACCGCGCATCTTTCATCTCTCCAGCGGCTTGTTACTTCGCCCTTCTTGATATCCCAGCAGAGGACCTCTTCATTCCCTGCGACGATCGCCTGTCCCGCGCTGGTTCCTGTTCGATCTTTCGAGGACCATACTATGTTCGAGGTCGGGGAGGCGACGACGCCGAAGGACTTGCCATGCTCGTATTTCCTATTTAAATTTGAGTTAGATTGAGTCGCTAAGCTTTTTTCGTTAACTTACAAGTACGACTTCACCATTTTTGAGATGTTGCGACCAGAATTGGCCCTTCTTAAGTTTTTGTCTCTGACCAAAGATCCTAGAATCTTTCCTCTATCCCACGTACAGTAACTTGGAGGGAATTTTTCTTATCGATAAGAACGTTATCCACCAGTTCCACTTGGGAGCTCTTTGTCACGTGTCTGCTGGGAGCTTGAGGCTCACCTAAGCCCCACTACCCAGGCGTCACCTAGGTACTGTAGCATACCACCTAAGCTCCGAGTAACAACGATAGTAAGGGCCTAGCATTCAAATCGACCAACAAGATGCTTCTGCTAGACTACCAAAATGTGCTTATTCAGTCGGTTCTGACGGAGCGTTTCTCAGGGTAAGATTATGCATACCCAATTATCTCCAAAAACAAGAGCTCACAGGTTGCACGTCAGAGCCCCTCCCGCCTCTATTGACCAGACGGTCAGCGACTTTGATGGCGTTACGTTCCATATCTCGACACCCGAGTCTAAGACCCAGATCCTTCTTTCGATCCAAATACGATGTTTCCCCGACCTTGTCAAGTATGGAGCTGAGGAAGTTCTCCAGCGAGAGTATGGCGACTACATGACATCGGTTGAGCCGGGCTTCGACTTCTCTGTTCTTGTGGATTTGGAGAACCTCCCGGAATCAAAGGGTATAGCAATATGCTGTCCACAGTCAAGGCCAACAATGCTGACGATTGAACAGAGGAACGCAATGAGCTAGCACTCAAATTCGCTCTCCTGAAGCGCAACGCTATGGCCGCACCATTCGAGCAAGCTTACAAGGAGCATTACGCATTGAAGGAGGAGGCTTCCAAGTTTACTTCCGAAGAAGCTCCTCAGGGCGTTCGAGAGGGAGGCCAAGTCAAGGCAATTCACTACCGAGAGGAGGAGGCCATATACGTCAAGGCCAGCCACGACCGAGTCACCGTCATCTTTAGCACCGTCTTCCGCGAAGAAACCGATCGAGTATTTGGAAAGGTGTTCATCCAAGAATTCGTCGATGCTCGAAGGAGAGCGATTCAGAATGCCCCCCAGGTCTTATTCCGGAACGACGCCCCTCTTGAGCTACAGGGTGTCCCGGGGGTCCAAGACACTGGATCTGGAGATATTGGTTATGTGACTTTTGGTAGGCTTTACCAGATAACACAGCCAACTTGATGACTAATTGAGCTGCAGTCCTCTTCCCTCGGCACCTAACTCCTCAGCGCATGACTGAGGTCATCTCTCACATTCAGACCTTCCGCGATTACTTCCATTACCATATCAAGGCTTCAAAAGCTTATATTCACTCGCGTATGCGAAAGCGAACTGCTGACTTCCTCCAAGGTAAATCATTTCCCCTGCATCGGCGCATTCGGATAACTAACGGTGCTCAGTGCTGCGCCGTGCTCGCCCCGAGAACGAGGAGAAGGAGAGAAAGACTGCGAGCGGCAGAACTTTCAAGGTGCAAGGAAACTAAAATCCTGTACCCACGGTAGTGTCTGCTCTGACATTGTTCAATAATTCAGTTAGTTGTTGGGCCGATAGATAGGGCGGTTAGTCGCGGGTAGTTGGTAGTTAAGCGAATGTTACTGTTAAAACTACAATTTAAATTCCACGACCATGGACAATTAATTGATCAAAAAGCTGGGCAGAATATAAGCTCCAGCCTACATACAGAGTTATTGCCCAAGTTCCACATAGTGGCACCTAATTGACGTGTTACTTGGCTTAGGCACCACCCCCAATTAGCGGCGGGTAGTCGAACTTCAAGGGTCCTTAAGATGGTGAGCAAGATCGCACCGACACATGCCGCCCATTTTGATACACCGTCAGCAAAGACGACCCTAGGGTCGCCACGACAATGATATGGCCGTTCGGATCGCGGGATGCCGACAAGGAGAAAGAGCAGAAACTCAAAGAAGAGGCGAAACTGCAGCACGTGTCATGGACCGACTCGATAAACCGCATTCGATCAGCACCTGTCGATGCAGCTAGAGAATGGGCGCCTGTTGTACTGTTCCCGCTCGCTGGCATGGCAGCTCTACATATATACACAAATTACGTTCGCCGAATGCCCGGATCAGCATATGTGCGCCCGAATTTCTTTCGTAGCCGAAGCATCTTTGGGCGAGTTACCAGCGTCGGTGATGGTGATAACTTCCACCTCTTCCACACGCCTGGCGGTCGACTTTTGGGTTGGGGCTGGTTGAGGAAGGTACCTGAAGCTCGCAAAGAGTTGAAGGACCGAACAGTATGTTTCCGATCCAAGTAGCCCTATCTCCATACTGACAAAGCTTTGACAGATTTCAATCCGTATTGCTGGCGTTGATGCCCCAGAATGTGCCCACTTCGGACGGCCGGCGCAACCGTTCTCGGCCGAAGCTCTCGCCTGGCTGCGTAACTACATCAGCAAACGCAACGTCCGCGCATACGTCTACAGGCGAGATCAGTACGATCGAATCGTCGCGACTGTGTATACGCGGCGGTGGCTGTTTCGCAAGGACGTGGGTCTCGAGATGATAAAGGCCGGCATGGCAACGACTTACGAAGCCAAGCAAGGGGCTGAGTTTGGCGGACGACAAAAGATCTACGAAAGGGCTGAGGCGAAGGCGAAGCAGAAACGAAAGGGGATGTGGTCTGGCAAGTCCAAGGATTTCGAGAGCCCAAGAGCTTACAAGACGAAATGGGCTGGCTTCGACCAAGAAAAACCCGGCACTTGAAGATGCCGAGTATGAATTATAATGTTTCTAAAACCATGGTTTGGTCCGGGTTGCGTAGCATTTTAGACATATCCAAGCATCTAGTTAGTGTATGTATTAAGAATTAAGCAAGGTTTAAAACCAGCAATGAGGTTTCAGCATGCCAAATTTACCAAGTCGACGCCTAGTTTATTTTTGGCAATGTAATAAGCTCATCATGCTGTCAGAACATTAGATTGGGGCAGGTAGTCAGTGAGCAGAATGTATCCTTAGGATCAGCGGACATATAATTAGGTAGCTTCGCAATGCCCTGGAAACATGCATTTACTTACCAATGCATTGAAAGACACCTTGAACGCATCAGGGACGCTGAATAGTTCTGAGTCAATAGTTGTCTGACACGTTGGCGGACATTGACTTACCCGGCGTCAGAGGCAAGGAAACGAAGTTGTCTCTTATTAAGCAAGGGGTATGATCCAGAGTGGTTTCATCTGATGAATTACTTTGTGGTGGTGTTGCAGAACGTATCCATATCTATGAGACAAAGGCAAGAGAATACAACTGCCATTGCTTCCGATTGTGTATCTGTAGCTCGTCAACTTAGGTGGCTGCACGCTGCTCAACCGGGCTATTATGATGTCTCGTATAACGCTGCTTAGTGGGTAAAGCTGGGTCGATTCATCAACATTCACAGCCCCACGACGGATTATTTCAAGGCTGCATAGCTCTGTCAAAGTGAAGGGAACATTTGTTTAAAATAGTTCCATTATGCTTGAGAACCACTCTCTTGTTATCACAATACGCGGGGCTTGGAACAATGCTTGACGAGAGGTTTACATAGTGCCAAAAGCCACATCCAGGAATCCTTGCCTTGTTACCAGCCTCCTGAATTTAGCGCGAGTAGAGGTAAAAAGTAAATGGAGCAACAACAACGCTACTCACTGCCTCTTAATGCTAGATTTTATTGTCTGGTTAAGTAGTCTTGTAGACCATTGCTACTCCGTACAGAGTAGCATCTTACAAGCCATGGCTTGACAAGGGTCAGTCCTTCAACGGTCAGAAGTCGAGATCAGGAATCGAGGACCAAAGGTCAGCAAATGATGTAGATAACAGAGCGGCAAACTCTTCATGCAAGCCCCCCCCAAGCCCTCCCCTGCAGAAGCAAGAATATCTCGTATTGCATAGCATCAGCGCTTGTGACATTTTCAAGATCCATTGTTAAGTATGGACTGGGTGTAAATGAATTCCATGTGCGCCCATGGTAGTTTCCTAGCAGGCTTGCGGCTCGAGAAACAGAAGCTCCACTTATCCCCTGGAAGCCAAGGCGAACCTAAACGTGGGATCAACTCTTCTTCCCTCTCTCCTAATTCTCACCTCATCCTCCACGAGAATTCTTAGCATTAGAGCTTCTGTGAAAGGAGGGGATAACTTATCTTTGCATCGCTTTGCCTTGCAAACTGTCACTCGTTAAACACTGTTTCTTCTTCTTCTTCGTCTTTCTATTGTTTGTATTTCCCAGCACAGCCACTGTGCTATTCCTAATACACCGCCCAGTCGACTCTACAATCAACATAACCGTTCAATAATCACTTCAATTGACACTACGGTATTCGCACTCATTAATACCGCCTCCTCTTATCTCGACTTGCTTCCCATCCTTTCGCCAAGCTGCAGCAATCCGGCATCTCCCAACCATCTTGTGTGGCCTAACTCTGCATTCCAGCCGTCGTCGACCCGGAGACACGATATCTGGTTCCTCATTCTTCCCAACACGCCGCTCAAATACCTGACCGGAGAACACGGACGCGTACAGGATTCACGAGACACGCAATTAAAGAGGCATCCCGTCCGTCACCCCACATCTCCGAAGCTGACAAGACTTGCGAGAAACTCACTGTTCAACGAAGAACTGCAAAGTCAATTGATCATCACCGGTGACGAGATCACTTGATACGAGGACGAAGCTCGCCGATAATTAAACTCTGGGTTGCTCCTCTCAAGTTTATTGGTTCCTGAATCAGTACGGTGGCGCACTCTACTACCCGTGGCTGTGATACGTACCACAGTCGTACACCTTGAAACTGCTTGGTATGTCTTTTCTTACAATTCCTGAGTACAACATATGGTGCTGAATTGCTCTGGTTATGCAATTTATCTTCATATGACCTTTGTCTGCTCTTTATTCCCACCACTCTATCCATTACGACGCTGTTATTTCGGTTGATGATTTGTTGTTTGCCGTCATCCCACCGACACCCATGCAGGCCAAGTGCTTCAGGTACCGCATTACAGTAAAAGGAACGAACTAACCGTATTAGGCTAGTGGCTAGATCCTCGAAATCCAATGCACGCCGAGAGACCGGGCATCGCCATCGCTAGCAATTTCCCGCATACGTGCTGCAGTAGCATCGCCTGTCGCTCAACTTGAATCTTTCAAACTGCGACTCTCCACCTTGATAAACAGACATTCAACGACTCTTATTACTACCATCTCGACCACGGACAAACTCCACGACTACAGAGAGCCTAATTTCTTTCATTTTCGAGTTTTCAGTCACGATAGCTCTCAGTGGACGCCTCGATTCGCATCGTTCCCGCTGTCGACCGGTTTGAAAGCGCGATTCTTCGCCCCTTGATATGGCCCGCACTTAATCCTGAGATGCATGCACAAATAAATTCAATTCCAACGACCACGGCATTTGACTTCCCTCAGCAGGGACACGATACGGATTCAGCGGCCAGACACACCATTTTGATATTTGGTGACGATTTATAGTTATGCGATTGCCTTTCCAACGGCGTAGCCCATCGGCACGCCAAAGCCACAGTCTAGGTCCCGTTCTGGGTCCCAGCCTGGCGGTTTTAGCAGCTCTGGCGCCATCTCTCACACATGCCATAACATTCAATCCTGTGCCGTCGCCAAACCTAGACTTCTCTAACCTGGGCAGGATCGGCATAGTTGGAGATTATGATGGAATTTCACTTTATGAATACGAGGGACAAAAAGAGAGCACTCGCAGTTCCAACGTTAGCGAGTCACTTCTGGCACAGATGCCCAACGGCGCGTTCGCCTCGATACTATCCACCGATGCGTCGATTAGAGCCATGTGCTCGTTCCAGCTCAGTAACGGAGATATGCAAGGAGTGGTAATTGGCGGTAATTTTACGAGCCTGGACGGGACGCAGTCAAAGGCAGTTGCTCTCTTCAACCCAAACACAACCGAGATCACCCCCTTGGACGGAATTGAGGGCGAGGTCAACGCACTATATTGCGACCAGGAACGAGATACGGTCTATGTGGGTGGCAATTTCAAGGGCGCCAACTCTACGAATGCCATTGCCTGGGTTGGTACGGATGGATGGACAAATTTGCCGTTCGCCGGCTTCAATGGCCCTGTAAAGGCAATCACAAAAGCTTCTAACGGACACATAATTTTCGGCGGAACCTTTACTGGTCTTGGAAACTCGAGTACACCCAACAGCTCCTCGAGCCAGGTCATCAATCTATCAACAGCTAACATTACGGACGAAAATGGATCTTCTGGCACCGACCCCAAGGACATCGTATGCCCCGGTTCTTCTTCGACTCCTTGGTTATTGCAAGACGACACGCCAGGGTACTGGGAAGCGAATTTTTCTTTTGGGTTTGCACCCACCAAGCTCAGACTTCGGAACACGCGCCAGGACGGTCGTGGCACCAAGACCTTCCGCTTCCTTGCGTATCCTATCAATGGAATCATGAATTTGACCTATGTCGATCCCGAGAGTGGTAACAACATCACCTGTACTAGCGAGTGCCCACTCCTCGACAATGAAGATTACCAGGATTTCACATTTGTCAACCGCGTCGGCATGAACAAGTTTCGCATTGCCATTTCCGATTGGTATGGCAGTGGAGGTGGTCTGGAGAGTATCGAACTGTTCCAGAGCGACATCTTTGCCTATGCTATTACCGACTTCAACGAGCCCAATTGTGGTGGAGTTAAGAACCCAGCTTCGGCTACCCACACTGGGCCTTGGAAGGTTTCTCCCTCGCTAGAGAGCAGCTCCGAGTATCTGACTGCTGAGCTCAACGATGACTATGACCCCGAAAAGATATCTGTTACATTCTTTCCCAACATCGTGGAATCTGGAAATTACTCGGTCAATATCTACACCCCAGGCTGTCAAGCTGATGACACCTGCGCTACTCGAGGCCGCGTTAATATTACCGGAGTCATGTCAGGTGATGATGATAA
Organism: Fusarium xylarioides; assembly: GCA_013183765.1. Taxonomy (NCBI): domain Eukaryota; kingdom Fungi; phylum Ascomycota; class Sordariomycetes; order Hypocreales; family Nectriaceae; genus Fusarium; species Fusarium xylarioides. The sequence continues at coordinate 83,242 of SRZU01000151.1, forward strand.
GGATACTAATTTTACATCGACTTTATATCAAACAAACGATTTTGATAAGTACGATCAGATATATTTCGGATACATTGAGAAGAGCTCGGGTTCATTCACCCCCTCTGTCACTCTCCGTCCACTTGCAGGTCAAGATGTGGGCACCCTTACAATTGTCGCTCAGAGGGTTGAATTCACTCTCACTAACTCCACTGGTGGCCTCAACGGTCTCTTCGACTTCGATCCAGAGCAAGCAGTAGTCAATGCTACTAGTATTGTGAACTCCCCTATCAACAAACTTGGCGCAAGTTTTGATAGGGCCTCAGGTGTAAGCGTTTTGGTCACGGATAGTAATACTACCTACGTTGGTGGTAACTTCACCTCCAAGGATCACGACAACATCCTCGCTATTATCGAAAATGACGATGTGAAGGAGCCTGGTGGCGGTTTGAATGGTGAGGTCTTCGCCATGTACCTCAACGCTACACAGCTCTACGTCGGTGGTGATTTTTCCAACACTGACAGCGGACCTGTGACCGGCCTGGATAACGTCGCAGTTTACGACACCAAGGAAGACAAGTGGGGTCCTTTAGGAGCTGGCCTCAATGGTCCGGTGATGCATGCCGTGCCATTGATGTTAAACATCACTGCCGACACTCCTGAGCTTGTGATCGCTTTCACGGGAGAGTTTTCTTCATGCAACTCCTTTGATAACCACGATGCCATCCCCGTGGATGGTTTTGCCATATGGGTTGCTTCTCGAGGCAATTGGTTGCAGAACATTGACGGCAACTACCCTGCTTTTGATGGTTCGCTCACGGCCGCTGTCCTAGATATTCCCATGGACGGTGGGTCTCTGTATGCTGGAGCTCTCTCCTCCGCACAACTCGGTACAAACGGCGCTGCTACCCTCTCAGACGATGGTCTTGGTCAGTTCCCTCTCAAGATCCGTGCCGCTACTCCGTCGTCAAACTCATCTGCACTGAGCCGTCGAGATGTTACTTCCTTTAATAAAAACACCACGAGCGTTGTGACCGGTATATTTTACGACGAAAACGATTACAACATCACCATCCTAGCAGGCCATTTTACGACCGAATCGACAAAAGGCGATGAGGTACAAAACATTGTTCTCCTTGAGGATGATAATGTCACTGGACTTGGTTCTGACATTTCAAATGGCTCTACATTTGTCACACTCGCTGTGCGGAATGGTATCTTGTTCGCAGGTGGTGATATCAGCGGTACCATAGACGGAACAGACATCCGTGGCCTTGTTTCATATGATCTGGAGGCCAAATCTTTCAATTCGCAGCCCGCCTCTGTATCAGGGGCCAACAGTACCGTCGCAGCTATCGCCGTCCGCCCTGGAGACTCCGGAGACGTTTATGTCGGCGGCTCGTTCGATACTGCGGGTGCATTGGACTGCCCTGGTCTCTGCACCTACAATGTGAACTCTGGCCAGTGGAACCGTCCAGGTAGCGAGCTCGAGGGCACCGTTTATAGCCTCTTGTGGTTGAGTAAGAACCAGTTGGTTGTTGGCGGTGATCTCCGCGGTAACGGATCTGACCAGCGCTTCCTTGCCAGCTGGGACGCCAACTCAGAGTCCTGGTCAAACTTCCCCGGTTCCGAAGACATTCCGGGACCTGTTGCGGTCATCTCTCCTGGATCAATCGATTACGACCAGCTTTGGGTTGCTGGCACTTCGCTCAAGGATGACAGTGTCTTCGTAATGAAGTATGATGGTGAGAAGTGGCATACTGCCGGGCCTTCCCTCTCTTCAGACACCATAATACGCGGCTTGCAGGTCTTTTCGGTGACTGAGGATCACGAAGCTGCCGACTTGTTGGACAAAAACCAGGTGTTGATGTTGACAGGCTCCATCGACATCACTGACTTTGGAGTTGCCTCGGCAACTCTCTTTAACGGCACAACATACCAACCATATGCGATGACAATCAAGGCGGGTGATGGCCCAGGCACTATTGCTGGCATCTTCACCCAGCGTAACAGTTTCTTCAAAGAAGGTAAGTTTACCACCGATCTTGCGTACAAACAACCGTACTAACCTCATGTTAAGAGAAGCATATGGCCCTAGGGTTTGTGGTTCTTATCGGACTTGCTATCGCGCTTGGTCTGATGCTCCTCCTTGTCCTTTGTGGCATTATTCTCGATCGCATTCGCAAGAAGCGGGAGGGCTACGTCCCTGCACCTACGTCCATGTACGACCGGGGCAGTGGAATGCGACACATCCCGCCTCATGAGCTCCTCGAGTCGCTTGGTCACGGGCGAGGTGGTGCACCACCACGTGTCTAAGCAAAGAAGAAAAAGAAAAGATTCCCGATTTCTAGGGTTCGTTGTCATTTTAGCAAGCTGCATACGTGTCTGATCTGATACCTTTGGCGTTCTGGAAAGGTGTATGGGATTGTTTTCGGACCAGGGAAGTCCATTGCTATTTTCGAACATGGAGACCCAATTCAGGTCCCCCAGCATGAGCATATGGGCTCTTGACACCAAAATTCGAAACTATGATGTTCAAAAAGCTTCGACTTGAAATCCACGTCCTACTTCGGCTGGATTCTGGAGGGGACCATCTCCAACGGCAACCAGTTTACCTCGACGACTTCGAGGCATGTTCTCTCAGTACCTCACCGCATTTCTCTTGTTTTCCTTTTTACTTCACTTCATGAGGTCATGACCCACCGGTTAATGTTCACCTGTTTATTCTTTCTCGTCGACACCCATACATAGGTGCCTTTGTCGACATGCCGTCTTTTCTCGCTGTATATTACCTTCTGCGCAGTTTCCGGCCCCCTAAACTGCTGAGGACCTCAGATTTTGCCCCTTTGTTCCTCTTTCAAAATTTCGTTGCTGTGAGGGCGCTGGAAGGGGAACTTGAATCACTTGAGGGCTCGGGATAGCTATCTGGTGGCTCTAGTTGAGGATGATTTGGTCGATGGCGCTGCGATTAGAAGAAGCCATCTAGCACCGAGCATAGTGATATGATACTCAGCTGACCTAGAGTAGCTTAATTTGAGTGGTTATAGTCTCCTGAATGTTCCCACCTTCCATATAAGTGACTTGCGGGTAGAGAAGATATTATGTCTGCAAGATTTCTATGGACTTCTCCCTGGGCATTGAATAGGAGCAGGTCGACACACACACAGACACATATATATATATACCCATGTTCTTCAGTGTTCACAATCTACAACTGTGGACAGACAGCGGCTATGTCTCTGAATCCGCCCATAACTCTGTTGGCCATTTACTAATGCTTGTTGGTGGCATTGTTTCTTGAGCAGGAGAGTTTCTACATCTCCCTTTTCACTAACTATAGTGTTTCTTGCAACATTCTGACCTTTGTGCCAGTTCATTTATGCTTTTTCAGTGGGACTATACAAATGCGCGATGCTACGTAGCATAGTATTTGGCTGCGAAATCGCACTCGTGTCAGCCCATTATTAAAACGATCCTTGATTCTGTCTCATAAGCAAGTGGCCGAGGCCACACCGATTGGAGCTTTGTGTTGTGACAGACCGGGGAGGGGGAGAGCTTGTCTTATCTTGTTCAGACTTGTCTTGCAAGCTTCCTCTGTCGGGGCAAATGGGGAACACTCTGGGGTAAGACATAAGTGGCTCTCCAGAATGAGTTGACTGGTTCTGTTTGATGGTTAATAAGTGAGGCGGACGATGTCTGTTGGTTGAAGCGGCCATGCACGTTTGACACAACTGCGCTGCGAGGATGCTCCTTGTTTGGAAAACGGCTACCGCTCGAGTGACGCGCCTCAAGACCGGCGTTCCTGGTCTCACATGAGATCAGAGATGTTCACGTTACTGGACTGTTAACACCTCGATGGCACATTCATCTTGATATGTAGCGACAGCTGTATTTGTTTTGCGACTACCCTAGACCCCAAGTGTCGCATCTCTTGTCATATACCCTCACATACCTACCTATTGCATCATATCATAGTTACAGAAAGTGGTATTGCTCTCTCTCTCTCTCTCTCTCTCTCTCTCTGTGCCACTCTACTTGTACCACGATACCTGTTCATGGAAATACACAAAGTAGGGCGGGGTTTCGAAGGCTCAAGACTCACGCTGCCACATCAGCAAGGTCGAGTATCGTATCTGTGAACCCTGTGATGAGTGCCAAGGAAACTCTGTTTTCCTTCAAAGTGGATCAGATCGGGTTCAGTGAAGACGTCGTGTCGGAAGCATAGAACCGCCGTATGTGATGCAATGCTTACAGTAGACTAACACAAGGCACAAACAATAACAACTACCTACCTGACGTTAACCTAACCTAACCTAACCTAACTACCAAGTAAACAGCCTTGCCTGCGATTGTGCTGAGGCCTAACCTGGGCTTGTAAGTTGTGAGGGGCATTACTCCCTAGCCTCAAGTTAGGAGCAGATCGATGACGCTGCAGACATGCCTCATCACCCCGCCGCAACCCTCTTGCATTTGCCTCTGGTTAGGTAGGCAAAGAGAGTCACTCAATGGTTGGTTGTTCACCTTTCCCCTGCCTCTGCCGAGTAATGGCAGCTCGAGCAGGATTCCAAGGGTCAACACCAACCTGAAGTCAGCATGCCCTATGACGCAAACTCTTCTTCTCCATTCCCTCCTCCATTGTCAAGCGCCGGCCGAAAGCTGCAAGGACGGATGCAGTCCGAAAAGCCAACTGCATCACGGAAATGGGGCCTTACCGGCGCCGCCACGGCATCATTAGCAACACCCAACGGTACAGTACCATAACTACATATTATCTCAAAGAGTCTTCTGAGTATATGTACAAGATGATGAACTATTAAGCAGCGTTCAGCATGCGCGAGACGATACGGGATATTCCATGCCAACGGGCAACGCCTGAGCCAACCACAGCAACGTCTAGTCAGTAAGCCAAGACAACGCGTAGCCTAGCAGTGGACGACGTCGATACTGGAACAATATGAGATAAACGCGTTACAAGGACCATTGCCGGTGGCAATAGTGGACGAGAGGGTGTGGAGTTCACGTTTGTCATGCAAGATAGAGCCCGTCACTCCAATTCACTCTACCGCCAGCGCCGCGGTAGTTGTGTTGCCCAGCGAATGATGGCAATCGCTAGAATCCCATACAATAGACGTACAGTATACGTGTGGTTGTACATATCGCCTTGGCGAAAAACATGGCGCTCTGGGAAAGCCAAAGAGCCAGATAAATCGTTCCGTTTGCATGTCTCGGCGATTTTACGGATGCATTAACGCCTCGTCTGTTCTACCAAACGCCGCACAATTTAATATCGACAGTGTTAATGGAGCTGTGTATAAGGTAGACAGACTGAGTGACCACTGGGATGCTTGCAGGGGCGATAGAATGTCGAGTCAAGAAATGGTGTTGCAGAGCCGTGACATGACTGATATGACATCCATGACCAAGAGACTAGTCCGAATTCTGCCTCTTCGAGATGAGTGTATATACGACTTCCAATGGATGCTATCAAGACAAGGCCAAAACGATTCAGTTGAGCAGAAACGACCGCCGCTTCTCTTGTCAGTGGGAGGTGTACCGGGGTAGACAATGGGGGAGCAGTGGGCCCCCGGCACTCAGTCGGTAGCGCGCTTCTACTTCTGTACCTCAAAAAGACTGACTTGGCTTGACCAGGAGAGAGTGAGACAAGGCGGGAGGCGCGCAGGGGTTGGCCAAGTACCGTGAGCTCAAGCCTAGACGAGCTAAGGCAAATTGAATGGAGCCTGGCAGAACAAAAGATCCTGAGAAGACCCCAGTAACAGCACCCAAGCCAACCCAACAAGGTTCTGATGGATGGGGACTGAAAAGGCTCCTCGACCTATCTGTACCCTTGGACACACACTACACTACACACTCCTGTTCCTCCCCAGGTGACATGGAATGGCTACTGTACATGTACACCTGTGGCCTGTCCGATGTCATGTAAGTGATGGCCTCATCACTTCATTAATCCCTAGTTTGCGGCGGACATCTCAATATATTCTCAGCCCTGCCCCTTGCTGGCAATCTGGTACCAGCTGAAAGGTTCTTTCTATCACAACCCTGTTATGTATCATGGCGCCAAGCGATTACCCCCTTGGGTCACGTTGGGTGATAGAGCCGCTAGCAAAAACAACGTTGCGTCTGCGGTTGCAGTCTAAATGTGCCTATTGCCCAATGGAGCCAGAGTTGGTCCATTCGATAAACACGCTAGACATCAAGACGATTGTGCCAGGGGCCTCGTTTGAGATATCGGATATCCAAACACCAAATAACCTTCGATGAGATGAGACAAGTCTAACTACGTGATCTGAGTGCACGGGTGTCGTTTTTGGGTTCGTGACGATCAAATGTACCCGAAGACTTGGAATCACTTTCCCATACAGTGCCTCACTCGTGAGTTCAGATTGTTGAGTCAAGGTTCAGTTGTATGTATGGTGTACCATCATGCTTCAGAGCGGACATGAATCCGAGTGGCCATCAACTTCAAATCTGGTCTTCGAATGAGCAACGGGCGCGACAATGCGCACGGTCGCTAGAGCGGAGGCTCCTCTGTTGTCCAAGAGCCTCTCCTGAAAGCCTTCTCCCTCAGCGGACTCGACTTGACAAGTGACAAGAGCTGCCGCGTCAGCTACAAGTGAACCTCAACGATTGAATCAAGCCCTGGCTCTTGATGCTCTGAGACCCAACTCAACTGGGTCCATGCCATACCTACTCTTCCTCACCAGTAACCAGTCTGAAGAGCCAAGACCCGCTATCGGGATGCCGAAAACGCTCATTGTCTCCACCCCATCATAGGCCATCACGAACACCTAGGTGCCTTCACCCGTCTCTGAGCGGTTCCTATTTTGACTCGTGCGTCTGTTATGCTTCTTCTTCTGTGGCACCGGCATTGCGGCGTCCCGAGCTGCTAGTTGCGCGCCAAACATGCACCGGCTACCTAGCCCCGCAGCCGTGTCCATCCAGTTACCAGTGCAGACACGGCTGTATCTAATTGCCTGTCCTGCTACCGGCCTGAGTTCGCTCCGGACGCACCGGCCGAGTCCGCACATAGAAACAGAGGGGCTCTGCGCTGGCGGTACCTTGTCGCGCGGTGGTACATTGACATCACAGGTTCATCTAAACTCACGCGGGACTGGGATCGATGTAAATCCACCGCTGTAAGAAGGATGCTGCGGAAGAAGTTCCCTGGAATTGATAAAAGGAGATTAAGATTGAGGCGTCAGATCGAACAACACAGGGGCAGGTCTTGGCAGCGGATTGGATTCTCCCCAAAATGCTGGGGAAGATGAGCATCACTCCTCTGCCAGGCAACTCAATGGCCCATTTTATCTCAGCTGTTGGTACAGTACAATACAGTGCTGTAATCAGTTCCCAACAGGATGGTTCAAGGAAGATTCATCTTGACGATCACCGCTGCACTGGTGCTCAACACGTGTTACGTGGACTGAACATGAGTCCGTTCGTCAACCATTGCCACGGGTTCATAGAAGCCAGCAAAGAAAGATCTACATGTCACCATCTGGGGTGACCCAAAGCGTAGATACCTATCGCCCGAGGTTATTCGAATTTCGTATGTTTTAGTGCCTGTCCGTTTCAAATGAGCCTCGAGTCCAGCATAGCACGTCAACACTAGTGTCCCAATCTCGTTGCAATGTCATGGTTCACGTGAAATCTCTTTGGACTCGTTGTACTTCTAGTCATGATCTGAGTACGACGTGACTGGTGGGCCGCGATGAGTCTTATGATGAATCGTGGGGGCAATATTCACGACCATGGAAGGTCCTGTTCTCTGGTATTGCTAGTGTGTAGGTAGATAGCTGGGATCAAGACAAAATGTTGAGCCGTGCATCACGGCCTGGAATCATTGCCTCAATGCGTGCTTGATACACGCCCTGGCCATGGATGAAAACTGTTGCCTGGACGGTGATGTATCGAAGGTTGTATGTCAGAACATACACCGAGTGACGTTTGTGATCATGGGTTTGGGCCAGTCCGGGGAAAGAAAACACTACTTTGAGATGGCAGGAAACAACTCAAACTCAAACCAGCGCCATCGGCTCTTCTTTCGCTGTAATATCACTAAATCCACTTGCTAATCTTGAATGCGAGATGAGATTTGATGGAACAATATCCAACTGATAAAGAATCAAAGCTGAAGCAAAGAAGATATAGTCAGGTGTGCCGTCGGGGTTGCAGTCGTTGACCGGGAATATTTTGAGGCGGGCTGGGGAATGCTGGTAGATTCTGAGACATACCCCTGCAACAAGGTCAACGCTGAATGGCTTGATTGCCCCATTCATGGAACCGTAAACCCATAATTTTCACTCTTGATGCCCCTTCAAATCTTCACGAGCAATGAGCGTTGTCCAGACTCACGACCACCAGCTCGGGCAGTCCGATATCTGCAACCCAAACTAGGAGCTGCTTGTCTTCGCGGATATTTTAGCCTTCTAGAAAACACAAGGAAGTTTGGCAAAGTGCAGCCTCACAGCAGCCCAATCGAAGTTGAGCATGTGTGTAACGTGGGCGACGTCTGTGTCAGCTCGCCTGCCAGCCCCGTAGTGATCGACAAGTCGTCAATCTCGGGTATCAGGACGAGCTAGATGAACCAGCACAAAGAGGAACAGACGTTGTATTGCAAGAGCACAGGGACCATGTATCTTAAAGGTTACGTAAAATAATGTAATTTTACAGTCGCGAGTATTGTACATAGTATTGAAAGTGGTGCACGGGGCGAGAGTTGCTTCCTGGAAACCCATGTTCTAGACACTGTTTCGTGTGCTCGAAGAGCCGGATCGACACCACGACGACAACGCTTGTCGGGATAGCGTCGGCATCGTTGACAAGGCGCAGATTCGAATGCCGGAGGGTAATGATGATCGCAAGATCTGGGAGATAATCACAATTAAAACCTCGCTGGGGCCCCTTGCGCAAGTTATGTTTCAACCATCCCTTTTCGGCTTGCCCTTTTCGAATTCGGAATAGTTGGTTCTATTAAGTCTTTCCGTCAGAAAATTACCATCCCAGCAGCTTGTAGAGGCTCGGCTGGAATCCGTATGAGGGCCAGAGGGCAAGCTCCTGCTGACCAATGCGTAGCACAGAGTTACTCAAGGGCCAATGATCTTGCCACTGTTCACGGAGTCCAAAGCCATGAGAATATTCGTTCGGCTGTGAATTCATTCCCCCTTGGATTATCCAATATAAGGAATTTCTTTCTAAAAGAAAAAAACAGACATTGCTTTTCCAGACTCACCGGGGCCCAAACATTAGTGCTTGGACCCCCCACGGATGTGTGCTTGTGAGAGCTGGAGCGAAAGAGCAGACTGTAGAAAGTGCCAAGGACTTGCTAAGAAACATTGCAATGTTGACAGCCAAGAGCAAATCTTATTCCGTAGCGGTCTGCGATGGCTGGTCCGACCACTCTCTGGGACCCCCTATCGTTTTCGTCGTTGACCCATCCCAAGCAGCTTCCTTGTGGCCTTTTGCATTTCCCATGCTTGGTCATATCAGATTGACGGCTCAAGACAGTTTGGTGTTATTTCCGTAGCAGGTCGAATGAAGAGGAGGGTCGCCCTTATCGACGACTGGCTGTATCTGGGTCTTCATTCGCGGGGCGCCACTCCCATCATTGCTATAGCAAACGGGCGGGTCTATCGTGTATGTACTCCGTATTGTAGAAGGCACTAAGCGTAATGGCTGTAAGTGGACTGTAGATAAACATCTTGTGTTCTCAACATTAATAAAGAGAGGCAGTTGGTTCATGCAGAACGATCTGTGGTCGGCTTGGTCCGTTTTGGCTGGATTTCAGCGACTAAATGTTAGAAGATCTGATGGAGAGAGAGAGGTAACATCCTGACTCTCTAGACTCTCTATGACTTTGGGAAAGAAAGGACCCCGCATCGATCACTAGGTAAGGTAGGTACCTAGGTAGAGAACTTAACGCGCCTACCTAATAAGGTAGTGTATATTTGAATCGCGGAAGGGTTGTTCCTTCATACCAAATCGAGGGTAGGTGCTAACCAGGGCAGCACCTTTGGTTCTTTTTTTTCTCAGTCCCAAGGCACACTTTTCCGTCCATATCCAGAGGCTAGAGCAAAAGGCCAACACTGGCACACAGCAAATCACACACACGCAACTCTAATTGATACACGATACATGACACGGCACTGAGTTTGATCTCCCCGAAAAGTCATCCTCATAATCAGGAGCCGTTCCCCAATATGGGGGCGGCATCGAGCTAGCAGAGGTACCACGATGGGTCAAATCTGAGCACAGGCAAAGCCACACGCGCCAAAACGTCAATTCTCGAGCGTTCAATCAAAAGGCTTCTACCAGCGAAGGACTACAGTAGTCGCAATGGGTGACTGCCTGACAGACCGACATCCAATCCCTTCAAGAAAATTACAATGTCGCAAGATTCCAACTACACAAAGTTTGGGGGCATAGGGCTTCAACCAAGCAGAAATTGTTTAGTGCCTTGGCCTGATAATTATCCGCGCTCATCGGACACTGATGCTGATACTACTACACCAAGATCATAGGCGGGCATATATGCAATGCTCTGTGGTGCCCCACGAGGGTTTAAGGAAGGCGCAACAGGGCAGGTGGAAAAGTGCTGTAGGGGACATTTGGAACTCCGGACTAGGGAAACAAAGCCGACTCGCAGCGTGCACTTATGATGGCATCACTGCAACACCACTTTTGGGGGGTCATGGTGGCTCTCCGTGCCCTTTTCCAGTGAGAGTGAGAGTGACGCCGTCCCACCTCGTTTTTGGAGCAGTATGATGACGGCGATGCCAGAGGTTCTCAGGGTCTTGTCGTTTGTTTGGTCTTGCATGACCTTGTCAGTGATGGACTGTTTCTGCCCTTGTCAGAGCCCTGTGGCATCTTTCAAGGGTTCACAACGTCAGTCAGTTGCCATCATATGCCAGGCTATCCTAGACCGTTGATGTCAATGCTCTCATGTCACCCTCCACCGTGCGGTAAGTTATCGTCCATGCCCACGGTTTGGCGGATGAGCAATATCAATGTCAACGTCAAGGCAATGCGATGGCATAGCATGCCTCTGCTAGCCCCTAGCGTCGACCTCAAAGGCTGTTTCAATTCCTTCACCGTCTCGCGTTCCCGGCGTTTCTTGTCTCGTTTGTGAGTTCCACCCACACTTGCTGGTGTTGCTTCCTGACGTACCTTACGTCAGGGCTCTCATGGGTAAACACCCTTCCGCGACAAGGGCGTCTTGTGGCCGACGCCTCCCGTGGAGCTTTTGGCGGCTTTTAGCTCTTGTCAAGTATCTGGTACGTCTTGGACTCCTCTTCCCACCCTTGGCATTGCTTGTTGACCTGGGATCCCTGGCCATTCCCCATGACCAAGCGCACGACTCGACAACGCCCACTGAAATAAAATCCACTCAACAAAAAGCTCTCTGCAATTCATTCCCACAACACTAGACATGCCTATGCGGATCCCTCGATGCTGCCGTTGAGTGGCTTGAAGGACCCTCGATTCCCACCCGCTGCCCGCGTCGCAACAAGTCACCTACAGGCACGCTTTCATTTGGCTCCCAGACCCTGCATATTATGATCCCGCCCTGTTCACCTCAATTCCCAGTCCAATACGTACCCAAGCTGCTCCCCTGCCTTGCAATTCATCTCAGACCCTCCACATCAGTGGCGTTCGTGAGTGCTTGGATAGCGGGGGTCCCTTTGCAAACTGCCGTCCGTAGCCTTACCCACCTTCACTTGTCAGTCTTCAGCTAAGAGCACACCCCCTCTCCATAGACATCCTATGCCACCTTGTGTACCCCGTAATCCTTCTCATCTGCCATCGACGCACCCCCTTCCGGACAGAAGAACAAGTTAGGCGGTGTTTGGTGGTGATTTTGGCAGGATCAGCCCTTAAACTGTTACTTGAATAATCAATTGTTTTGAGGATCTTGAGTATTCCATCTTCAAATTTATTGATGCCATAATAGCAAGTGTTCATGTATTCCTTTCTGCTGTCTCATGAATCTACCTCATCTCTAGCCTGGCATTGGTAGACTTGAGGGTTTCTTCCAGGATTTCTGATCCAAATCTCTTGAAAAGTCGCTGATCTTTGCGCCGTCTGGCACCGCGGACGCTACTATTTGGATGCCGTGGACTGTCAAGTCAAGTCGACTTGTGGATTAGAGACTGTCTCCATCATCTTATGCAGCCCACAACCCCCTGGTTTGTTGCTTGACCTGGCTACTTGGTCCTACGACCCTACCTCATCGCACTAACCCTGTCGCCTCAGCCATTGTGAAAAGACGTCGGCCTGCCGATCACTTAGACCAGAGTCGTCACACCCTTTTTTTTTCTTTCAGAGACGGGGGAACTCCACTCTTCTCCCGTAGCCCAGCCCGTTTCCAGAGGTAGATTGACGCACGTCAATTCGCACCCAGACACTTAAGACTTCGCTGATCCCACCTTGGCCCCGACTCAACTCCCCATATCATCTCCAACCTGGACGGGATCTTCTGTCTCTGATCTGTATCACCGACTTGGCTTTTATTCTAGTTAGGATCCCGCATCTGATCAACAAACCTTTTTTCCCCCCCTCTACCACGCTTCTGCCCACCGATCTATGTTGATATTGTACATCAACCTCTACACTTCACATCACCACTATCACGTACCAACATGACCATGACGCTCGACACCACTCAGCAGCGGTTTGGGCCTTCGTTGAATTTCGACTATTCAGCGCCCGCGCAACCGCCTGCATTCTCGAATCCATGGTCCTCGTCTTCACCATCACAGCATCCCCCTGCGGGAAGCAGTCTCTTTGTTGGTAGCCAACCTGGGCTCAACCCAAGCATCATGGCCGCAAAGCCACCCCATAGTCGTGCGAGCACTAGTAGCACTTCTTCAATGGCTTCATATGGAGGCGCGATGCCCGTTCCCAACACATCTGCGGGTAAGTTTAAGATGCTAGCATCGATAAGATGATCAATTAACTAACAAGACCACACAGATCTTCTTGGCATTAACAGAATGCAAACAACATCCGCTGCTTATGGAGATCCTACTTATACTACATCTGCCTCTCCTGTCAACCACCAATTTGCACCTACATCAGCTGCACCGTATGACACGCTGGGCTACGCACCAGCTCCCGTGCGCCCTCCACCCTTTGGGCTCGCTCCGGCTGATGACCACGCCAGAAGGTACTCCCAGCAGTAAGTATACTCAACCTGACAGATCTATCCCTTACTGACGTTAGGGGCAGTAGCATCCAGGATGAACGGAGGAGCTTTGCAGATGCTCTCGATGCTAGCCATGGCATGCTGGCCATGAGCCAGGAGACACCTCGACCTATCTATGGGGCGCGAAGTGATCGATCCTCTGTTGATTCCTATGGATTCCCTTCTACCCATTCAACCAGCTCTTCTATCTCTTCCAGTGGTAACTTCAGCTCTTACTATGGCGACTCCGTTTCTGATTACTCAACTGCGGGTTCTGATATTGAGTCGGTGTCCTCGAGGACCCTACCCAGACCTCAGGGCCTCATGGGTTCACAAATCCCGCCTGCCCCCCAGTCCATGATGGGCCAGTTTAGCTCCAAGGTTTCATCCAGTACACAGAAGAAGCATAAATGCAAGGTCTGCGATAAGCGATTTACTCGACCTAGTTCTTTGCAAACCCATATGTACAGCCACACAGGCGAGAAGCGTATGTTCCCTTGCACCCAGTAGATGCTCCACCTGCTAACAAGATGCAGCTTTTGCTTGTGAGGTAGAAGGATGTGGCCGACATTTCTCAGTTGTTTCCAATCTTCGACGCCACCGAAAGGTCCATCGTGGTGACGCCCGTTCTGAGGCTGGCTCTGAAGACCATCATTCGGACTAAGGACGTTCTCGGACGGGCTAAAATCCTCCGATCAAATACTTTCATGACGATTACAGGACATTAGTAAGAGAGATTGGAACCTGAAGGAGGCGACCCAACAACAGTCAAAATTACCATCCGGTTGGCGACAAATCGCATTGTTTTATCACCTGCAAATATTATTACAACACGGCTCAGCGCGGCATAGAGAAATGGGACAGAAAAGGATGAGAAATCATGGGTGTGGGGACGAGGAGGACAGCGACGGTGTATACGATTCGAGTCTATCGCTTACGGTGCATGGGGTTTTTTGCCCTTGAATTCTGGGGTTTACTATTGGTATTTTGGGATGGGAATAGGCGGAATGCTGGGCCGACCTACCGATACCCTTCCACGCGGCGTTCATGGAGTTGACCAAACTACGGTCCTGTCGTTATTCATGTTTAGGCACACGATGTCTTGAACTATACTTCAAAGCGATCGTTCATACCCTTTATTTTGGGGCACCTGTTATTCTCTCGACAATAAGGCACTGTGAGCACAGGGCATTACTGAGATGGCCACAGACGAGCTTTTAGGGGGATGCTTGTACTACTAGTTTCATATTTTACGGTCATGATATACCCAGTCCGGACCATGCACAGCCTGATCTGTCGATAATGGGCCAGGGGCTTCACAGGACAAAAGACAGACCAGGGTGTTGGCAAGATATGGGCACGACGATGAAGTTGATGAGAAGAGGTGCAGATTATAGAGTGCAAGCAGTCTTATAAGAATTATACTTGAGATTAAAACTCGATTACAAGTTGGGTATTGTGACATATGACGTCCCTCTTTTGAGCGGTGTGTTAACTGATCAGATAAATTCTACAAGATATATAAATTTATTTATTGCACGACGTGGTCAGGGATACGAGGAAAAGAGGTGAGCACTTTCCACAGTGATGGGAATCTGTGAGAATGCCATACTCTCTGGTGGCAATGCACGGTTTTGGGACAAAACATGACTCGCCAGTAGATGGCAACCAAAAAGAAAAGCAGTCGTGCTGTGTCAAGCAAGGATCGTAAAGGGGCTCAGCAATAAGCGCGAAGGCGGCTGGACGGTCTCCCACTCCCCTCCATCTCGCAGTCAGGTAATGAGATAGCCGCAAGAGGTGACCCTGGCCTGCGTCAAACGAGGCGAGGCGGTATTGCCGAGGGAGCTAATGTAGAGAGAACTGAGAGATGTCGAATTCAACGTCAAAGCCACTTGTTCAGTCGATGATAGCAAAGGTGGATGAATTGAGGACAAGCACTTGAGACACAGACGCGTAATGCAGCCCCTATTCCTCCTATGTACCAGCGATTGTAGGACGTACGCAAATGAATTTGCAGCAACAGGAACAGGAACAGGAGCAGACGGACAGGAGAGGAAGGACAGGAACAATTGGTTGACCATCCCTGCACCTGGTCTGTTATTGCCTGTCGATCATGACCGAGAATAGCAGACACCGGCGTTTCAAGTTGTGTACATCCCTACCGCAAGAGGCATCGTCATTGAGCCGATGGCATTGTCAAGGCTGGACAAGCTTTGTGGGGGTGGAAAGGTAGGGAGGGAGTCGACAAAGGTGTTGGTAGATTAACTTTGAAAGGTGAGATTGAGATTGGGTTGGCTTGAGAACTGAGGGTCCTTTTGGGTGAGTGGATGAGACGATGGCCTTAGCATGTATTCAGTTTAGCTTGCGAGAGGTGTTATTGGGGTGCTGAACTGATGCTGCTGAAGAAGGTTTGTTAGAAGTCAACTAGAAGGTTTCCTTTCACTAGAGATGAACATTGAAATAAAGGACTCTAGATACGACGTTGCGCAAGCAAAGTTGCAATTGATTGATTACAATAGAAACTGATTCTATATCCGTTTTTGATTCATCCTCAGTTAGTCAGTCAGGTCAAAGACTACCTGTATCATCTCTTTAAAGCTACGGAGTAGACCAAGGTGGGTTCATGGGGTTCAGTGGAGTCAACAAGGGAATTGCCCATCTCCCATTTGTCAGGGTCAATAATTCCCTTCTTTTTTTTCTTGCGCTCAGATTCCGCATTCCCACCCATCTCATTTTCTCATTCTCATTCCCCAATTGCCCCCTTGTCTTTCACAGTTGGCTCCCCATTCGTTGAACGCGTTACACCCTGCTTGTTGGTTGAAAATCGATCTGATTGCAAGCCACAAAACTGGGATGCTGGACAGCGGAAGAGAGATCTCGGTTTCAGCTCATGTCATGTCACCAAAGAAAGATGTATTGCAATTGAAGATGATCGGTCGCTAATGGCACGTACGTACACCTTAAGCATAGTACTTACTATTTTCTGCGTTGCCAACAGCTCGACAATTACTACAAGTACACATGGGCGAGACTGATATCTAGTGTTATGGAATTGCTGATAGCCGACCGAGGCGCCCTGTTACAGACGATGCATGTGGGAGACTCTTCCTCCACTTGCAGTACGCTGCTTCGGATTACTCGATCAGTTCGATAATATTCATCCATGTCCAGCCTCCACGGTGGGCAATTTACCCTCTGTGGCAAAAAGGACGCGCGCGACATGGCCAAAACATGTACATACATATCGTTCAACTGCAGTGCTCGCTGCGACAGTGGAGGCTGGCAGCCGAAATAGACGAAGGGGTTCTCGTGGTATAGACCCGGGTATTCTACTGCACTGTAATAGCTGCTGTGCCATGTCACGGCTTTGGTGATATGACATATGACGTCTCTCACGGCTGAGATGTGAGCGCCCGGGTCGCGGAACCCAAGAGATCCGGCGCCGTAATGACGGATTCACCTCCACGGCATGGGATGGGACTGGCCGATTTGTGAGACACAAGTTCACAACGGCGCTCCGAGGCGGTGCAAACGACCTTCTTTGGGGTTGGACAGGTTGAGAGAGTGCATGACCGTGATGAGTTCCTCAACTTACAGTAGAATAGCAGAAACAGGTACAAACTTTGGTATACAGGTGGACAAGTAGGTACTTTAGGGTTTATCTTTAGAGTACAGTACCGTCAAAGTCGTTTTGTCGCCCCATTTTAGCATCTAAGGTCAACCTTGAAGCCGTTGACAAAATGGCTACCCTGCTTATCCATCGCCTCCTTTCGACCCCAGCTTTTGCCTCCCACAAAGTGCGTAATGTTGTCGTAGTACAGTACTTAATTCCATGTTCACGATGCCACATGCTCTATGTACTCATTATGCAACATTCGTAAAAAGGAAGGGAAAAAGGACCTCGGATTGATTAGAAAGATTCCGAAACAACGATAATAATGACGGCGGTTCGTGGGCCGAGCAATGACGTCGAAGGAGAAATTAGACTCGTCGTCCGCGTTTGAGATTATGCCACGGACTCTGGCCTCTGCGTAAAGAAGCGCCGATGATGGGATCTTCAGGGTCCTTCATATTAGGGGGCTAGTACCAATTCAGCTTGGGGTTATGGATGGATGGAAGGAAAAAGTCAGAAGCGACAGCAATAGCAATACTATAGCAATAACAGTAGCAGGGGTGGTGACATTTCTTCTCGGTGTGTTTCCTGGGCCTTGACGTGGAGTAGGATAAGCTTAGTACATACGGAGAACGGAGCGTGTAACCAAATCAAATCAAATCAGGTCAATGAATCAATCAGTTACGTTGTACGGAGTTGGGCATGTATACTATGTACATACAGACAGACACAGCTGAGAAAAGAGAGGGTCGGCCGGTCACTGTTGGAAAATTAATGGGGCGTGGCCACAGAGATGGATTGAGCGACTTAGACGAGAAACTTGTTTTCCCCTCTCCTTTGCCTGCTCGTTCCTACTATCTTGCATCTACTGTACAATATGTACATTCGTGTGAGGAGGAACCTAGGATGAATGGTTGGGTTGGGCTGGGCTTGCTTCTGCATGATGAAATAAATGCCCAATTGTCTTGCGGAACCTGGAGCGAGCTATACCATACTGAACCATCTGATATCGTCCTGCGCAAGAAGGCGGCGGTACCTTAGGGACAGTATACATAGGTAGTTAGTTTCTCTTCTGGGTGTTGGGATTGAGTCAAGTTTGACAATTGTAGCTACTCCTTACGTACCTACAGTACCAGTTGGGCATCTAACTACAAGTTCACTCGTATTTGCGATTCGTGTAAGCCCACAATTCAGACTCCTAGGCACTGAAGCCTCTGTGGAAAAAGAAGGGGAACAAAATAAAAACGTTGAAATGTTAATGGGGGCCGTGACGTCAGAGGCTGCGGTAAGGGTCCCCGGCTCCGTTGCTGCAAAGACCCGGCCGAGCTCCACCCGCTAAACGTCATCGATGAGCTTGTTCATTCGCTGCCGCAGATGGCCGAACAGGGACAAGCGCTGTGTACCCACTTTCTTCCCTTTTTGCTTTTGCATGTGGGGAGAGCGAGGGTGGGGGCGTTGTCAGGGCGTGAGTATAGAGGACTTGTCCAAGATACATGACAGGGGGTCACTGACGGGTTTAATTTATTTGCGTTTAGTCTCTTATTGATGCCGGGACATGGGTGGGTTTGACTGAAGCCGGGCTAGTCAGCCTACGCTATGCTTTGAGCTAGGGTACAGTAACCAGTCTGTCTGTCTGCACATACAGTAGAGGGCGGGCATAGAATATCAGAAGCCGGATGTGGTTCTATGTATGTACAGTATGTGTGTCTAGGGACAAACATCACCACTAGATAAGGTACTTAGGCAGCCTCTTAACCCATCATGTCCCAATTGGTGAGTTTATTCATTGCTGAATGATGCTGGTCTCCTCTGATAGGGATACGTTATTACAGGCAATTTCACACCTAGCTAGGAGTCTCTTCTTTTTTTCGTATCACTGCTGTCATCACGCATCCGCAACCAACACTTCTACTCTACTCTATGGTATATACCACTTTGTGATGCCACTACATTATCACTTTCCGTGGTCACCTGTCGGACTGGGTCCGGTAGTACCACAGTACAGTGTGTGCTCAATGTAGCGTGAACCATCCATCACCATCTCAGCACACTCTCATAGCCTTGTCGAGTAGCTAGTAACGTGCTGTCGTCGTGTAAGTGGGCACACAACGAAAACGAGGCCCATTGGGATGCTAACCCAAGTAAACTGTTAAACCGGTGACATCATGTAATTGAGTCAGATTAAGCCATTACGCAAGGGGTTTAGCTTAAATGAGCCTCAGAGATGGATTAAGCTGATTATATAACTGAAAGAAGACTAAAAGAGGGGTAACTAGATACTAGAAGCAAGAGGTTAATTAATAAATAGAATAATTATAAAAATTAGATTTAATAATTAAGAGTCTTAAAGCTATACTTCTTTAAGGCAGCTATAACTATAAAAATGAAAAGTAAACTAGTAAAATAAACCTTAGAAGTAATAACTTACATGCAATATAATATCTTATAACTTAAATATAAAGACCTACCTTTTTAATAGCCTAAATAACTAAGATTCCTTTAAATAGTTATATATTATAAAAACCACTATAGAGAGGGTATATAAGCTAGGAAGACTATTAGATTTAAGCTTCTTTAGAAATCTGCAGATTTAAGAGCTAAAAAGACCTAAGATTATAGACTACTAGGTAAAACCTTATATTAAGTTGCTTCTAGATAGTATAAGCACTAAATAAAAGGAATGCAATATAACTAAATATATTAACCTACTACCTATAGAGTAAGAAGCCTATAAGGCTAAAATAAATATTTATTATATTAATTTTAATTAATATAATAAGTAAGTAAATAGTATTTATAATATATTAAATTAAATAATTAAAAAGATAAACTTATATTATATTAAAATATACTTATTTACTACTAGTAAATCTAATAACTATAATAATATATTATAATTCTTTTAAAACCTTAAAGCTATATATAGTATTAATAAGGCTATTAAAAGAAAATAAGTATAAAAATACTATTTTAAAGTACTAAAAAGCGCTTTAAGCCTTAAAACTAATTAAAAAGAGTAAATTACTAAATAGAAAATAGTAATTAGAATTAAAAAACTTAAAGGAATTACTAAAGCTTAATACTTAAGTACTTAGTTTAAAGATCTTTAGTAAGCTTTAGATTACTATTTTAAAATTTTCCTATAAATTAAATAAAGCTAAAATAAGAAAGAAATTAAAAATAGATCTTACCTTCTATTAATCTTCTTTACTTAGTTTAGATAAGAAAATTAAAATAGTAAGAGAAAAGGTAATAAACTATATACTAATTAAGTAATAAAAAGAAGCTTTAAATTAATATTTTAAGCCTTAAACTTAAAGGAATAATACTTACCTTTAAAAGATAAAAAGTAAAGCTACTTAGTAATTAATAAATCTTAAGAGGGATTAGTAAAGTAAACCTAGCTATCTATTAAGATGCTAGAGAAGTATATATTATATAAAAAGAATTATAAGTATCTTAATAGTAAATTATACTAGGTAGCTTTCTCTAATATAGTATTTAAGAAGTTCTAGCTAAATTAAAAATAGCTAAACCTATTTAAATAATGCCTAAAGGGTAATAAGAAGGTTAAAGAACTCTATTAGAAACTCTAAATAGATAATAATGCCTAAAGAGAGAAGTTAAGTTAACTATCCCTTATAAGACCCTTAATCTTAAAAAAGGCAGCTGCATTTCTTACATTAAGTAGTAAATACCTATTATATAACTTATATATCTTAGACTCTAGAACTACTTTATATATACTTAATAACTTAAAGTAGTTTAAGTTAATAAAGACTGCTTAATATAGAGAAAAAGTATATGCTAGATCTAGATAGCTGCTAATCTTAGGATATAGAGATATAAAGATTTAAGTTATAAACCTATAGAATAAACCTTAAATATTAAACTTATAGAAGGTAGCCTATTACCTAGAAATAGATATTAATCTAGTATTATTATATAAGCTTTAATAAGTAAAGTACTAGTAAGATTAATAGAATAATATTAATATCCTAAGATATATAAATAGCTAAGTATTATATAAGCTTAAATAAGAATATAATTAGTATATACTAGATTATACCTATAAAATAAGTAAAAGTGCCTTATTTATAACTAGATATTTATAATATAACTCTTAGACTATATATAAGCTATCTAAAGCCTTAGCTAATACTTAGTACTATTAGCTAGGATATCTTAGATTAAGAAGTTTAAAGTATCTTATAAACTATACCTTTAGAGCTAAAATTAAAAGATTAATAATAGTAGAATATAATATATATAGATTAGTAAAAATAAAATATTAAGAGTATTATAAATAGCAAGAATAACCCTTAAGACTAAGGAAAAGAGTCTTACTTAACTTTTATAACTATTTAACTAGATTAAATAGTTATATATTATATATAATAATTATAAATTGCTATTTAGGATTATATTAAGACTATTACTTTATAAATTGCTATAATAAAAATCTAGTAATAATGCTTAAGCATTTTACTTAAATGCTTAAGATAATATATAAAGTAAAGCTATAAGTTATAGAGACTAATAATAAGCTATAAAAGGGGAATTTAATGTATATATAGCTACTGCAAAAAGGAATTAAAGTAGATAAGAGTGTATTAAGGACCTAGTAATAGAATAGCTCTAGAGAGCGCTTTAAGGGGGTAGTAAAAGAAAAGGTAAGGCTATTAATAATTAATAGTAATCTCCCTTTAGGTCTCTAGCTAGAGATAGTTAAAATAGTAATATATATACTTAACTAAATATTAAAATAGGAATTAAAGTAGAAAATGCTATATAAGAACTTCTTTTCTTGCACTTTAACTGTAAAAGATAGCAATTAGCTTTAAATTAGTTATATAAGGGCTATTAAATGTAAGGCATTCTTATTAATAAGTAATGCATAGAAAAAGGAAAAGTGCCTTTAATTGAAAATAAGCTTAAAGGTATAAATAGGTTATCTAGTTAGCTATAATTCTTTAAATATCTTTAAAGTCTAGAACCTTATTATAAATAAGATCTATATAACTTAAGATATTATCTTTAATAAGAAAGAATTCTTTAGTGCTAATAAGGTATAGCTAGAGGAGATAATTAAGAAATAGACTCTTAAAGAGTTATAATAAAGATTATAAGCTCTTTTAAACTCTAAGCAATTTAATTAAGTAATTAAACCTATTTAGACTATAAATAAGAAGGAGTTATAAGAAATGTATCTTAAGAGCTTAATTAAAGACTTACTAACTAAGAAAGTAGAGTTAAATAATAAAGAAGGTAAAATACCTATAAAATATACTTAAGCTAGATTTAAACTACTTCTAATACTACTAGAAAGCCTACCTTTAAGCTTCTTTACTAAAATAAGAATCTAAATAAGTTAAAATATAAAGGAAAGGAAAGGAATAAAGAAAGACTTCTATATCCTAAACTAAGCCTTTAGTATTAGCTTAATAGCTGCTTTAATTGTAAAGAAAGATAGTAAGCTAATAATAAAGGTAATAAGAAGTAGATATATTAGTAGAAGACTAAAGCCTAAGTGTAAAGCATAAAAGACTTAAATAAGCCTTATTCTAGAAAGAAAGAAATACTATTAGAAGAATCTGCCTCTAGTACTAAGTTCTTATAGCAGTTTATCTAGATATAGGTTTAAAATAGAGTTTAAGAAGATATAAAAAGATTATTTAAAGAGTTATAAGTAAATAGGATTTTAAATAGAGATTTTAAGAAGTAATTTATATATTTATAACTTAGAAATACTAAACTATATATAAGTATTTACTTATAAATTTAATAAATATAAATATCTATAAAAGTAAAAAGTAAAGCTTATTATTTAAAGAGACTAATAGTAAAGATTAAGTATTAATAAAATATATATAGTAACTCTTACTAGAAAGTTATTTTAAATACTCCTAGCAATTACTACTAAATATAATCTTAAATTAGTATAATATAATATAATTAATGCATTTTATAATATAAAACTATAAAGTAATATCTTTATAAAACTGCCTTTAGGTTTTAGGAAAGGCAAAAAAGATAATTAAGTATTACTCCTTTATAGAGCATTATATAGACTGCAGGTTATACTGCTTTTATAGTAAATAGAGTTTAGAAGTATATTATAAGCTTTAGATTGCAAGCTTGCATTAAATGAAAGTTACTGCTATAAAAAAGGAAATCTACTAATTATCTTCTATATAGATAATATAATTATTATATATAAAAAGGAAGATAGAAATTCTGCAACTTAACTTATAAGATCTCTTTAAGAGAAATATAAGTTAATAGGCAGTAATAAGCTATAATAGTTTCTTAGGATATAAGTTATTTAAGATTATAAGGCTAAATGCATTTAGGTTACTTAAATAATATATCTTAAGAAGATATATAAGATATATACTATAAATACTGCAAATAGCTTTCTAATAGGAAGGGAAAAGCTCTTTCTAAATTAAGAAAAGGCAGACTAGTATATAGCAAACTAGTATAAGAGGGTAATTAAATTAATCCTTTATATAAGTATAATAAGCTAACTAGATATTATATTTACAATTTTAAGATTATCTTAGTTTATAAATAATCTAAGTAAAATATATATAAAAGGTATAAACTATATCCTTAATTACTTATATATAATATATTACTTTAGTTTGCAGTTTAGTCTTAAAGAAGGATTTATAATATATAGTAATGTATCTTTTATAGATAATACCCTAGATTAAAGAAGCTTATAAGGATATGCAATAAAGATCTATAAAAGACTTATTAGATAGAAAGTAAATAAGCAGGATACTATAACTACCTTAATAACTAAAGTAGAGCTGCTTGCTCTCTTATAAGCTATAAAAGAAGGGCTATTCTAATAAAGGCTTCTCTAAAGCATAAATAATAAATTTTAAAATAACATTTTATACCTTATATATAATAATTAATAGATAATTTATCTTTTAAAGAATCCTTTATAAAAGCTAAAGATTAAACTTTAATATATAGATATTTATAACTATTAGTTATAAGAATACATTTAAAAGAAAATAATATCTCTAAGCTATAAAGTAAGCTTAAAGCTTATTGCAGATAGTCTTATAAAGGCTCTGCAAGGCAGAAAGCTAAAAGAGAGCTATAAGCTATATAAACTTATAGAAGGTTAAGATTACATCTAAAGACATTAAAGTGTAGGGCTTAATAAGAGATTAATTAAAGAAGTCCTAGATAAGCTTAACATTTAAAATATAAGCTTTATATAACTATTTTAAGACTTATTAAGCTAGTTAGATATATATAAGATTTCTTTTAATATTACTTAAGATGCCTTAAATTTCATTTATACATTTTAAACCTTATTATATGTTTTTATATATTAAATATTATAAAGTTATATTAAGTTAAGTTTAAGAGAAAATTATTAATTTAAAAATTAGAAAAATAAAAGGCCTAAAGGCATAACTTTCCTTATTACTAAAACAGAAAACTACTAGCTACAGCGCAAAAAGAAGAAATATACCTTACCTAG
The DNA here is from genome assembly GCA_013183765.1 of Fusarium xylarioides. Classification (NCBI taxonomy): domain Eukaryota; kingdom Fungi; phylum Ascomycota; class Sordariomycetes; order Hypocreales; family Nectriaceae; genus Fusarium; species Fusarium xylarioides. The sequence continues at coordinate 107,545 of SRZU01000151.1, forward strand.
GTAAAATAAGGGTTACTAGTTAAGGGAAATTTACTAATAAGAATACCTTTTAAGATATACTTAGCTACAATATAATGCTTATTTTTCTCTTAAAAATTTAAAATTATTAATATAGCTTAAAATATAAAAATAAGTTATAAGAAATACTTATAGAATTTTTAACTAGATACTAGTCTTATTAGATATAATCTAGGAAAAAGAAAGCAGCTAGCAGAGCAGCAGTAAGGCTAATATAACTTAAATTAGCTAAATAAAACTTAATATATTATTTTATAATACTTATATTAAGCAGTAAGAGCTACTAGGGTTATAGCGCTTATAATATGTAATACCTAGCTTAGCCTAATACTTACTAATACTCTAACTAGCAGTAATACTATTAAGGTAAGCTAAGTATAAAACTTAATATTACTTAGTATTACTATAAAAATTAAAATATTAAATAGTAGCTTAAAATAAAGAAATAAGGTATAAAAGACTTACATTTTATTTATTACTGCATTAATAGCAGCAACTTATACCTCTTACTTAGCCTAATAAACCTAAAAGTAGGATAAAGGAGATAGTATATTAGCCTTACTAGATAATTATTAGTAATATATTTTAATTATTTAAAGCTTATAATAATAAGTAACTTACTTAAAGGAGATAGGCTTAAAGAGAGAAGATTTACTACTTTAAGTTAGCTAATAAGCCTTAAATAAGCATTTTAAAGTATAAAAGTATATATAATATAGTAATAATAGTAAGGAGAATACTATAAAAACTTTAAAGATATATATTAGGTTTTATAAAGATAATAATTAGTAAATATACTATAAAAGTATTAAATAAAGCTTAAAGAAAGAAAAGTATATACTAAATGTAATATTAATGCTTAAAGAAAAGAAAAAGAGATTAAATTTTATAATAAAAAATAGCTTAAATATCTTAAGATTAAAAGGCCTATTATTTAAATTAATTAAGAGATCTATCTATTATTTATAAGACTTATCTATTATTAAAGCACTATAATAATTAAATTATTAATTAACTTATTAAAATGTAAGTAATAATTTAAATTATAATAGAAATGTAAAATAATAATAAGATATAACTTTAAATAACTTTTAGTATATTAGTAAAAGGAACCTAAAAATAGGAATTTAAGCAGTTAGAGAGTTACTGTATTTCTACTTTAGGGGGGTATATTAAACCAGTAATATTATATAATTAAGTTAGATTAAGCCATTATGCAAGGGGTTTAGCTTAAATGAGCCTTAGAGATAGATTAAGCTGATTACATAACTAAAGGAAGACTAAAAGAGGGGTAACTAGATACCAGAAGCAAGAGGTTAATCAATAAACAGAACAATCACAAAAATTGGGTTCAACATAAACTACACATACAGCCCACAAGGGTCTCAAATGTTAGCTTAGTACAAGACCCATAAAAAGCCCACCGATTAGCAGGTCTCGGTAGCGAGATTCTGTACTTATGATTTGCAGGCGATTTATATAAGAGGAATAGTATCTATTTATTATCTAGTAGCTAGTCTAATAGCTCCCTTTTATAATATACTCTTTTAGTTAGTTAAGTATACTTCTAAAGACCTTAATAACTTCTTCTTTAGGTAAAGCTTTCTAAGTAGTTAAGATAGCCTCCTTAAGCTACTATAGATTTAATTTTTTAACTTTATAATATTTTTTAATTTAAAGCTTTAATAATACTTAAATATTCTTAATATAGTTAAAATTAAGGCTATATAAAGCCTAGTCTAGGACTTTAATGCTATAATCTCTTAAATAAGTTATTATTATTGCTATTATATATATATATAAGAGCTATCTTATATAAAGATTAGCTACTTATATCTAAGCTATTATAGCTGCTAAATAAAGGCCTTAAACCAGGAAAGGTAATAATATTAATATAACTTTAAGCTTACTAAGATATTATAAGAGTATATAAATCCTAATTCCTTATATAGACTATAAATAAAGGACTAAAACATCTTGCTATTACCCTTATATAATAGCCTTATAAAGGTCTTAGAGTCTTTAAGCTTATAGATTATTATAAGGTAAAGACTATAATTAAAGGTTATAATAAATATCTTATTAAAAAAGGCTATTAGGCATTATAACTAGTTATTAAGCTTAAGATATCTTTTAAGGAGATATTAATATATCTTAATGCATTTTTAATAAACTATAAAAGTATTTAAAAGAGATTTCTTCTTTATAGTCTTATAATAGCCTAGATCCTGTATTATAATCTTAACTGCATTAAGACTAAGCTTATATAAACAGAGAAGAAGATACTATAAGTCCTGCTAAGAGATATTTCAGTTTACTAGCTTATTATTAAGAAATTCCTGCAGTTAATTAAGCTAATAGGGAGATAACTAGTAAGAATAAAGTTTTAGCTTAGACTTCTAAGGTGTAATAGGGGTCTTTAAGGCATACTAGACTTATTAATATATATATAAAGTTTATATAGTAATTTCCTTTATTATAAGACTTAAAAAGTTAATTAAAGCTTATATTATAACCTTATTATTATAAGATAATTCCTTAAATTAGTTAAATTAACCTTTATTCCTTTAATTAAGCTTCTTATAAAGTAATATATAAAAAAGACTTCTTAATTAACTCTTAAGGCTTAAGCTACTTAATTCTTATTAAAGCTTACTATAGTAATTAATTTAAAGTTAAGGTCTACCTTTATAGTTTAATTTAACCTTTTAAGAGTCTTAGTAAATATTAAAGCTTATAATTATTAAAGAAATAGATAAAATAGCTACTATTTTAGTATAATTATAAGATTATAAAGTTAAAAGTTAATATAATTAAGCTACTATAAGTAGTATTATAAATAGCTTTAAATTTAATAATAAGATTATATTAAATTATAATATAATTATTTTATATTACTAGTAAATTTACTAGTAATATACTTTTTTTAAAATAATCTAATAAGGGGTTATATGCTGTGGGGTTATAGAGCTAAAAGTCTCGCGCTAACATTTGAGACCCTTGTTAAACCGGTGACATCATGTAATTGAGTCAGATTAAGCCATTACGCAAGGGGTTTAGCTTAAACGAGCCTCGGAGATGGATTAAGCCGATCACATGACTGAAGGAAGACCAAAAGAGGGGTAACTAGATACCAGAAGCAAGAAGTCAATCAATGAACAGAACAATCACAAAAATTGGGTTCAACAACCCTTGCGGGCTGTAGTACGGTATAGCACAGCCAACCAAGCTTCCCTCTTCTTGAAACCATGCTAGCTAGCCCATCTGTCAATGGTAGACCCTCTGACCCTTCATCCTCGTTTTGCCACTCCAGGAACATTCATGAATCGAAAGGGGAGAAAACCCAAGCTCAACTCCCATGCACACTGTGATACTGTATACAATCTCAGCCTTGGTCACCCAAAGTGGAAACAACACCAACCGCTCTATCGACGGATGTCTACATACCCGCATTCCCTCCAAACGCTAACGATACCTTGGAGCGCTACTCCGTAGGTTTCTCGACTTTTCAAGCTAGCAAGCCTCGCGAGAGACACAAGGAGCAACAAGGTTGAGTGAGACACGAAACGAAACAAAAGAAAGTCTGCCAGTTCTTCCCTATCTCCTAGACTAGCTTCCCTCGTACATGCCAGGCAACTGACTGTTCTACCTTGGTACCTCAGACACCTACTATCAGTTCTCTCTACCTGCTATGACTGCTCCTTGGCTTCCACTGGGGCCCAAGCTTTGCTTTTTTCAGCATCGACTTCTTTCGTGGCTTGCATTTGAGATGGTGTCCTTGCGTCCTTGCGCTGCCATTTCTACCATTCGGCTCCTCTGGCGGTGGATTCTGACGTCCTCTAAGATGTAGGCTATTCTCAATCCAGCGCACCGCAATTCAGTCTCCTTCCCATTCCCCTGATGGGCATTGCTGAGAATGCCATCCTCTTTTTTCACTTACCTACTTTATATGTATGCCTTGACTTCAAGCAGAGAAGAGGGAGGGCATGCTGTTCCAATCACATTAGCAGACAATCGGGTGCTCGATTGACTACACACCTCCTTTATCCGAGCAATCATTCTAATCAATCAAAAATCTCTAAATGTGTGAGAAGAATTTGTGAGCCTCTAACAACCCCTGGAAGACCCTCTCTGTCCCACCCCGCTTTCCTCTGTTTATCTCCAACTCCCTTCTGATACCTACATATCAATATCCTCCCTCCTCCGTCACCTGACCCTCCTCTAGCTCTTCCTCGCTGACTAAATTAATCACCACCCACCCACCATCATTCTCCTCATCTCGATTCACTTTGACTATCCTGGCATCTGTCAGTAACGCTCATTTGTCGTCGGCTTTTGTCGCCTTGCCTCTTAGCAGATTCATCTCCACATATGCTGCTCTTCTTCAAGGATAAGCAATTGGGCGGGGTTTAGGGCCTTTCAGTTGGTTGCTCTCCCGTCCCAGCACCCAACCGATGTGACGTGTGAATTCCAGTACAGTTCTGCCTTGGCCTGGACAATTGCAGGGAGAGATTGTCAAAGGGGAATATATTGTGCCCAATCCGTTCATTCTTCTGCGCCTTGGCTTGTCCAAACCTCAGCCTTCTCGAGGAGATCTGCACGCCTTGGATCTTATCATCAAATAAGCAATCGTTGCGGCCGCACATCACAACTACTTGAGAGCTATAAGCGCGGATCAAGGTGCAGGATCATACCAATATCTCAAAAGAAGCAAGCCTCAAAGCAAAAAAAGGTAACGGCGTCTAAACTCGATTGTAGGTGAGGGACAGCCTTCCAACATAGTTCAGCTGGCCTTGAGACCTAGACTACTGCTTGTTCTGTCCTTCTACATAGTGCTAGGGCGACACAAGGCCTGAATTTGACCTAATATTCCCAAAACCCTCTTCCTCACAGCAGTTAAGATGTGGGTTGGATTGGTTCACAAGAGATAGCTTCAATTATGGATGCTATGAAATCATCGTGGACAGAAGTGTTGTTCTCACATCCTGATGGCCCTTGGCAAGTGCCTAAGGACCGCTGGCTGGCTTCCAAAGGCTGCAAGACCACTTCGATGACCTTGGCAGACATCAGCAACGATAACATCGTGCATGATACCAGCCGGTTTGCCAGTGGAGGTGAATAAGTTGGTCTGTGAATGGATCCCGTTCCATCTTTTGGACAACACTTCCAATCACGAGAACCAAGAGCTTGAGACAAAACCCATATCACTTGTTCATCACCCTATCACAAACAAAATACATTTGCATCTTGTCACTTCTGACGTCTTTTACAAGCCTTGCATACACAGCCATGCATCAGGGTGCCTGCTAAAGACAATGCTTACCGCGGAGCACGGCACATGAAGCACAACAAAACATCATGATGAGAATTCCATCTTGAGCCTTGTACTGAAGCACGCACACCAAGTGTCTCCACCAGAAGATCCAGCAAATGCCCACGTGCAATAACAAAGATGATAGACACGCCTTTACTCTGTATGGTAAAAGAGAGACGTACGTGGGCTTCAGCCAGATCCCCCCTCCGCATATAGCCACTCAGAGGCACAAGGAGATACTTAGTGAGTGTCGATCACACCGTGCCTCCCCCTCCACATCAAACTTGCCCGCGTTCCTTGCTGGTATTGTCGACTCAATGCCCAACCGCCTTTGGCTTGTATTCAGAACCAAGAAAATGTCGAGGGAACAAGTCCGCGACACGATCCAGAGGTTGGGCGGCACGGGCCCCTTCTCCTTCCCCTCTCTCCCCTGACTCAAGGCGAAGACGACAGGAAGATGGGGAGATCCCTATGGATTGAACTCTGCATCTGCCGGACTCTTGCTCAAAAGTTCCTCTTGAAGTGTGGATGAGCCGCGGGTCCGGGCGTTGACTACCGAAGAAGTGCAAATGGTTCCATCCGTGCATGATGGCCTACCAGTTCGATGATACGTCCTGCTCTGTCTGCTCTGTTGAAGTCATCACACGTACGGTGTAGATACAGACAAAGTCGTTGGTATGGATAGCCAATCCAAGCCAGCCTTCCATAGCTTTGGGGATCTTTCAGGCCCAAGCGTCCGGCTGAGATTCATGGCGACCTGAAAGGTAACATGCTCAATTCGCCAATGTTACTTTCGGCTGCTGACTTATGGAGAATCCCTTGGTGTGAGGACTGTCAATAAGTCGCCGCCAAGCTAACGCCTAGCTAAACTGCTGCCTTCGGATGATCGTCGCTCTTGTTAATGAGGTGAAACCACCAGCTCGGTTGAAGGACCCCAAAACTCTGCTTCATCCCTGTAGCTGTAACGAACATGCGAAGTCGGAGGCTCCGCTGTGAGGTGAGGTGAGATGAGAATTGAAATGAGTGCTACACCAGTCTTGGCAAATCATCCGTTCATTGACCCAGCAACCGGTCAACACTCAGATCATTGTTAGGTAAAAGGAGTCGGGAAGCAAGTCGACATCGTTCACATGGTTGTGAGACAGGAGATTAGCACTCGGTGCAATGCAACCAGACATTCGAAACATTGAAGCCGTTTTTATTATCTATCAGAACGCCCTAACGCATGCAATGACCCCCTTTCAACGTACAGCATTCCGAATTACATACTAACCTCCCTAAATCCATCCATACCTAACGCAAGAAAAGAAAAGTCCTTGGCATAAACCCCTGCTATCACCAATGGAAGTATCCTCGTGAAGCCAATCTTCCCTGCCTATACAAATTCTTACAGCACAATCGCCAGCTCCGGTCTATCCATCTTGTCTTCATCAAGATTTGGGTAATATGGCACCATCGCGTCAGCCCCCTGAACGTATGCATCGTTGTACAAGCGCCAGTATGGGGTTCTGACCTTTCTTGCCGGATGGAACAGGCCCGCCCAGACGTAGTTGAGCACCAGGCCTGGCCCGACTGCCATTCGAATGGCCTCAATGGCCTCCACGATACGATCGATGACATGTGGGCTAGTCTCGAACAAATTTGGGTAGAGAAGGTTGAGGAGATGCACCATAGCGTCCTCGCAACCAAGACCAACCACGCCTAAAGCAATATGCTTGACGACAGAAGCTGCTGTTTGACGGTGGACCTGATCACGGTCGATGAGAGCGTCTTCCAATAAGGGAGTCACTGCGTACACGTAGTCCTTTGCCATCTCGCCAATATACTCGAAAAGGAAGGAAAGTGACTTGAGCACACCATTCTGCACGTTGAGCTCTGGGACACGGTATTCGTTCATAAGAGCAGGAAGAACTGTAAAGGGAGCGCAAGTTTCAGCCACGATACCAATGGCAACAGCCGTGTTAACACGGGACTGACGCTCCTGCACCCGAAGATTGTTCAAAAGAGTTGCCAACACATCCTGAGGACCAATAGCTTTGGCAATGAAACCAAACGTATTGTTCGCAGCTCGTCGAATACCCTTCTTGTGAGCCTTGAGCATATCGAGCAGCTCAAAGCAGATTCGCATCCATTCTCGGGCATTGACGCTCTCAGGTCCCCGATCCGCAATACGGCCGACAAGATCAATCGTATTCTCCTGAACCTTTTCGTGACGGTTTCGCAGGATAGGGGTCAGTCGTGGGAGCAGCTCCTTGATGGGTGGTTGCATCTGCGCAATACCAACAACCGTGACAATAGACCTCAAAGCACCCAAGATAGATCCAAGAACTTCGGGATACTCTTCGCCCAGATACTCGTAGAGCACAACACCAAGCTTACCCATGAGGGCGTCCTCACCGCACTGCTTCATAACCATAGCAATTCGAGAGATCAGATCTGCGGCCTGTTGTCGAACTGTTGCTGATTTGTTGTTGAGTCGCCATAGAATAGTACTGACAATTTGAGGGATGTAGGGCTTGCAGCGGGTTCCCAGGGCATTGACAACAGAGCCAAAGCCGTTAAGCATAATAATGTCTTCAACGCTCTGCTCCTGGAACGCGTGAAGGATACCGTCAACAAGCCGCTCTTCTAGGCGCTCGCCGATATCTGCTGCGCCCAAGCTTGCAACGATCTTCTCCACCGTTTCGACAGTCATTTTCCGGTATGGTTCGCTCTCGTCTTTGAGGTTGTTGACGATCCTCTCCACGATTTCGCTTACTCCAACCTTTTGGCCGATGTCGACAGTTGTTTCCACCACTTGTCGATAGTTTCGCTTATCCAAGGCCATCCTTCGTACCCAGAAGCTCTTGAAAAACTCATCCAAAACGTGTTCCTTAAGGTATCCTGCAGTGACACCATCCGTCCCAGCGCACTGAGAGACAACCTTGAGAACCACCTTCTTCATTTCTTCATCGGGTGATGAGAATTCGCGAAGCAGGATCTCCATAATTTGGCTGGTATAGTAATTGGCATACTCCTCGTCCATCAGGGGAATGATGTATCCAACAGCCTTGAGGAAACCTGCAAGACCTTTGCCTCGCTGCTTGCGGGCGCCCGTCCATAGAGGGTTAAGGATGTCATCGAAGCTCTCGATACCATAAGGGTTAGAGGCCTCAGCCAATGCGGCAATAGCCAGACTGGTGACTGTCCTGACCTTTGTCTGTTCATCGTTGAGGTTATGCCCAATACACTCCACAAGACCCTTGAGGTGAGGAAGCACGGCACAGCCCATTAGAATAGGGATTTGCTGAACAATCTTCACACCCGTGTGGCGGGCTTGCCATGACTTCTTGCTTCTGCAGACAGCCCTGAGGAAGGGTAGCAAAGCAGGGATGCCAAGGGCTGACGCTACCACTGCAAAGGCTCGTGCTGTTGTGTTCCGGACGTACTCATCGACATGGTCAATATCAGGTCGCATAGTGCTGATCATGGTAGCAAGACCAGCAGCCTTGCTCAGATTAGAGATGATTTCGCGTCCCTCCACTCTCGCGTAGTAGTCTTGGTCGATGAGCAATGGCTCGATAACGACCAGGATCTTGTGGACGTAGGGGCGGACAAGGTCGTCGAGCTTGTAGAGAATTCGGTCAATAACTTTCACCAGCAAATGGCGCTCTTGGTCCTCCAACGTCTTCTCCATGAGTAGGGGCAGGATTTGGTCAAACAGAGGACCAGCTCCGAATTGCCTGGCATTATCGGTAATCTGGCGAAGAGCAGTCTTCCTCATGGGGGGAGTACCGTTCTTGATCTTCAACAGAAGCCTCATGATCTTCCTCTCCTTCAGCTCTTCGACCGTTAGAGCATTCTCGTCAGAACCGTCGGTGAGCTTTCCGAAATACGCCATGTCTTCGGCCTTGAAGAACTGTAGGTCGCCTACTCCGGGAATCTCAGCAGGCATTGGCTTTCCACTGAAGCGTACTTGTTCAGGATCCTGCATCATGAAGCCTGATTGGGGAGCAGGGGTGGCCATAAGCTTGTGTGCTGGAGCGCGGACAGGTTCGTAGCCAGGGGGAGGCTCAAGGATCTTGTAACCCTCGCTTTCGCCAGGTAGGAGGAGGTCGAGTTCCTCGTCGCTTAGAGGCATGTTTCGACCAATATCGGTACCAAAAGTTGTTGGCAAAGTAGGTGCGGATGATGGGTGCGCAGGAGGAGCCAGTCCTGTATTGCCCATGGGCGTAGCAGAAGGGGCCTGGTCCCACCGCGAACGCTTCTTAGAAACCTCAGCTCCAGGCGCAGGAGCTTGATCCCATCGCGAACGCTTGGGCTTCGCTGCTTCGCCGGTCTCAGCCGTATCATCCTCGGCGGGTGCCGATGACACATCCCATCGCTTCTTGCGCTTCCGAGCGGTCGAAGAAGCCTCGGTAGCTTCAGCCTCGACATTACCATCTGTTAGCATGGGCTGTGCATCGCCATCATCACCAGTCTTGCCCTCCTGCTTCGCTTTGATGGCTTGCAAAACGCGCTGCTCCTCCCTTTCTAGCTCACGAGCCTCCATAACCTCGCGAAAACTGGTGCCATTCTCAGAAGCGCCAGCCTGGCGGTTCTCGGCAAAGGGATCGGTGCGTGTGGGAGTGAGGGCGCGATTGAATCGGCGCTTTTGATAATCTGTCTCACGATCGACAATTCGACCACTCTTCTCGCCTTTCCCAGCAAGGATATCGTCTTCCTCCACGCCGCCTCCACGAGCAAACTCATCTATTATCTCTCGCGATGCGGTATACTGGCCAACTAGCCGTCGCGTATCGTCACCATCGCCCATGTCTTCATCGTCGTCACCCATCGGTAGCGAGGTGTGATAACCGGAAAATCTATCAGCTCCATCACGATCGTAGAGGGTACTGTCGGCGCTGTCGGTCAACTTCTGCTTAGTATCGTCGACTCGCTGATTTGCTGCATCAAAGGTTCGCGAACCCTTGTTACCAGCAGAGGCAGCATTTCGCTCCTGCTGGAGCTTCTTGATGGTCTCGAAATCCGCGTCAGACATTTTGGATTATGGCATTCGCAGCTTCATCCCGGTTCGAGAGGACAAGGGGCGCTCGAGGCGTTATCGTTGCGCATGGAGAGTTGAAAGTAGATGATGGGTGGTCGCAAAATTACACTCCTTGACGAAGCTTTCCTAGGCTGGGGGGCGATCTTCTCCACCCGAGTTTTAGCCGCTTGCTAAGATTCATGCATGTGCCCGCTTGCTAGAAGAGGCAAATTGTCGACAATGATTTGGCATCTGGTGACCACAGTAGCCACATCAGACATTGGTAAGAAGTATTGCACATGATGAATAGTGAACTTGGAGTAAAAGGAGTTTTAGATCTGATATATCATTACAACTTACCATCCTTTCAACTTACATCCATCTGAGGGTCGAGAAACGGCGAATCGAATCATATCATACATCAGCCTGCATTCTGTACGTCAGGTCCAGGAAATACACAACGTAGCCATGGTATAGTGCCAGAGGACCTCAAATTCGGGGAAAATGCAATTATCTTATAGTGAGTCTATAGGCTTAAGTCTTATCATCATGAAAATCGCACTCACCAACCCACCGTTACAGACCAAGTATTCAATATTTATAGATTGCCTTACTTCGACATAGCAGCCATTAGATCTACTACTTTGACTCATTCCAGCTAGACGTTGAAAGGCACACTTACGAAGTGCGCACCCGTTTTGACCTTCTCATCTGTTTGACCTCCTCCAACCCTTGCTCATCTCTTGGTTCAATGGCCGGTGTTTCTTCCTTTACCAATGTGCCACTGTCGGTGATCGTGATAGTGTTCTTCGTTTTTGATTTCGTATGTTCTGTGGAACCATGCGCCGTCAATTCGATCACAGTAGGCTCGTCCTCTTCTTTTGCAGCCTGAGCTGCAAACTCTCTCAAATCAGCCGTAAAGAGAACTGAGTGAGCCCAGCCGGCAAACGGCCCCCAGAGGCTTCGGAAGTGGTCCCCCACAGCCTCGTAAGTGGCCTTGTTCAATGTCTTGGCCTTTGATTTTCCAAATTTGTAGTCTCGCTGAGCGATTTGCCAAACATGGGTGTCAACAGGAACTGCCTCTCCCCAGCCGAGGCCCATGAGGCATACGCAGTCGGCAACTTTGGGACCAACCCCTTTCAGAGTGAGTAGTTGCGCAAGTGCTTCCTTGTAACTCGCATGCTTCTCCTTCGGTACAGGCGTTGTGTCGAAGCCTGGTTGGTCAGGATTTCGAAGGCTTTCCAACCAGGTTTCAGGCTTCTCGTTGGCAACCATCCGTGCTGTTTCAGCAATGTACTTTGCCCGATATCCAAAGCCTAATTCTCGAAGATGTGATTCAACATCATCTCCTGTAAGGTCTTGGGGCGATGGGAAGTCATGGAATGGCTCGTCTCCCATATATGCAATGAGCGGACCGTAGTTCTGACACAGCTTGTACACCTTGGATACCCGATTAATTATGAGTCAAATACTTCGCAAACGATATACACTCACCATTTGTGATATCCGCGTAATATTGTTGTTGCTGCTACAGATAAAACATATCAATGTCTCCCAGGCATCTTGACTGAGAATTCGAACCCCTTGAAATTGGGGAGCCTTCTTTTTAAAGTTGGCATCAGCATCTGACCATTGTTTGTAAAGCGGTTCGAGGCTAGTATCCAGGTTGAAATAGTGCCTTAGGAGAGCCTCTGTGTTGTTGGGTGCTGGCGTCGAAGGTTTGGGTGCTGGAAAGGTGACCCGATAGTGCAGATGAGTTGAGTCCTGCTTCAAGTGAAGAAGTCGACCATGCAAAGTGCAGGTCCTGAAAGTGTTGGCATAGTCGACAGGCTGCGGTTTGGATAGTAACTCACCATTCATGGTTAATCTTTTGCCATCTAAAAGACTGCCCACATCTCAAGGTGGTGTTGATGCAAAGCTCCCCTAGAGTAACAGGCAATTTATGCCAATCCGTCTTCCCTACGACAGACATTGAGAAAAGGATTCAGCCCGACTACTCTTGTGGGAAGAGGCATTAGCAAGAAAGATGCGTCAAGAGAACGAATTGGCAGTTTGAAACCAACACTGCATCTCGTTGATCTCCCGTGGCGACTCAAGGCTAATGATGTAATGAGCTTTGATGAACGCTGTAGCCCCTGGAACTTGAGAGCCTACCTGACAACGAGCATAAGCCAAAATCCAACATATAAAGGTTTATGAACAGCTGTCTTTCATATAGCTAATACAATAATTCTGGGTTTTTAGAGACTATGCCTAGGAGGCATATTTAGTACCAGTCATGGCAACTTTGAAGTACAAATAATATATATCGTGAGTTCAGTTTATGAAATTTCTCTATTCTCGACTCTGTTTGCTGCTGGAGTTTTTCGCAAGCTGCCCAAGCCTAACCGAGAGGCCCAGTCCTAAAACGTGGCGCTAGGCCCAAACCTTACTAACGTTAGCGCCTCCTGGCAAAAAAAGCTCCAGCCTCGCGCGATGCCTGCCAGCTCTTTGAAATTAGAACCTCGTTGCGGCTTGAATCAACGAATCCGCCTTCCAACCATTCGCACTCATCAATTTCAGAGAACACATCCAAGCTCTGGAGTCGCCCGTCGCTGCTAAAAGTATGAACGGTGACAGCTATTCCTCCCGAGGTAAGTCCTACTGCAATGTGATACTTGATCGCGTCGCGTCGCTAAATCCTTACCACACAGATGGGCGCAGGGGACGAGATTATCCTGTAAGTAATCCATATCATCCTCTCAAATGTGATTCAAGCTGACTCCGCTTAGCCTCGAGGTGAGAGAGGTGATAGAGACGATCGTCGAGACCGACACCGCGACCGCGACCGCAGACGATCTCGCTCACCCGAGCACCGAAGCCATCGACGAGGTGAAGGCGATGTCGATGCCTACTCGTCCAGCCGAAACCACCGCGACCGTGAGCGTGAAGACAGATACTCGGGCCGCGAAAGACGAGGTGGCGATCGTGAGTGGGATCGCGATCGGGGATCATCCCGTCGAGATGCCAGACGCGACGACGATGAGCGGCCTAACAGGCGAGACCGAGATCCCTACGAAGACCGTCGTCGCGGTGGAAGAGATCGACGTGAGGACAGATTTCCAGCACAGCAGGAGCGCCGCAGCGCGAGCCCACCACCTAAGAAGCGAGAGCCAACTCCAGATCTTACCATCATTGTGCCTGTCCTCGACCGCAAGCGTCGCCTGACTCAGTGGGATATCAAGCCTCCAGGCTACGAGAATGTTACAGCTGAACAGGCCAAGCTGTCGGGCATGTTCCCTCTTCCTGGCGCTCCTCGGCAACAGCCAATGGACCCGAGCAAACTACAGGCGTTTATGAACCAGCCTGGTGGGCAAGTTACGAGCGCTGGATTGAAAGCCAATAACTCTCGCCAGTCAAAGCGACTGTTGGTTTCAAGAATCCCATCAGGTACAAGCGAAGAGGCCCTCATGTCCTTCTTCAACCTCCAGCTGAATGGGCTGAATGTTATCGACACCACAGACCCTTGCGTCCTGTGTCAGTTCTCCAACGACCGGTCATTTGCCGTCATCGAGTTCAAAGACGCTCCCGAGGCAACAGTTGCTTTGGCAATGGACGGAATATCTATGGAAGCCAGTGATACATCGAATGGTGCGGATGGAGGTCACCGTGGCCTTGAAATTCGCCGGCCCCGTGACTACGTAGTGCCTGCAGTAACTGAGGAAGCCTCTTATGATTCCGAGGTCGTCTCGAACATCGTTCCGGACACTGTCAACAAGCTCAGCATTACCAACATCCCTACCTTCTTGACAGAAGAGCAGATTATTGAACTGCTGGCTAGCTTTGGCAAACCCAAGGCTTTTGTTCTTGTCAAGGACAGAGGAACAGAAGAGTCCAGAGTGAGTTCAACCCGTTGTGCGAAAATGGCATTTTCTCTCTAACATTCCCAGGGTATCGCATTTGCCGAGTATCAAGACCCCGCCGCCTCCAATCCAACTGCGCTTGACACGCTCAACGGGATGGAAATTGGAGGCAAGAAGCTCAAGGTTAGCAAGGCCAGTATCGGTCCTACACAAGTCGCCAACTTCGACGTGGGTATTACCGCTATCAGTGGTCTTGCTTCTCAGACTGCCAATGAGGTTGAGAGTAGTCGAGTGCTTCAGCTTCTAAACATGGTGACTGCTGAAGAGCTCTTGGACAACGACGACTACGAAGGTGCGTGATCTTGGCCATTCGAATCAACTCCTGCTAACAAAGCCTGCCAGAAATTTGCGAAGACGTCAGGGAAGAATGCTCCAAGTTTGGTAAAATCATCGATGTCAAGATTCCTCGACCCACCGGTGGCAGTCGACAATCTTCTGGTGTAGGCAAGATCTTTGTCAAGTATGAGAGAGCCGAAGATACAGCAAAGGCTCTGCAAGCTCTTGCAGGACGCAAGTTTGCTGACAGAACTGTCGTGACAACATATTTCCCAGAGGTAAGCGTGGACCCCCTAGGTTTTGGTTCATAGTGACTAACCCGACATGTAGGAGAACTTTGACGTTGGAGCGTGGTAAGAGGTAATATCGTTTCCATTCAAGGCGACCAAGGAGACAATATGTTTACTACCTTGGGTATATGGGTTGAGGGGGCAGGAGTCTTCTATCGGTGTACGGGTAGGGAATCAATTGAAAATGTAAAACACAGGGCATGGCAAAGCATTTGGTATCATCGAATTCAATAGTACCGATCTCCGTATGTGTGAGCAGGCACCAAGTGCAAGTCAAGTACTGCATCATGTTGATGTGGATTGTTTTTACGGGAATGCAAGGTTCACTATTACGAGGCCAGGCACATGTTGATGGATTACACATTGGTGGGTTCAAGTACAGCATACATTATTGAAGGCACTATCTATCTGCAACATGTTTTCTAATCCAAGGCAATTTCAAGCAGCAGGAGCAAGTAGGTCAAAGGATCTGTACTCGGTTAGTGTCAAGCCCAACAGAGAAAAGCAAGTCGAATGGCAAGTAAAATGACCAGATCAGAAGTCCTGTTCATTCATTGAGCCCGAGGGCTCTAACATAAGAGGTACCAGAAATAAGTAAAAGTGATTTATCATCATGTCGAGGTCGAATGAGACGGTATGAGAAGCATTGTGACTTACCATATGATTGAAAGCTGTAGCGCAGAGCTTTTTGAGCTCTGCTTCATGCAGAACTTCAAGAAAAGAAAACCTCGAATCGCGCGACAGCAAGAAAAGTAAAGAAACGCGACATGAGAGCTCGGACCATTCACGTGACCTATTATCGATTGGTCTGATCCCCTAGACGGTCCGAAGGGCACATTTGCGTATTCAAGATCGACAACGGAATCAAGTGATATTCCGATACCGTTCTGTCGAATAAGGAAGATAGAAAGAGTGGAAAACTGGAGTGGATACCTAAATGTGCCCTTCGGACCGTCTAGGGGATAGTGGCTTATCGGACCAATCGATTCGCATCTCGCTACCCTAACTAGTGCACACACAAAAGGCATTTCTCAAAAGATCATTTTGCAACTCCACGACTCCAACACTGATCATCCAGCATCACCACGCCAAACCGACAAGATGGGTCGACTTCACAGCAAGGGAAAGGGCATTTCTGCCTCCGCTCTCCCCTACTCCCGTCATGCTCCTGCATGGTTGAAGACCACCCCCGAGCAGGTTGTTGAGCAGATCGCCAAGCTCGCCCGTAAGGGTGCCACTCCCTCTCAGATTGGTGTTGTCCTTCGCGACAGCCACGGTATTGCCCAGGTCAAGCTTGTCACCGGTAAGGATTGCGCGCATGGAAATTGAAGGCCAAAGCAACTAACAGATAATCGTAGGTAACCGAATCCTTCGAATCCTCAAGTCCAACGGTACGGTTCCCTGAACGAATAGAGGATGTGGCGACGGAAACAAATACATCTACAACGGAGAAACACCATCTCCTTAATGCCTCTGTACGGTTGAGACTGACAGAGAGATTTTAACAGGCCTCGCTCCCGAGCTCCCCGAGGATCTGTACATGCTTATCAAGAAGGTACGCCAGTCATGTCGAAATTTTCCCCGTCGCACAATTCCAGGTTAACAAATTAAAAGGCTGTCGCCGTCCGAAAGCATCTTGAGCGTAACCGCAAGGACAAGGACTCCAAATTCCGCCTCATTCTTATTGAGTCCCGAATTCACCGCCTGGCTCGTTACTACAAGACCGTCGGTGTTCTCCCTCCCACCTGGAAGTACGAGTCCGCTACTGCCAGCACCATCGTCGCTTAAGCGAAGACATGAAGAAGAATGGCCGCATTGGTTGGTGGTGATGGTTTCCCGGGTCACGGAGTTGGGGGACAAACATGGAAAAAATTGCATTTAGAGCCATGATGCTTTCTGCTCGCCCCCTCTGGGAGGATCAACAGCGACGTCGACCGCTCAAATAGAAAGCTCTTCGACCGCTGAAAGTACGCGTATGCAATGGGACATTCTCAAACCAGTGACCATAAAATTATTGAACCTGAACGCCATCTATACCTTCCGCTACCATGCCAATTGCGTGCTACCGTGGGGAATTTTGTGATATCGTGGATCTAGCCAGTGCCTTCCAGTTCCTTTGACTTCTGAATGAGATACTCTCCTAGCACCCGGAGAGGATCACTCGGCCTGTGATGTTGTCAGTCGCCTTCCACAAAACACAAGAAAGGTGAGAACTACTTGTCTTTTGCCAGTTGCTTCACGCCCTCTAACAATACTCCGGTAACTTTGGTGTTGAGATATCGTCGTGTTGAATCACCATGGGGAGCAGCTTCCGCTGGTAGGCTAAGACCAGAATCTGGATGCGCGGAAGCAGCTCTGGAACCTTGCGCCGGAGTTCCTGTTCGTGCAGGTATGGGGCTGGGCGCATGAGTAGCTGGAGCAGGAGATGACTGTCAAGAAGTTAATACCTTAGTCCGTCCTTCAAATGGCGCCTGATACAAGAAATTGACTGTCGAAGAGAGGCGAGTCCAGGTAAATAAGCGGAATCTAGACAAGAATCCTCCAGGAACATATAGAGGAGAGAGAACATACTGCAGGGTGATCGACTGGCGCATCAGACATTGTCACATCCTTCTGGTCTGAGTTATGTCCATTGACAGCAGATTCAGCTGGTGCTATAATTTGCGGTGTATCTGCTGCTGAGTCTGTTCTGGGTGTTTCGTCGGCCATTGTCGATGAGATCAGGCGATGTATGGTAGGTAAGGTACCTAGTGTTTACCAGAATGGCGCTGTTGACAGGCACTTTCGAAGCTGCAAGAGTGGACATAGGTGCCCGATCCTTTCGCGCCGGCTGATTTTCGGATCAAGATAAGAACCGATAATGTAGGCATCCCGCGAGGTCATGTGCTTTCGTGTTCAGCTAGCGTACCTAATACTTATAGTAGGTTGTCTTTGTCATCGCGTCCACATCGTTACATCCATTCGTTAATAGTGTTTTCAACTTCTACTTTCGACTGACATGGCACAAGTTGAGTGATGGATTCGTTCGTGACGAGGCTTCCCAAGCCGCCGAGTCAACTTCGAGAGCAAGTTCGCGGTGACTCACCAGAACAGGAGAGGCCTTCGAAGCGAGCCAAACGGCAGGGATCACCAGACTCTGAGGGTGGCCTATGCCCTGACCACCTCCAGGATATCTCACCGAGCGAGGACTTGCCTGATAATGGAGCAGCTAAAATAGAATACCAAATTGAGGAACACCCCCGAATTACGGACATTGAGAGCGCGTTACCGCCCACTGCTGAAGGCCAAGAAGCAGTAGAGCAGTATGAGACAATGAAGTCATCACAGGCCTCGGCACATGACGAGGATGACACCACAGAAACACCTCAACCACTTTGGGTCAAGGGACGAAGCTCTATTTATGTGGATGCCTTCAATCTTGCACTTGATACCGTCCTAGAAGAAGAATCGCATTTATTTGATGGGAAAGAGACCGAGGTTTTTAATCAATGGAGAGAGCTGAGCTACGAGGCTCAGTATCTGTATGCCCTCCACACATTACCACAAATCCGATACTCGCTTACATTTCAAAGCTACGTCAGGCTCTTTCTGAGGAAAACTGCATCGTGGCATCGTCATAGCCGTCTTGGATATCATAACGACATCTCGGACCTTGAGGCAGCGATAGCTACCCTGCAATCGTCTCGTATTCTGCCAGCGAGCACAGCCATCCCAGTACAGAGCCCAGTTCATGATCTTGAGCTTGAAGAGTCGAGACTGGATGAGACGTTCAGCTTTGCCGACAGATCAGAAAATCACATCGATTCAGTAGAAGAGGCTGCGTCGCTGCTGAGCCTAGACGAGTTGAAAGAGCTTGCTAAGGAAGCAAAAGTCCAAGGGCGCAATAAGTCAGAACTCATTCGTTCATTAGTAAAGATGAGCAAGCAACAGTCTGGATTGATGTCGGTGGGCCTCAGCAGACACAACAGCCGTGGTTCTGTTGCCGAAGACCAGGAAAACTTGGATGCAAAAGCTAAGGGAAGGGACATGGCAAAGCTTCGGCGAGAAGATTCGAACCGAGAGCAGCATTTTCTTACAAAAATTCTCGCAATACTTGGACCTTGCATTCGATTGTCGCCATCAGCCTTCAAGCTTTTTGAACGGGTGCATCTTGTGTTCTATCGATCGACGGAGTGGACAGAGAAATCACTGACAACAATCATTCTTGCTAAAATTGCAAGACGGCATTTTCCTGAATACATTGTGTGCCGAACGTCGACTATATTTATGTCGCGCCTGCACCTGCTAGAGTATGAAACTGCCATCCGTCTGGAGGCTGAAGTCGATGCATGGGAATTCAGTAGCCCACCCGGAGATGAGGGCCTCAGACTGATGGTCAACATTTTTGAGAAAGTCTACCCGCGATGGAAGATATTGGTTGAAGAAGAGCAGCACAAGGAGCACACCGTCTATGAAATGGGAGAGGGTGCTTACTTAAGACGTTTCACGCCAGGCCATTCGTATACAAGAATTGTCCATAAAGCAGCACCAGTTTTTGGAAAACTCAAACAACATCTCAGAGAGCATGAACTGCTCACCGAGCTTCTTGATCAACGGCTATTTCATCCAGCAAGACGAGGCAGTTGGTACCAACGAAAGGCTCTTCTGGAGGAGCATTATATGCCAGCTTGGGACCCGAATCCCAAATTCACAGACCTCGAACAGCAGAAGAAACATTGGAAGAAAGTCGCAGTTGCTACTTGTGAGGCTGGCCTACAAGACCCGGTCTGCCATCTGATATTTCACTATGACTTGCAAAAACGCCTTGTCAAACTAGAGAAGAAACTACGTATACCACGTCGCTTACAACACGATTTTGGCCATGTTGATCTGCAAAAACCTATCGAACACACCATTAAAGGAATTCAACTCAAGAAGGATATCATCGCGAAGGGCGGTCGCCAAGTTTCAACCAAAACGATATGGCTCGATGAGCTAGACACTCAAGACGAGTGCAGCGTTGAAGCAATGTGTCTGAGTCAATATCGATCAGAGGGTTGGAAGGGGTATCACGCTGAGGGTGGGATTATTCGCACTCTTTTCGCGTACCTCTTTTACGATATTCTCTTTTTGTATATTCCAAATGTGTTTCAGACAGCATATCAAACATGTCCGCTGGATCTTCACACTGATGCTTTCTACCCGTCCCGAGCATCAGAAATAAATCACAGACTGGTCGAGATTGCCAATGGAGAGGCTCCACGACTCATTCGAAAAGTCTGGGAATCAGAACATGAGAGGAGGACAAGTGTGGTGGGCCTTAACTGGGATTTCGAGATTGACGACCTCGTAGAGCTTGCTGGGTGCTTCGAGGGAAGTGCTCTTGCAGCAGTATGCAAGGTGATGGCTCAAGAGTACAGACAACGGGGTGGTGGTATCCCGGATCTAATTCTGTGGCGCACTAATAATCTACCAGAAGATTCAAAACAGGTGCCTGGAAGGCCAAAAGGAGAGGTTATGTTCTCGGAAGTCAAGAGCGCCAACGACCGGCTGAGTGACACTCAACGGCTATGGATCCATGTGCTTACTGGAGCAGGGGTGAAGGTTGCGCTCTGCAACGCCTTAGCGAAGGAAGTGAGGGAAGTGGATTGATCCCATGCCCAAGACCAGAATGAACTTCGTGCTATTCAATCACGCTTCAAGGCAAGACGGGGACAGGGCATTCTGATTTCCATCAAGCTAAAAGATGCACCTCAAGTTCCCAGCTACCCTGCAATTTCACACTGCATTCAACCCAGCGAAATCATGGGGCAGTGATCGTCTCCTTCTGGGAAGACTAATTATCTCCATGGGTGTGTATAAGAGAGGTTTGAGCTGGGAGTGAGATCCGACGATCTGACTTTCGAGCCAAAATTAGCAATTGGCAAAGCATCCGAAACATGATCTGGGGCCTTGTTCCACCCAGCAGCCGGGTCACAGCGGTCTCAACTCGTTTCTAATCTCAGACTCAGGGCTGAGGATCCCTCCTTGGTTTCAGATAGGCGGGAGGCGTGAGCTGGGCATCTCACGTGCATGGTAGCCAATAACAGAACCGCAGACGAGACGGTGTGATGCGCAGGGTTGTCACATCACCACATGCGCATCTCGTCACTGGCGCATTCGGTGGGTTGAGCGAGTCAATAGGCTACGAGGGTTCTCAATCCAGGTTCTGTAGCCTCTCGGGAACTTCTGCTTGCTGAACACGATGCCATGATGTGCTGGGCTTCAAGTAAACTGGAGTTCACGCATGGTAGATTGGTGTTTTTCTCACCTGTTGGACTTGTGCCATGGTGATGGACTGATAGTGTCCCAGGACCTTGGTCACCTGGATGACGAGAGGTGATGGAATGAGCTTGAGTTTGGGTTATGTGACAAGAGCCTAAGCTTAAGTTCGCAGGCAGTGAGGTTCAGCATATTGCCACAGGCTGGTGCGGACCAAAGACTGACATCGTCACGTCCCTGGTGACAATACCACTGGGGGCCCATTGGAAACACGCCAACTGGTCAGCTAGCGCATTGTATCCCTCGCAGTAGCTAGGTAGTATGCGCGAAACAAATCGACAAGAGTAGAAACGAGAGCGAGAGGGGAGACGCAGACACAGGCGCACCTGAAGCAAGCCAACACGACACAACATATAGCGCAGGCATTACCATTACGGGCCATACAAATAGACAGAAAACAACGCTTCTGCATGTCGCTATGTCCTCAATCCATTAAGAATCCCGACCCTCACAAATACAAATCGAAATCGTCGACCCACAGCCCTGGGCGCTTAGCACGGATCCAATCATGTCAACTCGTCTTCCATGGTGGGTGATGGGCTCTCCCATCTTAGCCAATAACACATTCGAAGGCCATTTCCCGGCGCTTACAAGCCCAGTTTATGGGGCTCCCTGGTTCCGCTTGGACCAGGGTGCTGGGTCGCCAGAAGCTAGAGACCACGCCGCTTTTAAGTCTAAGTCTTTCTAGTGGCCCATCGCCCCTGGATGATGGGAGGGGGGTGCCGACAGTGGGCGAGCAGCATTGAAAGGATTCCTGAAGTTCAAATGGTTCCTTCGTACTGAATTCGCAGTGCAGCGCAGTGAAGACGCAGTAGTCCAGAGGATAATAAGAGAAGCACAATATTGTGGGAACAAGGACTGCCAATGCTTACCATGGCCCTCTCAGATGCCACTTTCTGGCCTTGACTATATCTGTCTATCTCTGCATACGTCCCGTTCCTTTGGCCAAAAGTTGGCCTAGTGGGGTGCATAAAATTATAGGACAAAAGTCTGACAACACCAGCCCCACAGCCAACCTCCCTCATTACAACAGCAATTAAACACTCAGCGATATCATCGCGAATAGTCAATTAAATTTAATAAAATGTATATCAAT
>SRZU01000152.1:0-127405 GCA_013183765.1 Fusarium xylarioides
AGGTACTTCAAATTGACGAAAAATACGGCTAAAATCCCTTGTGGCGAAGTATCTATACTCTGAAGATGGTGTGCACACCATGTGGATGATGTACCGAATTTAACAAAACAGACCCCTGAGGCCTGTACAACATCAGAGGTAGATGGATGAACTGTCGGATTCCTCGAAGCTTGTGTTCTGCCACAAGCCATTCAGAACATCCGATTATCACCAAGCTCAAGCTTCTGCGGCTGACAGTATCCGCCCATTTATTTTACTTGATGAACGACAAGAAATCACTTGATTAGGTCAAAACTCAGCAGTAAAGAAAACATGTTACTAACAATCACATATATGTGTGCTTGGTGCAAACTTGGAATGCTACAATGCTGCTACTGTTCTTAATGTTGATGTTGCATATTGCCTCGCCCTGGAGACAATGTACCTAACTGAAGGCTTCAGTCTTGGTATTCTCTAGAAGTTTCGGTGATGTCAAATCAGGCAGGTTCAATGCTGAGCGTGGTGTTCAGGTGGTTGCATCAAGCTCCCGAAGGAAGCAATCGAGCCAAGGAACTTTGACTTTGGGCTGTAGTAGATATCGGCGATTCGTTGTTGGAAGATGGGGCTGAAAAGGTATCGAGTACTTGCACTCTCTTGATGAGCGTGGATCGTTAACCCCACTAGGTAGCCCAAGCCTCAAGGAGCTAGGCGTACCGGGAGAGACATTCACCGACCCCGATTGTCATACAACAACCGAACGACCCAACCTGAAGGCCCTTGATTGTTCGCCGTTTTCAATGTTTTCCTTGCAACTATACAATTTTCTCATCGCCAGCGGATGTCTGTTGACACTTGCAGTGACGGCTAACACAGCTGAAGACTACTCGTGATTGATCACTTTAAGACTCCATCTTCTGCCATTTACTGTTCACCCTGCTGTAACAACCGCCATAAAGCTCTGCAGGAACTACGTCACGACTGTAAAACTCCTCTTGACAATCCACAATCATGGCTGAGTTCGCCAATTTCGACGGAACACCCAGTAGCTTGGGCAGCGAGACGAGCAAGCGAAAAGCTGCCATCCTTGACAGGCATCTCCCAGATGGCTACTCCGCTGAGCCCGACGTTGCCTTTGGTCCAGCCAACCCTTCCGCTTCGGGGTCTGCCAGCAATGACAACAACGACACTTCAGGAGATCCCGTCGAATCTTCGCTCCTTTTGCAAGGAGGCGATATGCATCGCGACATGTTCAAGATCAAGGCTCGAGCCAACTCCCTCCGCCGCGCTGCCACCTTTTCCCACCATACA
The DNA here is from genome assembly GCA_013183765.1 of Fusarium xylarioides. NCBI lineage: Eukaryota > Fungi > Ascomycota > Sordariomycetes > Hypocreales > Nectriaceae > Fusarium > Fusarium xylarioides. Next base: position 1,288 of record SRZU01000152.1, read on the forward strand.
CCTCCTCCCCTTGCTGCCGAAGACGGATTGAGCCACTCCGAACAGCGGGAACCCGGCGGCTTTCGACGATATCACCTTCAAAGACGTGCCCGGCAGAGACGCATGAGTGGCTACACAATTGTCGCCAAGAACTTTGTCGATTTCCTCGACCTATACGGAAGCTTTGCCGGCGAAGATCTCGAAGATGCCGACAGCGAAGACGAGTCTGCCATTGATGATCGAGAAGACGGCGATGTGGAACAGCCACCTGAGCTTCGACCCCTCCTTGGCAGAAGACGAAGCTCTAAACGAATGCGCAAGACGGGCGACGCTACAACCACAAAGACGTTTTTCACCCTCATCAAGGCTTTCATCGGAACTGGAATCATGTTTTTGCCCAAGGCGTTCCGCAATGGTGGCATCCTGTTCTCGTCAATCACCCTCATTGTATTGTCCCTTGTCAACTGCGGATGTTTCCGTCTTCTTCTTGACTGCCGACAGATTTACGGAGGCGGTTATGGAGAACTGGGTGAAGCCATTGTTGGGCCTCGATTCAGAAGTCTGGTTCTCGCTTCGATTGCTATCTCCCAGCTTGGATTTGTATGCGCTGGCCTCATCTTCACAGCTGAGAACCTCTATGCTTTTCTTGACGCTGTGACCGCCAACCACCGCGAGTTCATGTTCAGTGTACCTAGTCTGATTGCTTTGCAGTTGGTCGCCCTTGTCCCTCTTGCGCTGATCCGAAACATCTCAAAACTTGGACCCGCCGCCCTTCTCGCTGATGTCTTTATTTTGATTGGAATCGTGTACATCTGGTACTACGACATTGCGGCACTTTCTCAGCGTGGCATGGACTCGACTGTGAGGCTGTTCAACCCAAGAGATTTCACTTTGACCATTGGCTCGGGTATCTTCACTTTTGAAGGAATTGGACTTATCCTGCCCATCCAGTCAAGCATGAAGAGACCCGAGCACTTCCCTAACCTCCTTTACTTGGTCATGTTTATCATCACAATCATCTTCACCTCTGTGGGAGCACTCTGCTATGCGACCTTTGGCGAGGATACCAAGATTCAAGTCATCTCCAACTTTCCTCAGGATTCCCCTCTTGTCAACGCAGTCCAGTTCCTGTATTCAATTGCCGTCCTGGCCGGAGATCCTGTCCAGCTTTTCCCCGCTGCCCGTATTATCGAAACCTCAGTTTTTGGTGAGCGTGCAACTGGCAAGAAGAGTGCTGCAATCAAGTGGAAGAAGAATGCTCTCAGAACCCTTCTTGTAGGCGTATGCGTCGGTGTCAGTATAGTTGGTGCCAGTGACTTGGATAAGTTTGTGGCATTGATTGGCAGCTTTGCCTGTGTTCCCTTGGTCTACATCTACCCAGCTTACCTGCACTACAAGGGAGCTGCTCAGACAACCAGGGCCAAGGTAATTGACATTGTTGTCATGGTTGTTGGCTTCATCGCCATGGTCTACACCACGTTGGTCACTGTTTACCAGTGGATCGACAGTGCTTAGAAAGCAACAACCCCATTTGCGGTGGAAATGAAACAAAGCATAAGACTGGTGCAAGGCAACTTCAAAAGGCTATCGGTCTGGGGGTCATACGTGTGGTTAGAGCCTATCTCGTTCATATGTTTCTGTTTTTGATCATTCTGTTAACGGCTGACGAAGGCCTCATTGGAGGTCGTCACAGAGGACACGCGAACCGAGGCGACTCATAAAAAGCATACTGCCATGCTTGGAGGTTTGGAAAAAGGCGTTAATGCATCCTCTTGATTTTGCGATTTAACTCAGATTGTTGGCAGTTCTCATGATAATTCAGATGCTAGTCACTCCTTTGCTTCGTTGACGACCCACGTACTGCTTTAAAAGCGTACCACGCCTAGGCCTCGAACCTCATCCGCTCCTGGTACTATGAATTACATTGACTCGCAGTTGGTCCTTGTTGCTCAGTCAGCTATCAGGGTGTGCATTGGTAGGTAGAATATTGGCTCTCTGTCAGAACAGGCGGTCGTCCATGGATGGGAACCTGATGCAAGATTTAAGAAAGGCCAATCTCAGTAGCAAATTGGACTTTCTCAGGAATACATCCAGAGGCAGATCAACTGGCTTTAGAGCTCTATGATACTGCGCATGGGAGTAATGATTAGCCATTGCACGATTCTGTGGCTCACGTGTACGACAAATCTAAGCCAAGTAACATTTATGCATGGCCGCTACCTTAAATTTAAGATGCCAGAAGCTTGTAGACTTTCTGTCTGACTTATAAGCTTGGTATTTGTGATTGAAGTTGATGTACAATGCTTATAGTTGCACTAAAAAGAATCCGGGCCACCATATTAGGCAATTATCAAGGTGTTTATGCCGGCTGACGTCCCGAGCATTGTCCAAAAGGTCTTATTCGCATTAGAAGACATCCATTTCGGTAATTATAAAAACAAGTCTTGATTGATAGAACCAGCAAGCGAGGGCATTCTATACCACTTGCTGATATGCTCCTTCAAATTCCACCTTTGTGGCATGTGAATTATGTTCCACGCAAGAACCATTTACACTTCGACAACCAATATTATCTACGCTAGTTAATTCCAGTATATTTAATAAATACCAATTGAGCGCGTGAAAGGGATCGAAATCTCGATCAGATTTGTACCTCTTTGTTGGGATAAAAATGATTTGTTAGTTGTATTTCTAGATATATCCACATCATAGAGTATCGATGAGGGGATAACCAAAATATTCGTTGTAAAGCAAGGAATCTTGTGTAGATCTATTTAGAGCAAGGCAAATCGTAGTATTATATCTGCCTTGGTGCAATCCACACCGAGAAAATGCAACCAAGAGGGCCTCTTTCTACGGGATGCCTCTTTTCAACGACACCTCGTGACGCAGCGTCGCACCAGTATCCATATACAGGTCAGCCGTAAACAGCACATATCCAGGCGACTTGGAGGGTACAGGGCCTGAGACTGACTCTCATTCATTCAATACCGGTAGTCAAGACTGATGCATCATGCATCAACAATCTGTGTCATGATTCTCAAGGGAATGCCAACAAAAGATCTTCGCAGTCTTGGCAAATGAACGCATCACCTTCACCACAGTTAGCATTCCACTACATGCGAGATTAAGAGCTACTGCGGGAGAACGGATTAGGTTTAAGAGCTGAGATGCAGCTGGAGAGTTGTTTATATAGGAGCTCAAAAGCTGGCTGGGGGCGGGGTGCAGATCCGGAGGTGACTCCGCCCGACTCCCTATGTAACGCAACCATCACCCAAAATGCTGTGACTAGTATCCCCAGCAATGGTCTCTCTTTTGACTTCTTCTATCTGGGGCCATAGGACAACCAATTCTCTTAGAGAGACATTAATGTTAGAGTATATGCTTATCACACTTGCACCTAAATACTCACATACAACTGGAGATCAAGTGTAAGTCACGGAGGTAAGAGGTCAAATGGCTGACGGCGAACCTTGCTCAGCCAGGACCTAATTTAACCATGAAAGGAAACCCGGTGTCTCACTGGGATGATCAATAACGTCCTAGTGGCTCTGGGGATACGAAAGCTTGGCCTGTCGTCGACTTCATTCTGCAAAATGGAGGCACATTCTCTTCATACACACCATCGATAATGTCTGAATTGATGATGGTGTCCCTTCTGGAGCATAAGGTCCCTCGTGACTTATTCTTCGTAGTGCAGTAGAGGTGACGAAGAACAACTGCTACTGGCACCCCTAGAAATATCCGTACTGAGCACTCCCCTCATGGCACCATTGACCTTCAAATAAAGCACCCTGAGCTACCATTGAACGAAGTCTATCCTAGAATATCTGTTAGCATCTGTGGCATTGCCAGCTTCATAAGCTCCCACAATGAACAAGTTCTCTCCCATTCTTCGAACACTGGCTCGCCAGCCTCTCCAGGGACAAGCTTTTCCTCGCCAAACAATGAGATATGTCCAAGTAACTATTCGTGCCTTTCACCACACTCCTTCTCAACGTAACACGGCGCAGAATCAGCCTCATTTACTACCAGAGTTCAGCCTCAAAGACAAAGTCATTGTCGTGTCGGGAGGCGCAAGAGGTTTAGGTCTTGTTCAGATTGAGGCTCTTCTTGAAGCCGGAGCTACTGGTGAGAGACCCTTAAGAGCATATCAATTGCTAAGTTCTAAATATGATAGTCCACGCCGTTGATAGACTGCCCTCGCCAGTCGAGGATCCAAAGTCCAATTTCTCACAAGTCTCAGACCGAGGGCGTGAACTTGGTACCTCACTTCATTACCATCAAGTCGACGTAAGAGATGTCCCAGGTCTCAATCGCATATTCGAGGATATCGCCAATGGCGCAGGTCGTCTGGATGGACTCATCGCCGCTGCGGGTATCAACCACGAAACACCAGCAATCGATTACTCGATGGAAGAAACCGAACGAATGATGGGTATCAACTTCACTGGGGCTTTCATGACTGCCCAAGCAGCTGCTCGTCAGATGATTCGTCTTAAACAGCCTGGTAGTATTGTCATGATTGCCAGTATGAGCGCAACCATCGCCAACAAGGGCATGCTCGCGCCGTAAGCACGATTTCCGATTCTGATGTGCAGCTGCTAAAGCTTTGCTAGCGTTTATAATCCTTCCAAAGCTGCAGTCGTACAGCTTGCCCGTAATCTTGCAATGGAATGGGGGAAATACGGTATCCGTGTCAACACCCTCTCTCCTGGCTACATTCTAACCCAGATGCTTCAAAATCTCTTCAACGATTATCCTGATCGTCGCGAGAGGTGGCCCCAAGAGAACATGCTCGGCCGTCTAAGCACTCCAGAAGAGTATCGCGGCGCTGCTGTCTTTCTTTTAAGTGATGCGAGTAGCTTCATGACGGGTGCTGACCTTCGCATGGATGGTGGACATGCCGCGTGGTAGAGCCATGTTATATAAGGTAGGTTCTGGGTCAAAGCAAAACAGTCGCAGTAACCTGGGTCTTGGGGGTATGTTCTGGGTATCGTTTGTTGCCACTCCTGAGCGACGAGAAATATCATATTGTACAATCATAATACACTTGCCACATCCTTCCTTGCGGATATCGTGATGAGTTTTCATCTATTCCCTCGTACCTTGCCCTCAGTTCGGACTTGTCACATGCGAAAAGGTCTTATCCTGTCCAAGTTTGCTCAACAGCCCCGGTTGTATCCTTAATCTTGACTCAATCTCCTTCTCGGGTATGCCTCGATCGCGAAACTTCATAGCATCCACTAGAGTCCTCATATCGAGGAATCGTCGACCCTCGCGTCCCATATTTGCGAAATCTTCTTCCGCTTCGTCTTGTAGTCGATCTCGAGCTGAGAGCGCCACGAGCGTTGGATTGCTTCGGCTCGGTGCAAAACTAGGTCCTGGAGCGGCTGAAGGTCCGAGAGGGGTTGCGGCTGTAGACGAAGGAGAATATGTAGGGTTCGAGTCAGCGATTCCCATCTGGTGTAGACGGCGTGAGAAGTCGCCGGTTGGGAAGTCAGGGTCTATGGCGTCAGCACGAACAGCTACAGATACGAGTTAGATGCTGCAGTAGATATAATAAGTTCCAATTGATCTACCGTCGTCTTTGGCGCTGTTTCCCAAGGTTTTTGACTTTGGTTTTGGTGGATCTGCCCTTGGTTTGCGTGCTACTGCTTGCGGGACAGCAGCTCCAGGAGCTCGGGCAGGATACTTTCGCGCCGCGCTATTGGCGACTTTCGAAGACGAAGAACCCATTTTGTCTAACAGTGATATATAGACGCAAAAATGGGGACGAGAAGAGTTGATAATACACAAAGACGGCGTGTTGGCGTGGAAGTGTAGAGCAGAAGTGGCGTCCAAACCAACGTGAGGGTGGGCATCATTTTTCGATGATGTTATCGAGGTCGGTGCGCAATTCTTCCGTAATCATCAATCATAAGGTAGCCACTTGATTCGACAACTACTTATTCATTGACAATTAGCATTATTATTACCTAGTAATGGTAGAAACACATTCCTGCTTCCAATTCTAGGAATCGCTACCTAAAATCATGACCAGGCAGAATTTTATCAAAACAATCGAGTAAGTCCAACTCCAGAGATCAACTAACAACAAGTTCCCGCCATGCATCGACGTATAACCCAAGACCCTCCGGGTCAAAACAATCCAAGCACATTTCTTTACTCCGACTCCGTATGAACTTCTTCTTATGAATACAAAGACTGAAGGGACTCGAGCAGAACCCAAGCTTGAATGTGGCTCTTCCCAGGGATGTGCACAAATATTCTCTCAGGGCTCTTCACTCCGTCCATGCAACCTGGTAACGATATCGTGTTGTTCACCACCAAAAGGGATCTTTGCTAGTAGTCTTGAGTCCAGGATGGATCGGGTTGGTGTCCTGCTGAGCTTGCTTCGGATACCCTCCCATTTCTTGATCATCTGAGGATCCAGGTAAGAATTGGGGCTCGTTGAACGTCCATTCAGGAGCTATAACTTTGCCCTTCTCATCTGCCATCCAAATCAGGGCTCCATTTGAGAGTGAAACTGGCTTGCCTGCCATTCTGGACCCATCTTGAGCCTTTATAGACGCATTTGTCATGAGATGACGCCAATATCTTTCGCCATTTGGAGCGGTGCAGGCACGTGCAAACTTGACTAGATTCCCGGTTGCCTTATGGACATCACACAAGCAGTGGCCAATCTGGTATGGACCCGAAACTCCGTTGAAGGCCAGATGGCGAGCCGTGGCCATCTGATAGAGGAAGTATTTCTCTCCATCTAACATCTCTGAAGGCGATAGCGGCTTAGGACAGGTAGAAATCAAAGCCGGGTCAAAGTCGGGAATAGGTCTACTGAGATTGGGAGCACGAGCAACTTCATAGTAAGGGGCCGGGTCGCTTGGGCTACTGGGGGTTGGGGTGGCTCCTCTAGCAACGAGATCGATTGGGTTCTTCCCCTGAAGATTCTTAGATCGCTTGAGTTGCGTGGCAGGCTGCTTGAGCAGGCGGGGTGTCTTGGAGACTCCCGAGCCAGCTCGAGGTCCAAGGGGGTTTCTCTTTGTTTGTTTCGAGGCTCTAGACTGAGCAGTTTTGTCGTTTTGGCGACTCTCGGTGGGATTCTGCTCCACCACTGCATTGCTTCGTTGATTTCCCCAAGGGGTGTCATTGAAGATGTCATAAACCTGTTCCAGATTAAACATTGGAACATGGGGTCCGCTAGTTGGTCGGATAGGATTCGCAAGTGTTGTGAGATCGTATTTCGGACCGTCCTCGCCTCGCCGAAGAGCAGCGGATGGGCTCCCTCGCGCCATATGCGTCTTAGGATGACGGGGAGCCACAGTGATGCAGTCTTGGACAGTACCTTGTGAGGACGGGCTGTATGCTCCTACTATTGGCACATGTTAGCGTTGAACTCCGGTGCGAGGCAGCGCCATAGCCTTGTAGGTAAACCAACCCTAAGAAGCATTATTGTATCCGATGTTGGCCAAATCTTGAGTTGCATCAATCAGGTTTCCGCTCGCCTTCTAGAGGTATGGTAAGTGTCTCTTTTCGCAAAAGCCATTGCCACCGCACAATACATACCATATTCGATCCAGTTGACATAACATCATAATTGGATTGGGCATCGTGTAGTTTGGATGCGAGACGGCTTGCCATGTCTTTCGAGGTGTTGATAGGAGGCGATTGTAGGCCGTTGTGCACCACCTGAGGCTCTCCAGGTGCGGAGACAGAATTCATTTTAAGTTCGTCTGCCTCGCATGGGGCTTCTTAAGGAATATAGTGGCTGATAGGTGATAGGTGAAGAAAATTAAAGTTGGTGTTGATGTTCTTGACACGATACCCATAACCAGAACAAGAGGATGAAAGGTGAACAAACGAAGAGGAGTACGGGGAGAGGCGACAAGATTAATGTGTCCGCAGTGGGGGAACATTGTTGTTTACCTACCTTGTTCTGCTATTGCGTTATTAGACGATGCGTGGAGTGACAAATGCCACTGGCAGAGATCCTGAGCTCACAGTGGCAGCCATATTAGCTGCCACTGCGAGGCATGGATGGATGGATGCAAGGCACGCAGTAGCCTCCATCCATGCCTAGCAAACCCGCGACTCAACTTTACTTCAAGGGTGTTTTTTTTTCTTTTCCTTTTCTCGGCGCGGCTTGTTCTTTCGGGTGATGCAACGTAGAGGCTTAGATTGATTGAGAAGAGGTTGCGGGATAAGAATCACCTGAGCCATGTATAACAAGAAGTCTACTCCTGTAGGTGGTTCTCTCCTAAGTTCAATAATGTTCGTTAAGAGGTTGAAGACACTAAGGTAAGGTATCAGCGTTAGAGTAAGGTACCTAGCACTTATTTCAACAGTGGAAATAGCAGTCTGGCCCCTGTTAATTCATGAACTTGCAAAGCTATTAGAATCATCTGATGCTCTTAGTGTTTCTGGATCGTTGGTCAGGCTTTGCTCCATGTCTCGCAATCGCAACCAACTGAACAGTGCTAATTCTATCTATCGTGTTCTAAAAAAGGAGAGAGTTTCTGAGAAATTGGGCGGCTTCCTGGATAAAAGAACTCATCAATGCCTAAGGTACTTGGTCCGAAGTAGAAAAGAGTATGATCATCTCAAGTGCCCTCACGATGAAACAAATCCACATTGAGTCTCTCTCGCCATACATTTTCATTGAGCAAAGAATTCGAGATAGTCTCTCACTTATTACACTACCAACATTCACCAGCAACGCCCCCGTGCAATGGTATAAGTGAGTGTTTTTGGCGACCTGAACACGGAGACACGAGGCAGTAACTCTCAATTTATTCTATGAGCACTGTTCTGAGACACATATGAACACCAGAGGCGCAAATAAAGCTATACACGCTATCCAAGCCTTCCTAATTCTAAAACCTCCTATGGCTCAGCTCATCATTGGTATTGTTGTGCTTGTGAGAACTTCAACTTAGGATTCGATACATGAGACAACACAAATCTCATTTATTTTACCATTATCAGATTGGGGACCAAGCTAAAGTTTCCCTCGATATCAAAACAAAGGGAGAATTCACGCTGCTAATTGTGACCATCGCCAGTCGGATTTTCCGTTTCCGGCTACTCCGCTTGGTCAACATTTGCTCACGCTGAATCCTTTACACCTCTCTGTATTGGTCACTGAGGTCTACTCCTGTCTTGCATGACTCTGAGCAGTAAATCTTTGATCAAAAGCAATGGATGTCTCCCGCGATAAAGCCTCAAAAGCGGCTGACGCTGCGAACATTGTCTCGGAATTTGTTGCTCACGAGCAAGTCTGCACTCTGTCAGATCTGCAACACGCCCTCTTCGGCTTTTCGGCGACCAAGGAGCAGCCGAATGTCAAGACAAGCCCAAGTTCTGCGGCGGTAGTTGTTTTGTGCGGCTCTGCCATTTTGTCCATTGTAGATACTGTCGTATCATCAGTGACGAAATTGGTAGAGGCAGTGGGTAGGTTTTCATGGCGGGGACAGAGAAGATGAACACTACCGATCAAACAAAAGACTAATACTGCCCTATCAGATGAATCGATTGTTTTGGTCATCACCGGTGGCATTGGGCATTCAACCCAATTGCTATATGATGCTATAGCTCGACATCCCAAGTACAATAGCATTACTAGCCAGGTTCAGGGACAACCAGAGGCTCGGGTCTTCCAGACCATTGCCGAGCAATTCTTCCACCTTGAGGTTGAAAAGGACTGCCTCATGACCGCCGGAAAGCACCCAACACAAAAGCTCACTATTTTGATTGAAGATGCCTCAACAAATTGTGCACTGAATGCAGTGTACACAAGAGAGATATTAGACCAACATGGATACACATCACCATGTTCTATTGTCGTCGCTCAAGACCCCACCATGTGTCGGCGTACGGTTGCTGCTTTTGAGCAAGTTTACTCTGATAAGATGGATGATCCTCCTGTGTTTGCCGGCTGGCCAACCTTCGTGCCCAGGGTGGCGGTTCAAGACTCTAGAACTCAGAACCAAGCGGGAGACCTCACTTCTTACTTACGGTATGACATTGCGGAGTTTGACCAGAACCAAAATGGTGGTCTTTGGAGTATGGAACGACTAATGTCTCTACTCGTTGGCGAAATTCCACGAATGAGAGACAATGAGAATGGATACGGGCCACGAGGCAAAGGCTCCATCGTCCATGTTGATATACCGCAAGACGTCGAGGATGCATGGATTATACTTGAAGACACCCTTGGCCAGAAGATGCGATAGCGAAGAGCACGGGAATTTCGAGTGAGATTGATCGAATACATATATACCAGGAAATTGCCTTGGCTGGTTTCGCATACCCAGGCTTGAGCCAACACCGTTATGTTATGCTATGTTGTGCCTTAAGATGTCTATTTCAACTGAAACAACTCTCAACGTCGATTTCAAATGAAAAAGAATACTACTTCAATGTTCATCATTGCCTTGCTTGTGTTCCTCGAAGGGGCGGGATTGTCTTCACACCACTTAGCAGTACACATTTGGAGTCTCGAGGATAGAGTGGGCGACGGATACATACATACATACAGCATCACCAACACAATTCAAAACGGCAGGATCTAAAAGATGGTATATACGAGAGGTTTTCAATATCATCAGTCGGCTTAATGTATTTGTTACTCTGTTTACAGTGCAGGACAAGAGCAATAAGATCTACGCAGACATTCATTGTTAAGAGCGACTAATACATCAAATCTCTTCGAGTGACTGATTTTAATTCATCTCTCTGTCCATAAGGTGTAGTGATACGATATCTTCGTCAGTGAGATCACTGTAGTTCTTGTAAGAGAGGCAAGCCAGAAGTCAGTGAGGATGGGAAGGGTTCTGAGGCACGCTGGCTCGACATTTACAGTCTTTCGAGCGCGCTGATTAGTAATTGCCTTTATAGCTCAGTGGTAGAGCGTTGCACTTGTAATGCAAAGGTCCATAGTTCAATCCTGTGTGGAGGCAATCTTTTTGCCTTCTTAGTTATTTCTATGCCTTGTATCTTTGATTTGCATATTGTTAATGTTAGTTTACTAAATAAGATATCTTAGCTTAGTCTTTAAACAAGTAGTATGTATTAAAAGACTTATTATACTTTAGTAAGGGCTGTAAAGATATAGCGTAGCAGCATTGGAGATAAAGGCAATAGCCATTTTGCTTTATCTCAGTTGAGAAAGATGTCACAGCACTGCAAGGCCGAATTCAAGGTATGCAAGTATTAACGTGGGTATCATTAAGGGTTTGGTTGAGGGTGCGCAAGCAAGTACCTCGAATGAAGATAAAGACTATAATCACTTGATCGACTCCAGGCCGATCATGTCCTCCTTTTCTTGTTTGGAGGACCGCCTTTTGTCTTCTTTCCTTTACTCTGCTTAGCTGCAGGTGCCTCTCCCTCTTGTTTTTCATCCTCTGCTTCAGAACCACCGATAGATATCACATCATCGTCAGCGCTATCGCCATCACTATCTTCACCATCCACAGTAGCACCAAACGAAGGCTTTCTTGATCGTGCTTCCTCAGTGTCGCTGCCGAAGCCTTCAAACTCTGATTCTTCGTCGGAACCATCAGGGCTCTCCTGCTCGGCCTTCTCCGCGGCTTCAGCCTCGCGTTGAAGCTGGGCTTCGGCAGAAGCATCTTCGTCTTCAACAGTCTCTTCCTGCTTTCGCTTTCGAGGCATCTCTCCAAGTCTACCTTCACGGTTTCCAACCTTGCCGTCCGCTTCACCCTCAGTTTTTGGCGCAGGTGTGAACCATGGAATCTTGCCTCGCATGAAATCATTGAGAATCATCTTTGCTACACCATCCAAGTCAGGCTCACCTCCACGGAGAAGTCGTCCAGCCTTGCGGGCCAGGAGCTCAAGAAACTCTGTAGAGTTTGTCCATCCCTTGAGCTCGTATGTCTTCTCCATGTGGTGCTGCTTAACCCGGTTCAGCAGAGGCTGGATATACTGTTCAGGGTGCTCAACCTTCTCCACACGCACGACACCTCGAAGGACCAAGTCGGTGGGCGAATCAGTGCTTGACGGAGGAACAATTCCAGGACAGTCTATTAGGTAAATCCGCTTCATCAGGCTGACATATTGCCAGACCTTTGTCTCTCCTGGGATAGGAGCGACAGTGCAGACCTTCTTCTTGAGGAGAGTGTTGATGATGGAGGACTTTCCAGTGTTGGGTCCACCAATCAGTCCAACAGAGATTTTTTTTCGGTCAGAATGGAGGGAGGAGAATTGTCGAAGTAACTGAATGAGAGAACCCTTTCCGAATGAGTTCGTAATGCTAGCGTGGAAAGCAAGAGTAGGGTACTCTTTGGAGAGACTTCGAACCCATCCAGCCTACATCGAATTAGTATTCGAGCTAAGTTATAAGGATAAAGAACAAGAATTGAAGGCGGCAAAGATGTTTGTGTCATCACTAAGAAGTATGCAATCGATGCCCCGTAATTGGTTAATGGCATAGGCAGACTTCAACTCAATCGGACACTTGGCCTGACTCATGATGGTAACCAAAACGGCACACATCAGCCGAACAACAAGACGTTGACGACAGTCGAGACTGGCGGTTATTCTCCCAATGTTATAACAGACAGGTCCCATGGTACATAAAGGGACAAATCCTGACAAAGAACATTGGGGTATTGGAGGAGGGAGACGAAGATATGGAGAAAGAAAAGACTTACTGCTACACTGGTAGGGACCAGGTCACACTTGTTCAGAACAAAGATCAAGTGCTTGTGAGGAGCTTCTTCCTTGAGGTACTTCTCAACGCTGAGACATCTTGTTCCAACAGGGTCTCGAGCATCGAGAACGTGGATGACCACATCTGAAGAATCGATGACCTTGTAAAGTTCGTTCCAGATTCGTTTGCTCTGACCCTTATCGAAAACAGGCTCAATCGACATGGTAAGAGGCTTATCAGTGTCTCCAAGAGTCTCCGGATCACCAGATGTGCCGCTGAGGAGCTTCTGTTGTTCCAGCCTCTCACGATAGGTATCCATGCTCTTCTCGGTATCACCAGCGAGGTCATCCAGGCTGCTAACACCAAGCTTAACTCGCTTGCGTTGCGCCTTGGGACCGAAGACCTCAGCGAAGGGAGAGGTCTCGACGGTCATCTTAGCCTTGTGCTGCTTGATCCCGTTCTCGGTGTCCTTTCCATCTCTGATAAGGCTCATGGGCAGCTTGTTTGACTTGAGAAGAACTTGGTAGGGGTCGCGGGCCTTCTCATCCATAGCCTCACGAAAGGCATTGAGGGTATCTTGGGAGACGACTCGGGTGTTGGTAAACCACTTGCGGTTCGGCTCGATGCGGGCGTTAGGAACATCGCGCGACTGAAAGGAGGCAGCTTTGACAATTTTTCCCTCGGCGTTTCTCTGCGCCTTGCCCTCCTTGTACATGTTAAGGTGCTTGACCTTCTTCGCATCGCGATAGAAGTTCTCTCCCTTAGTTCTAACATTGTTGAGACCATCACCACCTTTACCCTGGCGCTCACGCCGGGTGGCCTCCTTCTTTCCAGTACCCATGGCGAAAAAATTGGCGGAAGTTGGTCGAGGATACTGGCGACGAAGAAAGACAAAGAGAGAGGAAGAGGATGAACAATCTAGAAATTTATTCCTCCAGAACTTTTTTTTTCTTAGTAGAATAAGAGCCCCACTAACTTCCTGCGGTGGTTGGTGGCGGGGCGTAAAATGCCAGGGGTCTCACACGCGGAACCAAATAATCCGCAAATTTGATCCGACGTCGATTTTCTCAGGCTGGCATTGATTCTGCAGAAGCCGATTTGACGACGGGGTTACGGCGTCAATTGCGATCTAACTCGAGTTCCTCAGTACTCAAACTGGCCGGGGCTCTTCTTAAAATGTCTGTTAGCCTCACAACTTCATGCCCGAGGGCGACTGCTCGTCAGTTCCTCGTGGCCTCAAGAGCCTTTTCCACTTCGGCTCATGCTCTCGAACAAGTCCCTCCCGAGTCTCCCTCATATATCCGCTTGCCTACGCCACCCCAGTCCGAAGAGAAGAAGCTTCCCCGGGTCAGAGGTCACCTCCCCGTACCTCGAGAGATCTTCCCTCGTATGGAAGGTGACCGCAAGATTCGAGCCGATTACATCAAGCAAACCGTTCCTAAGCCAGCCCACAAGCAAAAACCCAAGAACGAGACGCAAGAATGGAAGCAAACAATGGCCAACTCCCGTCGGCAGAACCTGGAAACTAGTTTGAAGGAACTTTGGGTACGAAGGAGCCGTCGTGACGCTGTTCAGAACGAGCGTGTGAGCCAAAAGTTTCTCGAGAACCACCAGGCTGTTAAAGCCCCAGAGCGAGAGGACGATCGCCTCACCCGTAGCACAGTGCTGAAGGCAGTTTTGGACACCAAGACATACCCTGACTCTAGACGCTTCGCTCGTGCCAAAGACAGCCGCATTAAAGTCAAGGCCATTGAGGAAGCTAAGCGCGAGGCTCGCCGCGATGCGTTGATGGAGCTCTACATCAATGCCTCCAATTTCATTGTCAATGAGAATGAGCTCAAGGAAGAGATCGAGTCCATATTTGCTGAAGACTTCTTCCACAAGCAAGGCTTCGACATCGGCCGATATGGTTCGGCCCAGAACACATGGGACGTCTGGGGCAAGCCAACATCGATTGGCAACATGTTGGAAACCACAACAGGAGTGTCCACCAAGATTATGGATTTTTACGAAACCGAGTACGACCGCTCCGTCAAGCGACAGAAGAGAATTGCCGAGGAGTTCACTGGTGGAAAGATGGAATAGATCATGCCTTTTGGCTTGTAAAAATAACTTGTACTCATGTATTACTGTAACTATGAACAATATCACGTCTTCAAGCGGCCTACCACGGACTCATGTGTGCGTCCAAAACGTTCTTGAAAATGCAATTCTACATATATTGTGAGACTTGATTCAATAACCCATGAAAGAACGAGAATGTGCACCCATCCAACCAAACGCCCAGTATGACTCGTATGCCTGACATCCTATGTATATTATCACCGCATGCAATGACACATGCATCGTTCCTTTAACTCTGAGGCCTGATACAATGGCAAATCCCTCTATGCTGATTTATCGTCTTTCGACGAGCAAGAAATGCATAGCAGCGTAAGACAATATGATAAAGACGGCAGCAAAAATACCCAAATTCCTGATGTCAGGCCACATGGCATTATTGTTGAATCCAAAGGAGCTGAGAATGGCCGCACCAGGCACGGTGATATCCAGTCCGTACTTGCTGTCCACGAGGGTAAGTTGAAGAACCTCATTGACAATAAGCGACTCGAAGCCGTAGTGGAAGATCGACAGCGTCTGGAGCCAAAGAGCACCCTTAGGAGTGGCATCGTGGTTCAGGAGGAAGCCAGCGAAAAGAAGACTAAAAAGCATGACCAAGCTGCCAATCAAGTTCGCGACTCCGCCATCCTTGCAAACAATTCCAATAAAGAGACAAACAGCCGCAGCAGCCATATTGAAGAGTACCAGCACCAATATAAAGTTGAAGAAGTGCGTCGAGTCTGCCACCAAGCCGGTCATAGGATAGATTATGGAACCCATGAGGATGGGAGGGACGATTCGAAGAGGGATTATGTCGAACAGTACCTTGGCCGCAAAATAAGTAGCTGGCGCATAGTAACCGTTGGCACGTTCACGAACAAAAAGAAGTCGTTCGGTGGCGAATACGTTCAGACTTGTGAGTGTGCTGAAACCGAACAAAGCGAGCAGGAAGAAGAAGAGACCAAGTCGGTTCTGGAAGCCGGGGATGTCGTCCGTTAGACCATAGAAGAGATATCCTGAAAAAACAGCGAGCACGATGGCGATAGCGAAGTGGGTAAGCATCAACATCGGGTTTCGATACAAGTTCTTCCAAGTCCTCTGAGACAGAATGATGAACTGACGTAAGTAGCCAACTCGGGCATAGCCCTTTCCAACGGCACTGACATGAACATTGGGTCCCTCAGCAGTGTAGCCATTTGCGTTGGAGCCATTGGCATCTTGTGCGATTTGAATGGCATGCTGGATCTCATCATGTGTTGATGAAGCAATTTCCGAGTGGATGAACGCACGTGTCATAATGTCGAGGTCCGTGCCAGTGGCTGCTGCTGGAGGCAAGTCATGAGGGTCGTCAAGGAGGGTTGCGGGAGTAGAGTCGACAGGGTTTTGATGAAGGCGATAGGCACCATTGTCCTCACCTCCAGCATCTGAGGAGGCTGCAGTGTCCACCGTCTTTCTGCGCGTGAAGAGCTCGCGATCTTGGCGAACCTTGACCGAGTCTCTACGCCGATTCTGAGGCCGGCTCGAGCTAGCGTCATCGTCTCCCGAAGTAGTGCCTGATATGCTTGCCACAGATTTTATAGCACGGGTGCTGCTTGGCCCAACACTGTTATTGTCAAGCCCGACAGTGCCGTTATCAATGGATTGAGTGCTGCCAGCATGCATGGTAAGGTCAACAAGATAATCAGCAATATTGAAACCAGGGGGGCATTCGTAGCCGATTTCGTCAAAATAACCTTGACATTGGTTGAAAGGACCAGAGTAAACGGTGCGTCCCTGTGCTAGCAGCACGAGTCTGTCAAAGAGTGCCACAATGTTGGATCGAGGTTGATGAATTGTGAAAATGACAGTTCGTTTGTATGTCTTCGCCAGAGTGACGAGACACTCAACCACATTGTACGCATTGTACGCATCAAGACCACTGGTCGGTTCATCGAGGAACAGAATCGAAGGGCTGGTGACCAGTTCACAGGCAATTCCAACACGTCGCTTCTCACCGCCCGAGATACCACGCCCCTTGCCCTCCTCAGAACCAATCAGAGAATCACGAATGTGATGAATGCCGAGTTCCTTTTCGACCTCAACCACACGTTGTTCTTTGGCAGCACGGCCCATGTCGCGAGGAAGTCGAAGTAGAGCACTGTTGAGAATGGTCTCATGGACGGTAAGGGTAGGGAGCATGGTGTCCTCCTGGTCAACAAACCCAACAACATTCTTGTAATCATTATCATTGACCTTCTCGCCGTTGACGTAAAAGTTGCCATGAACTTGCCCACGCTTGTTCTTCCGTGCGAGAATATCGAGGAATGTTGTCTTTCCTGCTCCAGACGCACCCATAATGGCGGTGACCTCTCCAGGTTTGCAGATACCACGGATTCCAGTAAGAATCTGCTTACCATTCAAAGTGTACGCAACATCGTCAAAGTAGAGGGAAGCGGGTTTGTGGTCGGTCATCAGTTTCGTACTCTCATCATCTGAGTCCTCCAAACGGATGGCTCCGTAGCTCAACTTACGCCTTGACAGATACCATGTCAGGATAATAACAGCAACCAAGAAGAGAGAGCAGCCCGCAATCACGCCGGCAATAAGAGGTGTGTTAATCTTCTTGACGGGACGCTTATATCCTGGAACTTCTGTCTCGTAGAGACATTCACCAGCGTGGCAGCTAAGAAGAATGCTGGAGTCGCCAATCAGGGCTAGAATCAAGGCATCCATTTCGGGTTCTCTGAAAGCACAGTCGTGAGTACCACCATGCTTCTGAGTACATTCGAATCGTCCTGGGCCTTGAATAGATTGGTCAAGGAAGTCTGTGAGATCGATGGATCCATCTTTTCCGCAAAGCATCCGATCGGGAATACAGCTGCAGCTGATCTTATTGCATTTGTAGGAAGTTGTGTTCTTCTCTTCCTCCCAATCGGCGCTCGAATCGCATTCGGAGAGATGGCAGTAGAAAGATTCGATAGCATCTACCCAAACTTCACATCAAGGTTAGCAACGTGCGCGAATGAGGAAGGTCTGAACAAACATTGGAAATCGCAAGTCTGGTCCTCTTGTTTACACGTGAACGTGACCTCTGGACGCTGCTTGCCGAGTAAAGACGTGATCTTCTCGTTGGTGACATCGCAGATCTGATAGTTGTGGTTCACGACCTCACCATTCTGGTAACAAACACCGCCTTCGCCGGTTTCCATGAGCGCGTTGCAGGCTTTATTGTCAGTACAGACGTTGCAATTGATACCAGTCCAGCCCTCATCGCAATCGCATGATGCGCCAGATCGCATTGGGCGATCCTTTCCCTTGGGAAGTGAGCCGCACACTAATAGAGAAAGTCAGTCGAGGTTTGTTTGATGATAACGGGGTGAGGTCGCACGTGGCTCGAGGCAGTCATCACCGCCAAATCCCTCAGGACAGGCGCATTTTCCGTTGAAC
Source organism: Fusarium xylarioides (assembly GCA_013183765.1). Taxonomy (NCBI): domain Eukaryota; kingdom Fungi; phylum Ascomycota; class Sordariomycetes; order Hypocreales; family Nectriaceae; genus Fusarium; species Fusarium xylarioides. The sequence continues at coordinate 19,460 of SRZU01000152.1, forward strand.
TCATTACAGCCAGCATATTGAGCACACGTGTGTGCAGGAAGGAGACAATTGAAACTATAGATATATCAGTATGGGCAATGTGACTTCGTGGGGATTCAGAATCGCATTGACGCACCAAGGAGGACAGCCATCTGGGCGATCACCCATGAGAGCTAGCTGTGCCCGTAGTTGATCGGCCTGAGAGTAAGTTGAGTTCTGGGAAGCCACGACCAGACCAGGCCAGAGAGCCAGAGCCCCCAATAGGAGGCTCCTCAGAGAAGAAGGAGCCATAACTGCAGCGATGGGGACACGATGCAGTTTGGTGATAGAACAATGTTGATGTTGGAGGCTGGTTTGTTGAACAACTGACGCTTATGAGCGCGACCGGGATAAGCTGTTTCACCGAGGAGTGGCGCCCCGCGTTCCATTTAGGCAGGTACTGGAGACGTGCAGCTGGCGGTAGGGTAAATTATGAGTGGCTGGCATAGCCGCTAAAATCATGACTCGATACGGAGTAGAGCTCTCGGGTCTTCGAAAACAGCGTGTGGAGGGCATGACAACTACCTAACTTTCTTCTTGAGCCGGAATCGGCCAATGGAAAGAATCGTCTTGCCCACGTATCAAATATCCCTGATGACAAGCCTTCTATGCACGTATGGAACGAAAATACAGTTGTCATGAGGGTATTCCATGCGCTGACACACATTTGCGTTTCAGGTATAGATCTGACGTCACTAACTGGAGCTGATGATAAGTCTAAGTAGCTGTCTTGATCTCCAATTGTGCCCACGACTATACATTAGTAGATATCCATGATTCACCATCTACCAACACTGAGCTCTACTGCTTACTAGGTATTAGTCCAAGGTCTCATCCTCTTAACCAGCTTATGAATGCTGAGCACGTCTTGTGGTTACCTACTCCCTTGACAAATCTCGCTACCCTAGGCTTCTTATTTTTCATACTATATTTTTTATTCTAACTCGTTCTGTTTTATACCTTAGGATTAGATACCGTACAGCAGCAGATCCATTATTGTTTGTATCTCGTATCACAGTTATTATGCATATAGTATTGCAATAGTCTACTACGCCAGGTCGCAAAACTGCTCTTCCACCTTGGACGGGATTGATGACATGTCATCAACATTCATGTTAACACTGTTACATCGATACGACCATGTAAGATGCAATGCTCAATTAACCTAACTATAATATAAATAAATATTAACCAATAGTTGAATTGAAATATGAAATGTCATAGCGAATATCGAACTATCTCATGACACCTTCCAAACCACAACCTAGGATGATGGCCACCTGGAAACAATATCCACGGATACTCTCGCCATACAAACCTTCTAACTCGCTTGGATTGAGCTACCTGAAGATACTGCACGAGGATCATAAGGTGGCCTGTGTACAATGATACTTGATCTGGTATCCAAGCGTGAATGATACCCGTGTTATGGTGGAAGCTACCTTGAGGCTCTATTAGTGGTGCTATGGATCCCCAGATTTTACCCCTGTCGTTCTCGATCAAGCTTTGCGGGGAAAGCTCTCAGGCAGCTTATCATCATGACCAGCAACCACTGCTACCACCTCATAATTGCACACAATAGACTCGACGAGGTATTCATAGACCCCTGTGGCAGTGGTTCAAGACCAATTGCCCTGCCATATAAATGAATTGCATAGTTAATTGCCCAACTTGACAAAGTAAAAGGCGTTTATGACGTTGAGTGGTGCTTCGAGACAGAAGGGCCTGTGAATGTGGGGCTTGTCAGGTCCACCAACCTTGAAGTCAGCATTGAATCAGTTCAAATGAAGTAGGTACTATTTAAAAGGCCGATACCGCCATCGATAGGTAATTATTACAAGGATCAGAATCGCCAGTCATAGGAATCTGACCACCCCTAAGGCTTCCTCAACATGGTTCGAATTGCGCCTTTCGCTGTTGAACAATGGATGGACGAGTATGAGACAACTCCTGGGGTCCTGAACGTTGCTGAGACGTGTGCTGCGTCTGTATCGATTGACGACTTGGTCGGCATGTGCAAAGACCCCAAAGCACAAGGTCCCATTGATACAAGCCTCAAACTTACATACGGCCCTATCCCCGGTTCCAACGCATTAAGAGAGAGAATAGCTGCCCAGTGCAGCACCGAAGACACAACACTTATTGCAGAAGATATTGTTGTTACACAAGGCGCGATCGGTGCCAACTTCCTGGCCCTGTATAGCCTCATTGGGCCAAATGATCACGTAGTTTGCGTTTATCCGACATACCAGCAGCTATATGAGGTTCCGCGAAGCATTGGAGCTGAAGTCTCATTATGGAAGCTGAAGGAAGAAGAGAGCTTCGTGCCTAACGTGGATGAGCTGATCAAACTCATCCGAAAGAACACAAAGGTGAGAATTTTCAAGCGGTACAAAGAAATGGTTACTTACTGTTGTGCTAGATGATCATCATAAACAACCCTAACAATCCTACCGGTGCACCTATCCATAACATTGAACTGGGGCGCATTGCTCAAATAGCAAAGGAGAAAGGCATCATCCTGTTCTCTGACGAAGTCTATCGCCCACTCTTTCATGGCGGGGCCTCTGGCCAAATTGACATCCCGAGGTCTGCTACGACATTGGGTTATGAAAGAACGATCACGACGGGGTCCATGTCCAAAGGATATGCTTTGGCTGGGATTCGGGTCGGCTGGATTGCAAGCAAGGACAAGCCTATCATCTCAGCCATCATGGCCGCACGAGACTACACCACAATCAGCGTTTCCCAGATCGATGACCAGGTCGCGAGATACGCCTTATCGCCAGCAGTTCTCCCTTCTTTAGTTGATCGTAACTTGACCCTGGCGAGGAACAATGCGAAACTGGTCAAAGAGTTTATCGGACGCTACAAGACCGTATGTTCCTGGGTAGAGCCCACGGCCGGGACGACAGCATTTGTTCGTTTCTTCAAGAATGGCCAACCCATAAATGATGTTGACTTCTGCTTGGACCTGCTAAGCAAGAACAATGTCTTGTTTGTGGCAGGTTCGAAATGCTTTGGGAACGACGAGGACTTTAAGGGATATATAAGAATGGGGTATGTTTGTGAGACACATGTTCTAGTCGAGGGGTTGAAGCGATTGGGTGCTTACATCGATGCAAACTTACTATAGCTACTTACCTAGGTTGGCCGCCCATAGGTAACACAATTGCTTCCACTGAATCTCGCATTTGGTTCATATTGAACTGCATTAGATAAAGTAATCCCGAGTTGCACGGATCAGCGGCATTTACAAATCAACTTGGCCAATGCGGCGTCGTCAGCTGGTAGGTAATGTTCAACGGGTTGTGCAAATACTCGCACGGCAACACGGAAAGTGGGAGAATGCAAGTGTTGATTGCTACACGGCAGGAGACAAGGGTCAAATCCAACGATTTTGACTGACAGATCGACCATTTTGTTTTCAGAATGTTAATTGATCTGCCAGGTACAGTCTCCCAACCTGCACTCTAATTCGATAGCGATGATGATCAGTTCTTGGCAGCTCTTCTTGGCCTGCGAGCATGTACAAATCTCGTATTATCCAGAGATACCAAGAGTTCCAAGAGTTTTGATGTTTAGTAATTTTCAAGTCGGTAATTACAACATGCCATGATAGGTGTAAAGTCAAAATGATCCATGGTACCTTTGATAAGTAAGATAGTTAGGGCAGGAGAAATTTCGACGCTGACGGGTGTTCTTAGCTTCCGATCGTATGGAACTTGAATTGACAAAATAATTAATTAGCACCGGGCTTCGTAAGCCTCAAACAACTAATTGCAGTAGTACCCGCCCACCTAGCGCATCATCCCACGGATCCTTGGATTTGCAGCTGAGGGGTGACAGAAAGCGCGAGACAGAAACGGCCACTACCACAAGCCCATTGCGTCTTATGTTTTGTTTCTGCCCATCATCCCAGTCCAGAGAGACGCTGACGACTCACCCTTTTTAGCGCAAGGGTCAACGAGACATCTTGGCGCTACAGCGTGCACGCACTCAAGTCAAGAGGCAAGTTCCCGAGTTGGTAATAGTTTTGCTACTGATCCAAGTGGGAAAGTCCCGAGTCTGGTCTGGTGTGCTCGTCGTTTGTTACCAAGCTTGCGTGGCCCCCCCGTGCCGTTTCTTCCACTTCATCCATCATCTCCTGTCAATCGACAATCTTTCGCTCATTGTTAACCCTGATTCGTTACTTCGTTTTCCTTTCCACCCTTGTTCTTTTTATATTCTCCAGAATTCCCCTCTTTCATCAGTTGCATTTACATACATACATACAGTTGCAGCTGTCCTAGGCTCCACCACATCTGTCCTATCTTTGGGCCCTTTACCCTGTGTTTCTTTAGCTGGCGTTTCTTGCGACATAACTGCTGTGTCCAATGTCATAGTGCAACTAACCTAACTTATTAGCTGTTAAGCGCTTCTTTGCACTACCTCGCCCTTCAAACAAACTGATACCTATCAACTTAACCCAAATCAACTTACGTCTCAAATCCTTACTCTCTCTCTCTCCTACTTGTCCATCACAAAAGGCATTTGCCATTTTACAGTATTCTTACATCTCAGTTGGTTGGCCCCGCGCCTATTCACCTTATGGAGGAGGGTGGCGTTACTCCGTTCAACGCCATTCCTGAACTCATCTCTTCCTGGCTCTTGCCTGCCTCTCCCTCGTGGCTGCAATGAAGTCGTCCCTTGTGGGTGCTTCGCTGGTTTCGACATTGGGTCTTGTGCAAGCCCAAACCATCCAGTGGAACATCGAGGGTCGTCATCCTCAACCACATTTGGCCCGTCGCGCAAAAACGACATACGAAGAGGCCATAAGTAATGACAGATCTGAAGGAGGCTATTTTACAGAGGTCACGATCGGCAATCCACCTCAGAACATTACCCTTCAGCTCGATACCGGGAGTAGCGATGTATGGGTTCCCTGGACCTGTGCAGATATCTGCGAGGACCACAAGAATGGAAAAAGTGGTTGCCCTCTTGGAAGCTGTAATATGGCACCCCGACAAGTGTTATGCTTCATTACTGACAATTTAATAGTTGACCCCGACAAGTCCAAGACATTCAAACATGTCGCGCCTGGAATGTTCGGCATTACCTTTGTAGATGACAGTTATGTCAAGGGCGATTATTTTGAAGATCACTTTGAGTTGGACGGCGCTGTCATCAACAATCTAACCATGGGACTGGCTATCAAGACTAACATCTCATATGGCTTGATTGGCGTTGGTTACGCCAAGAACGAGGCATCGGGCAGCACCACGGATGTCATTTATCCCAACCTTCCTGTTGCGATGTACCAAGCAGGCTACATCAACACCATCGCCTACAGTGTGTGGCTCAACGACCTAGACGCCAAAGCCGGCAGTATTCTATTCGGAGGGGTTGACACAGCGAAGTACGTGGGCGATATGCACCGAATCGACATTCAAAAGTTAGATGGCCATTACTACCACTTCGTTGTGGCCTTGACCTCACTGGTCGCCACTAGCTCCAGCGGCAGTGATGTCCTTACCTCAGATAGTTTCCCCATTCAGGCCGTTCTCGATTCCGGAACCACGTTGAGCTACCTCCCCCAAGATCTGGCCCATGAGATCTGGGAAGAAGTTGGTGCTGTGTGGTCGCCATACTATGGAGTAGCTGTTCTACCATGTGCCTACGGCAGGAACCAAGGGAATTTCACATTTGGGTTTGCAGGCCCTGAAGGTCCTAGCATCAGTGTAGGGATGGATGAGCTCGTTCTTACCATGACCAGCGATGCAACCAATATGCCAGCCTTTGAATCCGGCGCGTACAAGGGCGAGAACATATGTACCTTTGGTATACAAAACGACACCAACGATCTGTACCTACTTGGTAACACCTTTCTTCGATCGGCCTATGTCGTCTATGACCTGGTAAATAACGAAGTTGGAATTGCTGCCACTGATTTCAATTCGACAAAAAGCAAACGAGTCCCATTCAAGAGCTATGGGGCAACCATCCCATCCGCAACGGCAGCAAGTAATCAGCACAGAGCAACCGAGAAACCAACAGTCCCAGGTCATAACTTCACTGCTGCTGAAGGATTTCAAGAATCGGACTCAAATGGAAATGATGACGAGGACAACGCGGGATCATTGCTTGCCCCCGGGACAACACCTTTGGCGCTGGTCGTTACCGCTATGAGCTTCATGCTTGCAGGCGGAGGGATTTTGTCGAGCATTTTCTGATGACGCTGTCTTCAGGAGTTTTGGCTGCATTGCATAAGTCATCTGCTTTAGAGGCTAACAGGTTCATGACACTGGCGTTGAACAAGGATTGCATCGACATGGGCTGATTTTGGCGTTTAACGGCCGGACGGAGCCGTCGGTAATGAGGATACAAAAAGGGCGCAATGGGTGATGAGACTACACAAATGATACCAGTAAAAGAATGGCATAAAGAGCCTAAAAGAATACTCATAAATGCAAATGTTAATGATGCATATATATGCCGAGAAAAATCCTGAGGTCTCAATCTCAGCAGACTGGCGGTAGTTTTGTACGTTGGTAGCTCTGAGATGGGACCTATATTCAATTCTCAACAACTCAAAACATATCCCTAAATAACTTTCAAAGAATGTGTTGCGTTCAAGTAACTTGGATCTCAGAGAACAGGCGGACGTTGTCTTGTTCCATTCCTGTCGAGGCATGGAGGCGTTCGGTTGAGGCGCCCACACTCAAGTTACAGTGCTATTAATGGCAGGAATTAAGCGCTGAGCGAATCAGAACTGCGTCCACATGTGGCGCCACACCTCCATCCTGCTAATCCCGACACCAAAGAAAAAAGTTTCCAATGGAGCGTCGATCATTGGCAACCCTCTCCTCAACTTCTTTGCTGAAGTCCAAGATTGCAAGATGAGGGCAACATGGGCTGCCAGGTGGCTCAATTGCCGTCTGCTCCTCGGCACCCAGCAGTCAAGCTGTGGTAGCCATTCCTTTACTATATCAGCTGCCGCTCCCGCGTGGGAGTGTCGACGAGCCTTCAGTCAGACCAAACGTAGCTGCAGTGCGGCGCAAGAAGCGTGAGTTCTTGATTGCCCCCCCCTTTTGCTTGCTGAACACAATGCTAATACCATAGATAGTCTTAAGAAAGCTCAGGAAGATGCTGCCAGTTTGACACCTGAGTATGTCGCCGCCAACATGTCAACTGAGGAGGCCAAGCGCCTGTCTCGTGTGCGCAACATCGGTATCGCTGTATGATTAACGACGGTCACCATCTCACTCCCTTCTGCTAACAAGAACTAAACAGGCCCATATCGACAGTGGAAAGACAACAGTCAGTGAACGAGTCCTGTTCTACACCGGCCGAATCAATTCGATCCACGAGGTTCGAGGAAAGGATTCCGTCGGCGCCAAGATGGACTCCATGGAACTCGAAAGGGAAAAAGGCATCACTATTCAGTCTGCGGCTACTTTCGCCGACTGGAAAAAGATGGAAAACGGCAAAGAGGAAACCTACCATTTCAACCTGATTGATACACCTGGTCATATTGATTTCACCATCGAAGTCGAGCGAGCCCTGAGAGTCCTTGACGGTGCTGTCATGATTCTGTGCGCTGTTTCTGGCGTCCAATCCCAGACCATCACCGTCGACCGTCAAATGAAACGTTACAATGTCCCCCGAATCTCTTTCGTCAACAAGATGGATCGCATGGGTGCCAACCCCTGGAAGGCAGTCGAACAGATCAACACGAAGCTCAAGATTCCCGCCGCCGCTATTCAGATTCCTATTGGTGCCGAAGACGAGTTCTTGGGCGTTGTCGATCTCATCAACATGCAGGCTATGTACTTCGAGGGTCCCCGTGGTACCAAGGTTCGCGTTACCGATCAGATTCCCGGTCCTCTCCAGGAATTCGCCAAGGAGAAGCGCCAGGCTCTGATTGAGAAGCTTGCTGATGTCGACGACGAAATTGCTGAACTGTACCTTGAGGAGCAGGAACCTACCAACCTTCAGATCAAGGCCGCTATCCGACGTGCTACTATTGCCCGAACTTTTACTCCTGTCATGATGGGTTCTGCTCTTGCGGACAAGGGCGTTCAGCCTATGCTCGACGCTGTTTGCGATTATCTGCCCAACCCTTCTGAAATTGAGAACACTGGTCTGGATAAGTCCCAGGGCGAGAAGACTGTTAAGCTGGTTCCCTATGACTCTCTTCCCTTTGTCGGTCTTGCCTTCAAGCTCGAGGAGAACAACTATGGTCAACTCACCTACATCCGCGTCTACCAGGGCAAGCTGAGCAAGGGTACCTACCTGTTCAACTCTCGAACTGACAAGAAGGTCCGAATTCCCCGTATCGTCCGCATGCACTCCAACGAAATGGAGGATGTCTCCGAGGTTGGCGCCGGTGAAATTTGCGCCGTTTTTGGCGTCGACTGCGCCTCCGGTGACACCTTCACTGACGGAGGTCTTCCCTACACCATGTCTTCCATGTTCGTTCCTGATGCTGTCATGTCTCTTTCCATCAAGCCCAAGCGAACCGGTGATGCCGACAACTTCAGTAAGGCCATGAACCGATTCCAGCGCGAGGATCCCACTTTCCGTGTCCACGTTGACGCTGAGAGTGAGGAGACTATCATTTCTGGTATGGGTGAACTGCACCTTGAGGTCTATGTGGAACGTCTCCGACGCGAGTACAAGACTGAGTGTGTCACTGGCCAGCCCCGTGTCGCCTACCGAGAGACAATCGCACGACGAGCCGACTATGACTACCTTCTGAAGCGACAGAGTGGTGGTCCTGGTGACTTCGCCCGTGTTGCTGGATGGATTGAGCCCAACGACAAGCCTGATGAGAACCAATATGAGAGCCAGGTCGTTGGCGGTCACATTCCCGACAAGTTCCTCTCTGCCTGTGCCAAAGGCTTCGACGTTGTTTGTGAGAAGGGTCCTCTCCTGGGCCACAAGGTTATCGGCGCCAAGATGGTTGTCAACGATGGTGCTACTCACGTTACCGATTCTTCCGATTATGCTTTCAACTTGGCCACCCAGATGGCTTTCAAGAAGGCTTTCTCCGATGCTGGTGGTCAGGTTCTCGAGCCCCTCATGAAGACCACTATCACTGCACCCAACGAGTTCCAGGGTAACATTCTTATGCTTATGAACAAGCGTAATGCCACCATCCACGATACCGATATTGGTAGCGAGGATTTCACACTCATCTGTGACTGCAGTCTGAACGCCATGTTTGGCTTTAGCTCTCAGCTTCGTGCTGCTACTCAGGGCAAGGGCGAGTTCAGCATGGAGTTTAGCCACTACGCCCCTGCTCCTCCTCATCTTCAGTATGTATCTCTGCAACATTGCGAAAGAGTAAGCACTAACAACTTTATAGAAAGGAACTGGTTGCCAAGTATCAGGCTGAGCTTGAGGCTAAGCGAACCAAATAAGCTATTCACTGGAGCTGAAGATGTATCATGGCCCAGTACATCAGTGATGAATGGCCTAAGCGTAGACAATGTTGTCTATGCTATTGTATAACACACACGAATGGGTGCACGATCTTGTAATATAACGTCATATGAAAACGACTCCTTGTCAGAGGCTTGGAAGTCAACGATACACAAATGAATTGTAGAAGCTAGATAGAGGCACCTCTTATGACGGAGGTATTTAGAAAAGATGGATGGAAAACGGTATACCATATACAATCCCCTCCATGTATTTAAAACAAACGAGTCTTCACATGGATTTCCAAGCTGTATCCGTAGACTACCTGTACCGTTACATGTTCATACATCATGGATATCTGATCTAGCTACCGAATTTTGATGTTTTATATATTTTACATGCGTCGGAGAATGTCAGCGACAACCTCCTCGGTAGTGGCCTTACCACCCAGGTCGGGGCTCAGGAGCTTGCCTTCCTCAAGGTTACCATCAACAGCAGCGTAGATCTTAGCAGCAGCCTCCTCCTCGTTGAGGAACTCGAGCATCAGAGCAGTGGATCGGAGAGTAGCAATGGGGTTGGCGATGTTCTGGCCCTGAATATCGGGGGCACTGCCGTGGCAAGGCTCGCCAATGGCGAAGTTCGCACCAACATTGGCACTGGGGACAAGACCCAAACTGCCGACAAGAGCAGCAGCGCCGTCGGAGAGAATGTCACCGTACAGGTTAGGAGCGACAATGACATCGTAGTCCTCGGGCTGACGGAAGAGCTTGTAAACCATAGAGTCGACAATCTGCTCCTCAACGGCAACAGATGAGAACTTGGGATCGGCAAGGGCCTTTTTGGAGGTAGCGCGGAAGAGACCGTCGGTCTGGGACAGGACGTTGGACTTGTGGGTGATGGTGACAAGGGGAGACTTGTGAATGCTAGAGGCGCCAGCATCACGGATCTTCTGACGACGCAGAGCAATGTCACCAGCCATGGTAGCAATGCGGAACGAAGCCTTCTCGGAAATGCGCTTAATAGCCTCGGCAACCTTACCCTCGGGAGTCTCATGGGTCTGTTCCTGCTTGACGTAGAGATCCTCGGTGTTCTCGCGGACAATGACCATGTCAATAGGCTTAGCAGCGGTCATGACAGTCTTGACGGGACGGACGTTGGCGTAGAGATCGAGCTTCTTTCGCAGAGCGACAATGGGCGACGAGTAACCCTTGACAGCCTGTGTAGGCGAGCTCACAGCTCCAAAAAGCGCACCATCGCACTCGTTTCTGAGAACCTCGATAGTCTTGTCGGGGAGCGCAGCACCGGTCTGCTCAAAGGTCTCGAAGCCAGCCTTGAGGTCGACAAAGTCGAACTTGAGGCCAAGAGATGCGGGAAGAGCTTCGAGAATGCGGCGGCCGGCGGGGATGACCTCCTTGCCGATACCATCACCGGGAATGAGGCCTAAAATTCAACATATTAGCTAGATATTGGACCGAGTTAGCGGTGGTGTGCTATACCGATTCTGAGGGTGCGGAAAGACATGATGGGCACAATTGGAGTAGAGAAGAAGTTCAAGTTCTTTTGTCCGAGAATCGGAACGGGTAAGAAATGTGGTATGGAGTTTTGGTATCGGGTAATAAGTGGCCAGGCCGATGGCGCCAAGCATACAAAGTTTGTGTTGACTGCACTTTTAAAATGGAATTCACAAGATATGCTGTTCATTTTATAAGACGTTTTCCCGTACTCTATTTCTTGATGGCATCTCTATTAAGTGTATTGATGTGTCTGATACACCTCTGTGTGTATCAATCTTGCCTGGGAACATTTATTGTTGGCCGATACTCGGCTCACAACTGATATCAATAAAAAGTCATGCCAATAACGAGATAGGTCTGATTCAAGTTCCCATACGACGTGAGCGCATAATTAGTGATTCAACAAAAGAGTCCTTGAATGTTAATGGTCCACTGGATATGATTTACTTGGAACAAGAGCTTCGATCGGAGGATGTGGGGAGGGAATAATGAGACACAGCAGACCCCACACAAGCTCATGCGTTCCATCATCACCTTTTTTAAAGGTTCAAAGCGTCCATTGAAAAGATTAAGTTGTACGGGAACATGTTATTGGATGGGCCTGTAGGACAGTCGCAGGGGAGCCGAAGGAATAACTTCAGAGCCGAGACAACATGGAAGAAGTGAGGGCATGGGATGGGATGAAATGAATTAAAATAAAAATAAAATAAGAATAGTTAAGGGGTAATTATATGAATTAATGAACGAATGATGTGGTACGTATTCGTAGTCATACTGCTAACATTAGTCTGCGGCCAGTCCGTCCCATGTTGAGGTTGATCTTGTGTTCATTTCGACTGATTTGAGCCATTCGTCATTGTATTCGACTTGAATTCTACACCTCTTCAATGGAGCATTCGCTGGTGTTTGACTGTCAATGCTGCATAACAATCCTTCGTCGAACGTGGCAATCCAGGGATAGCTAGGTAGCTACTAATCACAATAGCTCCTTGTTGTTTCATGTTCTCAGGTGCCTTTGAGGGACCGAGTACCTATCGAGGACACTTGTTGGCTTGATAGTTGATGAGATTTTACAGTCGCTGTGCCGGCAATCACGGTGAACTCTCAATAAGATGGTAATTTACTTTGTCCCTGGCTAAGCCTGATGTGAACGAGATCCATTCAGTGCCTCATTTCGACTGGATCCTTGTCTGAGCACCGCTCATACCTGGCTCCATCCAATCCAGTCTATTTATTGCCTTGTTAGTCAATGTCACCGAGCAACTGACTTGCTGCCAGAGTAACTTGAGAGATTCTAGACATGAAAATTCGTGAGGCAGCGCTTCTTTGATGACTCAAGATAACGTCTAGTTGCTGTGCGAGTGCTGGTCGGCGTTTCATGTGGAATGATTTGGCTGGTTACGGAGCTTCAGGAGTTGTCTCTACACCATCTCGATACTGTAGTACATGACTGATGTTGAAGAGTTACCTTGTGGTCTGTCCAGCTCTTGTACCGTCCTGTGCTCTGAGCCCCTATTATTCTGCAACTGCGGGTTGCCAGTCCCTCCACCATCCGCCTCCACCTACCGAAGCAATTTGGCCCCATGAGATACATCCACAGGAAAGTATTCATCAAGCGCTGAAACGCCTCCTGGAATACCTCACTAGGCCAGCTACAGCAGGTACCCCTTGTTTGACGGCTCGCCCCTCAATCCACTAACGGCCTGTGCCTGACCTGAGGAGCCCCGTCGTATCTGTCTGATGTACCTCAAGGAGCCAGGTACCCTGCCTCCTGTGCGACTGGACGCCGCTCATAACCAGCCAGACATCACCTCGTCCCATCTTGTCCTTATCCTAATCCCTATCCACTCACAACACGCGCTCAACTCTAGAGACTGCTGAAACTGCACATAACGAACACCCCGAAAAGACCTCGAGGTCGCCGGACCGAACTTGCATATTATCCAGCTCGTCTCGTCTCTGAGAGCCCTCCGCAACAATGAGTCAGGTTAAGAACCTCCGCGCCATGTTCGAGAACAAGGGCGACACGAGCCCGCCCGACAGAGGCCGATCATCTGGCGCTTCTACTCCCGTCCAAGGTACGAACGATACTCTCGCGACATGATCTCAAGAATGAGCGCGCATTTCCTGGCTGGTGGGATACACTTTTAGAGCTGTTGCGAGATGCAACTTTTAAGTTAGGAAAGCCGTTGAAAAGCTTGCTCCAATTGTACTTGCCCTGGATTCGCGCCCACACTAGCTCTCAGCGTCATTCTTTCATACCTACCGTGTCCTTCCCGTCCATCCTCCTCTCCCTTCAACCCCTTTGCTGATCAAAACCTGTTTTCTTCTCCACAGGCTCAGGCACAGGCAATAGCGGAACCGAATCACCTGTCCGGCCACTGTCAAAAGTCAGAACAAGCTTTGTTGCCATTGAGAAAGACGGAAGGATAGGTCTGAGGAGAGACCCCAGCTACGAATCCAGTGTATCACGCCGTCGATTAAGCATGGACACCGATGCAGAATCCGTTTCCACTATCCCGGACAAGCCATCCGCGTCGCTTGAAGATGCACCACGCGCAGGCAAGCCCTTCTTCCAAGAAGCAATCCCAGAGTCGCCCCGTCACCAAATTGATCCCCCAAAGACACCCACGGAGCAGATGGGAGCTGTCACCGACGAGCCAAGTGTCAACCCCGACAAGAAGGTAGACGCGGAGGAACCATCACCTTCATTGCTACCAGCAGAGCCCGCCACGGCAGAGCCTGTTGCAGCTTCGCCGAAGAAGGAAAACAAGCCCCAAGCAGCTCCTGCAGGTGCCAATGGCAAGACCAAGGCCGAGAACACGAAAGAAGCAAAATTGCCAAAGGAGACAGCTCCCGCAGCAACTGTAAAGGCTAGCGCTCCCAAGAAAGCAACCACCACTCGACCCAGCACCATCTCCACGAAAGCTCCGAACACCAAGCCTCTAGCAAAGTCTCCCTCTACAACGAGGCCAACAGCAAGCGCCACACACAAGCCTGAGCCCAAACCAGCTCCTAAGGCTGCTCCAGCACCAAAGAAGGAGACAAAACCGGCACCAAGGACCACGCCAACAGCTACACGACCTTCAGCGACTAACACAACCAAGAAGCCTCAGCCATTGAAGCCTACCCCTAGCGATGCCCCCTTTGTGAAACCAAAGCCCAAGTCTCTCACGAAGCCTGTGCAACTACCGGCTTCTCTCATGGCCCCAACTGCATCCTCCGGTGCTAAGACAGGTCGTCAGGTTCAACCTTCGGCCGGCTCACAGAATCTCAGCGTACCTGCTCGTCCAGCCAGCCGGGCGAGTGCGACAGGAGCTGGCGTCAGTACTGGCAAGACCGTCAAGCGTCAACCTTCAAACGTCGGCCGCTCACGGCCAAGCCTTGGCCCTCCTCCTAAAAAGACGTCTGATCCTGCTCAGCCCAAGAAAGAAGCACCAGTGGATGAGAGCTTTTTGGCCCGCATGATGCGGCCAACACAAGCTTCCGCTCAAAAGACTTCCGAGAAAGTGCCTACGACACCGCCCAAGAAGACAGCAAAGCGACCAACATCGTCAGGAGCCGATGCCACCCGCCGCGAGAGCAGTATCAGAACTTCGGGAAGTGCCAAGAAACCTGCCAGGAAAGCAGCTGAATCCAAGTCGGTGACTGGTTCAGTCGCCTCAGACGAGACCTCCAAGGTTGAGCCCGTGGTTGAAGAGAAGGCACCCGAGCCAACTAAGACAGAAAGTCCGGAGGTGCCAGAGATTCAGACCGAGGTACCCCAGATCAACAATGCTCCCGAGGATTTGGAAAAGCCTGAACCGGGGCACGTTGTGAAGGACGCTCCCGTTGAAGTTGAGGAGCCCGCTCTAGAGGAACCCCAGGTCGAGTTTACCCCCAAGGAATCGAGCAAGAAGGAGCAGGAAAAGAAGGAAGGCGTCCGCCCTATCACCCCTGAGACGCCGAAGGAGGTGAAACCTGTCGATGTACTCGAAACCTCCGTTACTGAGGAGCCCATCGCCTCTCCCAGGGAGACTCCTGCTCAGGAGTCCGAGGAGCATAGGGAGCAGGAGCCCGCGACTGAATTTAAGAAGCCACTCGAGGGTGACGATATCGTCCCCCTAGTGGACGAGGGCTCTACTCAACCGCCTGTTGTCGTCGAGGACACAAACAAGGCATCAACCACTGATCTTAAACCAGAGACCACCGAAGAGGTGATTCCCTTGTTGGAGAAGGATGTCGAGTCTGCCGAGACGGAGACTGCCGAGAATAAGGACAACGAGATTGACATCATAAAGAAGAATGATACCAAGGAAGACGAGAAGACCGCTGAGGCTGTTGAAGAGAAGGATACCACTGGGGAGAAGATTGACGAGGAGAAGAAGGGAAGCCAGGAGAGCGTTACCAAGGCTGAATAAACTTGGGATAGATTGTGAGAGATATAAGATTGCTGATTGATTAGCAATGGAGGAGGGATGTACTTTTGAGCCGCTGTGTAGATACCTGTTTTAAGCGAAGGCGAATGGTGATTTTATCGTATACTTATTATAAAAAGAGCATCTGAAAACGAGATTGCAAGACAACTAAAGCATTTGTAATGCGCGAGGCAGTTTCTCATTCTGAGATTGATTTTTGATACACAAACCGTCCTTATGGGACTTAATCTAGTTGTACAATACATACAAGCTTCCCTATTTATCATATCATGAAAGCACACAGGCTCCTCCCACCGCCCAAGCAATCTCCCCTCTAGATATCCATGCTTATGAAACCCGGCATACTAGCAGACCACCCTGTTTTCTCGCGAGTGCCTCCCTCACTTCCAACATACCCTTCGACGTCGACACAAACATGCACTCCCCAAGATTTAACCCCGGCACGACACCACCATCCACCTTCGTAGGAAACCCTCTCGCCAATCTAGCCAGCTCCGCAATATTAGCCGTCATAAGACGCTTCGGCGTGCTAATAGCGTTGGCCTTTCCGAGGACGGGTTTACCGTCCCAGTACTTAAGACCGAGCCACAGGCGCATCGTGGCTACGTTGGCGTTTGTCACTTGCACTGGAGGCTCAGAAACCATCTGCTCGAGCGTTGGGGGATGAGGACCGGAGCGATAGATTGCTGAGAAGAAACCTGATCGGTGAAGAGCGAGGGCGAGTTGAAGGTTGTATTTACAATTCTTGACGGATGTTATACCCAGGCGAGCTTTAGAGGCGTTTTGGAGATGCGAACACATGTTCGCGATGTTGGTGACTGAGGGCATGATGGGTGGTCTAAAGAGTGTACGGTATCGATTTGAGTGAGTATGAGTATCGTCGTCTCGTTGAGATCGTCTTTTGGTTCTACGTTGAGGCTTTGTTAACATCTGTTTCCCTTACAGCTCCTGTCACGGCATTTGCATATGGAATTGTCGCACTCACCTCTAGAAGAATGCGATACTGGGTCTTTGAATTCCGAAGACCTATTGGTCGATATAAAATCTCCCACCTTCAATGGTCGAAGATTCAGAGCGAGGAAATGCCGGCCAATATCTCGATTTCAACGAGACTCTCCGTAGAAGTGTTGTAGATCCAGGCCAAAAATTCAGAAGTTCGAAGAATGACTAAGCCAAATACTGGTTAAGCGCATATCATTGTATTAGTGTATAAGAATACACTGGCGATGAAGGTGTGCTCTCGTCCTTTTATGGTGACATAAATAAAGATAGAAATGCGGTGTAAGTGTCAAATCGATGTTGATGTATCACGAATAATTTGAAATCACTGTTGAATGAGAGTGGTGGTGCTACAAATCGCCAACGCTCGATCAACTCGTAAACTGACTGATCTGAACCTTGTAGACCAACCATACATTTGATGCTCATGCGACTAATCCAGTGGATTCAGAGATATTACAGAAGGCCTTTCTTAGAACTGAAGGTTGAAGTTCTTGCCTTTCTTCCGAGCTTGGTCCTGCTTATGTTGGTTTTAGTTCTATATTACAATATGACCTTTAATTACAGCCAACTTTTCCAGCAACTGAGCAGTGATACATGATTCCTAACAAATAAGCGAACATTCCCACTCATACATCGCACCAACGCGACGGTGGAGTTACCTCACGAGGGAAGCTGTCGAACAGCCTTCAACATAGCAGAAAATGACCGTCGGTACCTGTATGCAAACACCGCGGCTGAAACCAAGAAAGGACTGGCAACTAGAGTCAAGAAGCTTCGCACCAATATCCTGCCTTGGGCATCACTCTTGTTGATGACGTCCAGATAGCCCTCGTTGCTGAAGCTGACTCGGGAGTATTTTGTCTGCCAGCCAAGGCGAGGGAAGTACACGCTCATCATCTCTTCGAGATACTTTCTCAGCCTGTAACGCTTTGACAAGACTGAGGATCGCATCTCGACATAATTTTGTAGGGCGAGATCGTTGATTGCATGGGCGTCGGCTGGTCGGACCGCTGAGTACTCCGCCAATGCAAGTGATCGCTGGAAAGCTGGCTCAGATTTAGATGACTCGCTGGCAGGATCATTGGACTCGTCGATCTGAGCGTGTTTGTCAAGTATCGAAAAAAGAATCCGGACATCCTCCATGCCCGCGTTCATGCCTTGGCCATAGAATGGCACCATGGCGTGCGCGGCATCGCCAACAACAATACAAGAAGAGCCGTAATGGTACGGCTTGCACTTGAGGCTGATAAGTGGGAGGTGAGGATTTGTGTTGAAAGATTCAATCAACTCATCGCCTGGTATCAAGTCTGTAACGCCTGGGAAATGGCTGTCGAAGAATGCCGGAACGCTGGCAGGATTATTCTCAAGATCAGAGAAATCCTTGCTAGGCATAAAGAGTGTGCATGTGAATGAGCCGTCCTAAGCAAAAGAGTCAATAAATTGTGGAGAACCAATGGAAACGAATAAGAAAGAACATACATCGCTGGGAATAGCAATGAACATGAAATCCTTGCCGGGCCAAATATGCAAGTGATTAGGCGATATTCGGAACTTGGCCATTGGATCGGCTGTTTCATCAGTCTTGACAGGCTTGAGCTGGAACTCGCACCATAGAGTATCAATGTACTCCTGCTGGTAGTTCATGCGGGTAAACTTCATAAGATGGTAGCGAACAGCAGAATGGGCGCCGTCAGCTCCAATCATAAGATCGAAGGAAATGCCGATTTCCTTGGGGCGAGATTCTTGGGCCGACGTTGCATCGGCCACTTCAAACCAAGCTTTGCATTCGCGATAGTCAGCGCCTGTGAGCTTGTGGTTGAAGAATAACTTGACATTAGGCATATTATCCAGGATATCGAGCAACCGCTTGTTCAAGCCTGCCCGATCAATGGCGTGAATTGCCTATTTGGAATCGTCAGTTCCACATGCGGCACGGGAGTTGAGGCAATTATGCATACTCGTCCCTTGACATCGTAGTCTTGCGACTGCTCAAAGAGTGCTCCAGTTGGGCCTCTACCATGAATCATGCGGCCTCTCATTGGAATTGTTGTCGACATGACATGGTCAAGGAGGCCCGGTTGACCAGCATGGCGCATAGCATTGATTCCACGCTCTGATATTGCAAGATTGATGGACTTTGTAAAGTTGAGTGGGATAGTGCTGGGATCCCGGAGGTCTAGACCAGTCAGCGAATGCGCCTCTCGAACGGTTGAAGAGAATTTCCGTAAAAAGACACATGAAAACCTTCGTACATAAACCTTCGCAAGTCGCGAGAGCTTCAAACGAGTTTGCTCGGGGCTCCGGAACTTATTCGAGTCTTTCGCGATGCGCCAATGGGAAGCATGTTAGAAAAAGGTCACTTACCCGGTCGCAGCTCATAAACTTCAACTTCATGGCCTCTCTGAACAGCATACAAAGCTGCTAGAGAACCAACAGGGCCAGCACCTACAACAACGATCTTCTGAGGTTTCACCATCTTGCTCGTGAAGTTTGTCAAGGACGAACGGAAACAAAATATGTCAAGAGATGGTGAGATATTAAGGTCGCCATACTAATAGACTGAAGACTGATTCAAACCCCGATAGGGCCGGCTGTTACTGTTGCATCAAAGCGATAGCGGCCGGCCGGAAGCGGGGGCCCACTTCATCCACTACAGAAGAGCGAGAACAACCTCACTCACAAGACTACTGACAACTAATGTAACCCCGGCATTCGGTGTTGTAGTAAGTAATGCCGCTGAAGGCTGAGAAAATGCTCTAGTTCTAAACTGACTAGGTTTGGACTATGCTCCAATGAAGAGGCCGCTAGCTGTGACCAAGTGAGTGTGTTTTGACTGCTTTGATGGGTCGTTGTCATTAATAAAAGATAGAGCGAAGCCGGTGCGCATACTAGTATTGCCAACTTGTTGTCCTCAATGGCCCAACGCTCACTTCAAAGCGCCTTCTTGAGTTCTCTTTCTGCTCTTGTGCAGGTTGAATATGTATTTATCCAGCTTCAATTCTCCAGATCCCACAACTGTCTGCTCAGAAATGACATGCTTGACTCCAACCTGATACTGATATCGTGAAGTTATTCTCGGCTCAAATGAGCAGAAACGCAGATGTTTGGTGAGACGTAGGTTGCAGAAAATCTCCTATAGATACCAATTTGAGTTCCTTGTCATTCACATGCCCAGTCTTCACTGAAGCACTAACAAGCTCGCATGGACCACCGTCACTGATCACGTCTCCGTTGTGCCGTAAACCCCCACTTACCCAAAAGAGCACCGTTTACAAGATGAGCGTTAACAGCTTCTGTTAGTGAAGCGTATGCATAAAATTGCACAAAACATGTTCGACTGCCCCACCGACTCAGGCTCTGTTATGTAGAGGAGCTCCAGACCGTCGCCAAGCGTAACTGGCCATTGTTAGCGACTACCCTTATCGATGCTTATCAACCTGCAGCAAATGGGGCCGAATCGATCTTTTGCTCTCGATTGAAAGTTGCACCACGAGACACGACTCTACGACTACACTGTTTGGCGCTTTGTGATCGCATTTTGATTGTTCGACAAACTCTTACTCCAGGTTGCGATTTCTTGATTTATATATTCCCTTTTCACACGATACAATCTGTCTACTCGAGTACATACATTGATACCGACACAATGACTGCTGATCCTCCCGCCAAGAAGGAGTGTATGGGCGCCGACTGCCAGAACGAAGCTGGATCCCTCCAATGCCCAACTTGTCTGAAGCTGGGAGTCAAGGACAGCTACTTCTGCTCTCAAGAGTGCTTTAGGAGAAACTGGGTACGTGAATTCACCACTTTGCGACAGTGACACAAACTAACTCCATCGCAGGGCATCCACAAGACAATGCACAAGTCGCAAAGTAATATCCTCCACCACCTAAAAGCTCCGAAAGCAATCTCACCAGATCCAGCTACCGGCTATTATAACCCTTTCCCCAACTTTCCGTACTCTGGAACCTTGCGACCCGTCTATCCTCTGTCGCCGCACCGAACTCTTCCTCAGTCGATTCCTCACCCCGTGTGGTGGCAAGACGGCAACCCCAGATACAGCCGATCCCTCACCAACCGTAACAAGATTGAAATTCTCGACAAGAAGGGCCAGGATGCTATGCGAAAGACTTGCAAGCTTGCGCGAGAGGTCCTCGACATCGCGGCCGCTGCCGCTAAGCCTGGCGTGACGACCGACTACATCGATGAGATCGTTCACAAGGCTTGCATCGAGCGAAACGTACGTATCGAGATTTGTTCACGAATTTTCGAAGCGCAGGAGTCTATTTGTAATGGCTAACTCGACCTAGTCCTACCCCTCTCCTCTGAATTACAACAACTTCCCAAAGTCTTGCTGCACGTCCGTTAACGAAGTCATCTGCCACGGTATTCCTGATCAGCGTGTTCTGCTTGACGGTGATATTCTCAACATCGATGTTTCCCTGTACCACGAAGGGTACCACGCCGATTTGAACGAGACATATTACATTGGAGACAAGGCCAAGGCCGACCCCGATACTGTTCGTGTGGTTGAGACGGCACGACAATGCTTGGATGAGTCTATCAAGGCCGTTAAGCCCGGCACTCTGATCCGAGAATTTGGTAACATTATTGAGAAGCATGCCAAGAAGCACAACTGCAGCGTTATTCGAACTTACTGTGGCCACGGAGTCGGCAAGCTTTTCCATTGCCCTCCCAATGTCCCTCATTACGCCAAGAACAAGACTGTTGGAGAGTGCAAGCCCGGAATGACCTTTACTATTGAGCCCATGATTGCTCTGGGCAAGTACAGAGATATTACTTGGCCTGACAACTGGACCAGCACCACCATCGATGGCAAGCTGACAGCTCAGTTTGGTAAGTCTCCTTTGGAAGTGTGGTAGTGTCATAGGCTAATATGAATCGCAGAGCACACTCTTCTAGTTACAGAAGATGGTGTCGAGATTTTGACCGCGAGACAGCCAGATTCCCCTGGTGGCGCCCTACCGATGCCTGGCACCGAGAACGGAGAAACCCAGGCATAGAGTATCATGAGTGTTGTTATATGAAGAAATCATATGTTTTGGCGATATCATGTTCTGGAGTTGGTGGGGATGAGGGGTTGTTGGCTGATTGACGGTGCATTATAACGGCGAGCAGTGAGGCATGAACCCAAAATTGATATATTGACACATTTCTCCTCAAGTTTTGAATGATTGATAGAGTCTTCTCGTAGGGTTATCACAGAAGCATGTGAACCGTGATGTTTATGGATATCGACGTTGATCAGCCTTGCTTGGCTTAGTAGCTTGGTCAAGTCAGGCCACACGCCGTTACATCATTGTCGATGTCCGTGGTGCATATCCCCGGATGCAGGCTTATCTATCTGTGGAGTGACGCAAATGGCTCTCGCTGTCAAAGTTGGAGAGTAATAAACCCTGTCTCTCAAAGACTCAGTGAGACTGTGAACCCTCCCAGCCACATGCAGGCGTCACTCGGCCACGCCATCCGCCGTGGAAGGCGTTTTCAGGACAGGGGATCAAGGCAGAGGCCGCTTGGATTACAGGGGATTTTCAGCACAATGTCCCTGCTGTCAGCTTCGAGGGTGTGCCCTGAGCTGTCGCCGCTTCCATCATCGCGGCTAGTTTTTATCTGACCAGCCCAAGAACCTGACTTAACCTAACCTCTCCAGGTCCACCTCCACCATATCTCCACCAGAACTCACCACCGCTACCACTCCCACTAAGTTACCACTTCCACACCATCCATTGCCCGCCACCAAGATTTCTCCTCTTCCACTCTGTTCTTCCCCTCACACTCTGTGACTAAGAAATCTTCGCTGCAAGGCAACTTTGGCATATTCAGCTACTCAGAGCTTTTCGCGAACTGTACCACTCCGAAGCTTATCATCCCTCGCCTTGCACCGCGATCTGCAGCCTGTGACAGAGCTTGTCAAACAGCTGTCCTCGACCGACATCGTCATCCCAACTCGATCACCAATCCTCAGCGTCACATTTACACTTTAGCCCAACATGATGTCCGGAGAAGCTTGGCTGTTTTTGTTGTCGGTGCTTATCAACGCCGTCAACCTCTTTTTACAGGTTTTCTTCACTATTATGTACAGTGATTTGGAATGGTATGGTTCCCATGGTCCTTGCAAGCGCTGCTATCTAGGGTGTCAAACTTTGCGCCTCCGATGCGCGTATTCAAAGCATTTGATGAGATGAAAACTAATCGCATATGGTAACAGTGATTATATTAACCCCATTGACCTCTGCAACCGACTCAATACCTATATCATCCCCGAGGCTGCTGTGCACGGTTTCTTGACCTTCCTGTTCCTCATCAACGGTTACTGGATCCCTCTCATTCTCAACTTGCCTCTCCTTGGCTGGAACGTCAAGAAGTATGTTGAATACCCCCCGAATTTTGCGACAATAGACTGACCGTGGCTAGGATTGTTGACAACACTCATCTCCTCGATGCGACTGAAATCTTCCGCAAGCTCAATGTTCACAAGAAGGTATGCGGTCTAGCTTGAGTCGTAGCAAAGCGCAGCATTAACCCCATAACAGGAATCTTTCTTCAAGCTTGGCTTTCACCTGCTCATGTTCTTCTTCTACCTCTACAGCATGATTGTTGCTCTTATCCGAGACGAGTCCTCCTAAAATGCTACCCCTCTCGAATGAGCCGCGGTCCGATTATCACCGATGTTAGCCAATGTTTGGCTACGTCAGATAGGACAGATTGCAATATCTTAACAAGCTGGTCGAGCTCAGCTGACACCCAGGGCCGAGTCGGCTAGTCACGCGACGATAAGAACAAGAGAACATGACATGAATCTGCTACGGCAGTACACAACGAGTGGAAGACAGTATAGACTGATGATGATAGCTTTTTTTTTAAGAGGCGGGCTTGGCGTATATATCCTGGTATCATGCTAGCTGGCGCTCTGGTTGTTTACTTCATGAAGGCGGTGGGTGGCATGTTCTGTTGGAGACTGAGGCATTGATCGCACTTGGTGGTGACCTCGTTCCGTCATCCTTCAGCGTTTGGGCCCCGTGTGATAATTGATTAATGACCGAATAAAATGGCCAGTTTTGATGCTTTGGATGAAATGTATAGTTTCTTTATGTACAGTATATGACTTATAACTCATGACAAACATTTCTCATATACGTTAGTACTCGAGCTTAAACGTCCAAACCCTGCCTTTGGGAAGAAAACTCAGAGCCTTTATCCTAAAAGACACAAGAAAACTTAGTTACATTCAGCATAGAAATGATAGGCCTTAGGTAAGACTATGCATCTGATTTTAGGGACCTTAGAAGTTTTCTCCTATTTCTTAGGTAGGGAACATGCGATTGCGATCAGAGTCACGTGACTATTCATGTTTTCGCGATCTGCTCTGTCGCGCTTGGTGAAGCTTGACTACCTAGTACCTATGCTTTGCGACGTTCAAACTCTATCAATTGTCTGCATTCCCTTCATCAAGCCCCTTCATTCAGTCAGTCTTGCACAAGTCCATTGAGAATTTTAGCGTTTTCACCATCAAGTTAAACAGCGAGACCCCTAGCAGGCCATCATCGCAGAAGTCAGAATCAGATAAGGTTTACCTGCTTCAATGACTCGATCGCTGCCTTAGCCAAGCAGTACAGATACATTTACCTCTTTTTTTCTTCCCTTTTGCATCATCAGCAGCTGGGTCGACGGTTTCCCTTCAACCCACCCAAGGGCATATTCCCATCATCATGGCGCACTTTGGGGAATATCCGCCAAATATGGCACCGCAAGATGCGCTCATCGTTCGAGAACAAGCTGAACCTGATCATGCTGTTGTGCCTTACTCGGCTGAAGATCTATCGCGTCCCAAGGCTGGACCATTGAACCCGTTCAAGGACGAGAACAACATTTTGAAGCGCAAGAGCGTCCCAACTGGACACGCAGAGGAGACTTTTCTAAGCGAACACACATTCCGGAGCAAGCATCGTGCTATCGAGCGACGAGGTGGTCCCGAACGAGAGTACCAAACGAATGCAGAGCAAAAAGCAGAGGCTGCCAGGATACGAGCTGGGCGAGAGAGCAAGGGCAGCGCGACGATTGCGGAGGGACCTGGGTCTTATGTTGGACCTTGGGCACGATACAAAAAGGCAGAATACGAGGTTGTTGCGGACGATGAAGAATTGGCGAGCGATGAGGAATATGAGATTGTCGAAGAGGAGGAAGAGGTAGTCGAGAGTGGAACAATTGTCAAGGCCCCAACCAAGGCTTTGGAACGACGGAAGGAGGCCGAGGAGATGGGTGACGAGACGACGACGTTCCACGGATCCGCCGAGTACGATTACCAAGGAAGGACTTATATGCACGTTCCTCAAGACTTGGACATCGACCTTCGAAAAGAAGTGGGAAGCATCACCAACTTTATTCCCAAGAATCAGATTCACTCTTGGAAGAACCATTCCAAGGCGATCACTGCGCTGCGCTTCTTCCCTTCTTCTGGACATTTGCTCCTATCAGCCAGCGCCGACACTACCGTCAAGATCTTCGATGTATACCACGAGCGAGAGCTCCTACGAACATACTCTGGACACTCGAAAGCTATTTCGGATATTTGCTTCAACACATCGGGCACTCAGTTTCTCTCTTCTTCCTACGATCGCATGATCAAGCTCTGGGATACTGAGAAGGGTGTTTGCGTGAGCAAGTTCACGACTGGCAAGACTCCCCATGTCATCAAATTCAACCCTGATCCTGAGCATGCGAATGAGTTTTTGGCTGGTATGTCGGATAAGAAGATTGTCCAATTCGATATCCGAACACCGAACGAGGTTGTCCAGGAGTATGATCATCACTTAGCTGCCATCAACACCATCACATTCGTTGATGAGAACCGACGCTTTATGACAACCTCTGACGACAAGTCTCTCCGAGCGTGGGACTACAACATTCCCGTCCCCATCAAATACATCGCTGAACCAGATATGTATCCTATGACCCGCGCAGCTCCCCACCCCAGCGGCAAATACGTCGCATATCAAAGTTCCGATAACCAGATTCTCGTCTATGGTGCAAACGACAAGTTCCGGCAGAACCGAAAGAAGAGCTACCGGGGCCACAACAACGCTGGTCTTGGCATCGATCTCGACTGCAGTCCTGATGGACAATTCCTTGCCTCAGGTGACTCTGGTGGTTATGTATGCTTCTGGGACTGGAAGACGTGTAAGATGTATCACAAGTTCAAGGCTGGAAACCAGGCTATCACCACTGTCAAGTGGCATCCCCAAGAGACCAGCAAGGTGGTTACGGCGGGTCTGGACGGTGAGATTAAGTATTGGGATTAGAGGATGTATCATATGATGGATGGATGGACTGCATGGCATGGCGTTGGGGATTAGATGAAAACACATACAATCTACTGCAATGGGCACTCGATAATTCTTCTTTGGCAAGCTCTGGAAAGAAAACTTCGGACCTCTATCCCTAAGTGACGAAAAGGCTTGGGTGGGTTTGGTATATCTTAGTATGCATCTAGACCACTTAATCTCGACAAGGTCCAGAGTTTTGCTTCCCTGGGGATCAACCCCTCCTTTTATTCTTGTGTGCCCGCGCGGCATGTTGATATTGATCCATCAAACGCCTCTTTTCCTTCACCACGTTTCCATTCTCATCATAGTACTCCCACCCCTCGTCGTCCCAAACAGTGTTCTTCTCGACGTAAGAGTTCGAATAGCCATGCTTGTCAGCTTGCCAGTCTCCGTATTCCTCTTCATCGTCCGAAATCTCGCCCACCTCCTCAATCACAAATCTTGTACCCGTAGCAGGGCCAAAGCCATAAGGAAACCACTTCAGAGCTGCCGCTTTTCTAGCTTCCTTCTCGCGTTGGATATCTCCAGGCGCTGTGCTTTTCGCTTCGGGGCGCTTCTTGGCCTTCGTCAGGTTGTGGAATTCCTCAGGGTTCGTCTGCACGTCTTTGAGGGCCTGCTTGGCTGCCTCTGAGCCGAGATCGAGGTGGATGACGTAGCAGGGAATCATGGCTCGTTCATCGTGGACGATGTATTCAAAACCCCCGTCGAAGTGGGAGTCATAACCTTCAATCAAGGGACCATGGCGTCCGTCACTCCCTGTATATGTTCGACCCATGATAGTAGCGCAGACGAATAACCTCATACTGGGCAGCATGCCGACCGGGGTCATCTCTCTCTGCCCACGAGCATAGGATATAGCATAGAAGGCCTCTTGGGATGAGTAAATTCCTCGATCGAATGCTATGCCCGATCTAGGAGAGGCGACGACTTGCCCTTCGACTATATTCCCAGGCATCTTGAAACCATGGCGGACAATCGAGCCTACTGACTGAAGAGGAGTACCGTGGAAAGTCACACGAGGAGAAGTCATGTCCTGAACAATAGTCTCGTGGCTAAGTTGGGCTCGGACTTGGCCAGCTAGCCTCGAATGAGGCGGAATTCTGTCTCGCAAACTCGTCCTGCACGTTTTCAGGCCTGTTTCCAGTGACTCCTGGTAGCCCCGGAAACGTCTGACGAGGTCGTGGCGAAGAACAGATTCCATGTGAATGACTCTCCATTCTTTGGGGATACCAGCCGTCAGTTCCTCGGGTGTTTTATGGAGGATTGAGTAGGCTGTGTCTTGGATGGTTGATACATCGAGACCGAAGGGGTTGTTGATAACCTCGTTCCAGTCTGAAACCTCGTCTGCTGCATGACCTTTTCCGTACTTCTCTGGTTTGGAAAACTGACGTGCCAGTTCAAATTCGTGAATTGCTTCCAACATCTGAAGAATGGCGATTTGCAGATCAAACTCCCTGACATGGCAAGAGTCGTCTCCAAGGGCTGTTCTCATGATGGAGCGGACTTCTTCGCGAAGAGGATCTATTAATTTTCTCAAAAATGACCTATATGTATCAATGATTTGACATGAAATCATGGTCTGATGGTCCGCCGAGAGAACAATCTGCATGGCCAGTTCGGCGAAACTGAAGTAAAAGACATCATTGCCATGATTATTCTGGTAATTCGACCAGTCCGTCACACTTCCAGGAGTGTTTCCTTCAATGACTGTGTATGAGCCCATGATTTGGGATTGTTGTTCTCTTCTCTCAAAAAATGTTCGTCAATGAACGTGTAGATATTTGGTGATGCTTGAGGATTGATAGTATTGGGAAGATGAAGGCATTGAGATAGAGGGAGAAGGTGCTTCGTGTTGAGAAAAGAATATGTAGTTTACTTGGAGGAAATATTTCTTTGTTTAATGGCATAATGTGAATGCTGTATTTCACGAATCGTCGCTACTAATGCTTCGTCGGTGGTTGACTCATACAGTGTCTTTGTTGAGGCTCAGCTTGACTTAGTGTAGGCAGATATCCGGTGACTCCTACAATGAATAAACAGCGCGGCAGTTGAACTTGCGACATTCATTAACTTTTGAGATCCTTTCTCCATAGGTTTCAAGTTTGTCTCGAAAGGCACAAAATAACACGGACAAATGACCAAAACTACCTGTCTCGGAGTACGTGGACTTCATGCCTACCTATACTTCTTAAGAACATCATGACTGACACTGACACTGACCCAAAGTTGAAGTTGATGCTTTTTATCATTTATGTTATTTCAACACCCATAAGTAGTGTGGTTGCTCTTCTTCGCCCAAAACTGCTCCCATCTCCCATCTCCCAAGGACCAAAGAATGACCCGATATCCAGGTCAATACAAATCCAACATCAAACATAGGCCAGAAGCGTCAATTCTGTCTCAAATTCCGGAACCAAAACCAACTCAGCAGTGTCGAAACCTAGCAAAGCAACGTGCCACTCGCCATATGTTCCTTTTTGATCACCACGTCCCTCTCTCATCCTCTTCTGTCCATCCAGAGCATCCTCCACAGCGACATCTGAACCCATAGCGATAGAACAAATCGGCGGGAGTTAGCCCACAGCCATACGAGATGGTCAACTCTTCGCCTTCTTTAATAATGGTTGCCTTGACTTCCATCTCAAGTACCTCGTCACCCTTGTTGTAGTGGTATTCAACGGTCTGTCTCGGATGACATGTGTGATTGAAGCGGGACGCAATTGGGAAAAGGCCTGCTTCATCCCAAACACCTGTCGAAAAGCTAAAAAAAAAAAGCACCATCAGACCTATCTTCTTCGTTCCTCAACTCTCAACTTACCAGTTTGTAGTCCAGACAGCCTTGATGCTCTGGAATTTACAATAGCTATTAGCATGAAGGCCCAGCGCAATGTCCTGCGATGCCTGGTCCAGTTTGTCGAATTCCTTGTACAGCGTGTTGTTATCGGCAGTGAATAGTGGTCTTTCGACGAGAATTTTGTCTCCGACCTCGAGGTCTTTGACTGCGAAGGCGCCCCATCCCGCGATGAAAGATCGCCTGACGATGAAAAACTCATTTCGGAAGAGAACATCCGTAGTAGCAGATGGTGTCAAGGGCAAGCCGGCAGGTTTCATGGCAGTAAGTTCGGGACTTTCGATCGGTTCTAGGGGCTTCACAGGAGGAAAGCGATAGACGTATTCAAACGGCTCGTCTCGGTGAGCTGTGACATAGCGGATCAAACTAAAAGGCAACGTCAACAGAAACGACTTCCTCAACAATTCCTCAGCGCCTTACTCGTCTGTTGTTTCTTCATTCTCATCATCCGACCCGAAGTCAAATTCTGAACTCGATGAGAAATCTGGTTCGGAACCTGAAGTATCCCCATACTCAGTAGCGATGTCATCAAAAAGTCCTTGCTCATGGTCCTGAGGTGTTTCGTCGCTGTGTGGTAGATGGACATCATCTGCAATAGACCCCGAGAGAGCGTCCTTCTCTGGATGAGCTTCAGTGATATAGCAGAGTGTGTTAATCCTGGGAGTAGTGTAGTTTGGAAGTGTTTGCACCTCTGTCTCTTTGTCATCGCATGGTTTGGTTCCATCGCTACCCCGATCCAGCTCTAGCTTGACAAGGAGATCAAGAGTCGGAATATCTTCAATACTCGATGATGCTAGGGTTGGGCCAAGGACAGGCTCATCCGGTGGCTGAGAGACGTTGTCACCCATGATGGATAGGCACAACGAATGAAGACAAAGAAAAGGTGATGGCTGGTATTTGAGGGAAAGCTCCTGGATAGAAGCAAATAGAAGGTTGAAAGAAGAGAATTAGAATAGCTGAGGTGAATGTTGATTGCTTATATAGGTATTGTTGAGGAGTGATTGTGAATCACGGCGGACTCCTCGAGCGTTGATGTGGGCAACAATGATGCAAATAGTGATTGAGTTGTTGAAACCAAGCTAATTGCATAGCTGTGACAGACAATAATGGATGCTACGTAGCTGAAAAGAATGAAAGATCAGAAATGGTGCCTATATAGGGCCTCAAGCCTTTCCCGATATATGTCTACCGCTCAGCACGTAACAACAAAACACCCAATAAAGTCCAGCAAACCTCGAACCCCAACCATGCTCACCGATGAAACATTGTTCGTCTCACTGCAACCATGTGACTACGAAAACAATCTTTGCTAAGCATACAGAGCAAAGGAGGAGAAACTGGGCTTCTATTGCACGATTACTACAGCGAAACGCGTGAGGTCAGGTGATGACACACGGCTCGCATCTCCGGCGTGGCCGGCTTTGGGCATCATATTCTAGACGTGAGGCGAGACTAAGAGATGCTGATTATGAATACTGCTTTGATACATTTTGGATTGCCCAAGTTGTAAGTATGCATTGCACTGGCTGATCTGGTGAACAACTGCGACATACCACGTTGCTTCTAGAAGGATGTAAAGATTTCCAGCTTTTCGTCTCTATAATTTCAGTCCAATGATTACGCTGGTTATGTTTCCAGGCCTGAAGAAGTAACCGGGTTCAAAGAAGAAAAATCATTCTAATTCTTCGCTAGTAACATATCAAACTCCCCGGTGCTAACATGGATATCGATAGTTTTCCATACCCCGGATGTACTCTTGCCCCAGTTTCTCGTAAAGTGTCCCTTGGATTCTACCTATGCATGACTCGATCTGACTAACCTCAGCTCCGTATGTACCTTAAAACTATAGCCTTGTTCTATCTGGGGGCCTCTATCTGGCAGTCTCCATAATACAGGCACGCCTTTCGTTTGCTGATGCCTGTCATCTAGGTTCCCTGATGCAGTAGGACACAATGCTGGGGTCGCGCAGACGAATAGTCACAGCCACACCACCTTCTTTTTGGCCGCAGTGGACAAGTTGAAGAGCAGTCTGGACACTGCAGGCAGTTGGGTTTCTGCCACACACGTCGGCATCGGCAAACCCAGAGGTCCAGACCTGTCCTTGTCACAATGCAGTCAGATGGTGCGTGAAGTCCAGCCTTTACTCCACATCCGATACAGAAGCGGCGGAGGGGCATAAGCCGGTCTTGAGGTCCCGCCTCCTGCTCCGGTATCAATCGGCCTTGTGGGTCAAAGTAGGCCGTGTTGGCTTGTAACACATCAAAGTGTTGCGGACTCCGTACACGGAAGCACCAGTAGCACTCCAAGTTTCCGGGTCTTTGGTCTTTCTTTTTCTCGCTGGCCCAATGCTGTGGAAAGTCCTTTGCTGCTCTCATGACCAACTCAAACTTGTCTCGTAGTGTTGCCATGCGTTGGGGGTCTACTGTACGATGAAAGTGTCGGTTCACCATGTACAGGAAGATGAGAGACTGATAGTCCAGGTTCGAAAAAATGAGCCTCTGCACATCGTTGGGAAGCCGTTCTAATAGCGATAGCTTGTTTGTTTGAAGAACTTTTGGTAGCCAGGTTGGACAACTCGACGCATACTTCTTCTGGTGGGAATATGAAGGGCGATTGAGCTCAGGTTCAAATGCTCGGCCAACGGGGCCAGCATGCTGTCGTGGGATCAAAAGCATCGTTAATTAAGAAAAAGACAGTAGAAGTGTGTGTGATCTCGATAACGTTCTGTGGGAGAGATGCGCTTCTATAAATGACTACCTTAGCCAAGGAGGGGACAGACAGGGAAGTGTATGACATCCAACAATCTCCGTACTAACCTACCTTATGCACGCCTCTGATGGCAAGCAAACAAATAGTTGCGGCACCCAAGATTTCACGTCGGATACGGGTCGAGGTGCAAGGGTGTTTGTGGTTCGTTCTCTACCCGACATCCTTCAACATTATAGCTGTTGGTTGTGTATTGGGGCTGAGACAGGCAGCTCGTTCAGGTAGTTGAAAGGTATCTTCTCTGCGCCTGATATTTGCCCAACACTACTTCATTTGTGATTGACACTCACGGTGGGCCATTAGCCATCAGATCGACGCTGATTTTTGGTACATCTGATATGGTCCAGCTGTGTCCTGGCTTATGGTGTCATTCTGCCTTCATGTTTGGTTTGACATTCAGATCCTAATGAAGCCATTTGCTGCTCGGTTTTTCGTTTCAATGGCCAGTAAACGACTGCATCATGCACGCAACCCAACGCATACAAGCCTGTTTCCAAGCCAGCCTTTGACGCAACAGATGATGTAGTGTGTGTCCTTTCCACAAACTCTCATGAAAAGGTGAAATCCTATATCTGCGCCCTAGAGATCGGGCTGACCCTGGTCCAATTTGCGTATGGAGACGAGACGAGAAGAGACGGCTGGCGAAGCGAAGCTGTTAGACGAATGACGGCCGGCCCGGGCCAACCCAACACGACAAGAGACAACGGCAAGCAGTTGGGCGGCCGGCCGCGTCCTCATTTCTGCTTCAAGCATCGACTATTATCCACATAGTTGCAGCGGAACCAGTCCCCCGACTGACGCCTCTTATCATGTGAATGGAAGGCTCATGTGGGTATGTCGCACTATCACTGTGATATCCAAACTGTCGGGTCAAGCTAGGCCTGGTTCATCTGCGGGTGAGTCCAACACACCAAGAAAACCACCTCCCCTCATGCAAGTCGCAATTTTGGGAAACTCGCTCGCATCCTTCCACTCGCTTCGAGTCATTTTCAACCGTTATGATTGAGCCAGGATCTGGAATTCGTTACCTGCGCTCCGCACATCTTCTACTTGAAGGAATACTCTTCATTGCATACTGGGATTAGGCATCGAGCCTGTTTGCTTGACAGATCACTTTATGCCAGCAATGTCAGAATTTGGCCTGAGCTGCACTTCGAGACTTGATCAAGACTGCTGGAGAATATGGTCTTGGCATGCGACGAGTCGTACTCTTACTGGTAATATCGCGCCAGCCCAACAAGGCGTCTCGTTTCCTCCGGTGGTCTTAGCGACGAGAAAGGTAAGTTGGCTGGCAATTCTTCATGTTTTCTCGCATGGCACAGGCGCCTGGGAAGTTTGTCACCTCTTCTCGCTTCGTCCTGTGCCTCACTCTTCGGATACGATTTCAACACGTCGACAAATTATCGACCCCCTGGTTGGCAAGGATCTGAGGGGTTTAAGTCGAGCAAAAGGCTTTCCAGAGGCATTCCCGGCCAAGAAGGAGCCTACCTTACGCCTCGTTCAGAGTCGTCCGCTTCAAAGCAACTAAACAATGTAAATGACTGAAGGTATCATAGGCAGGCCAAATAGTTTAGAATCCAAGCACCGGGGCATCTGCTGGGTGCCTGTACCAAAGCACTAGGTGATGAGACGCATCAGTCATGCCCCCAAAACCCCAAAAACATGCTCGATGTGGTAAAAGCATAGCATGTCCATTATTATGTCGTTCGATAGTCGGCAAAGCTCCCACGATTGGACCTCATGATAATGATTATTTCCACGTCAAGGCTCCTTTGAGAGGTTGCGACAGCATATTTAGGTTCGTTCGGTTCCTTAGTCACGATAAAGCAAGAGCTGAAAGCGTGAAATTAAAGAGTACGATGCGGTACTGTCTGTAATCCTTGTCAGGTAGGGCCGGGTAAATATATTTGCTGGCAGCATACTCTGTACGTAGCGAAGTGTTTCCTGGATTGTTGATTGAGAAATTGGCGCCGATCATCAAATGTTTCATTCACTTTATGGAGTAGTGTCCTGAAGTATGGAGTACACCAAGATACGATCTGTGGGGGGCAGAAATTGGGTGTGACATTCCACCACGAAAACAGGTCTGAGCATTGTGTGAATTGTCTCATTCTCCGCCCTGATGAACTGGCTGCTACTGTGTTAGAGACACAAGTACATAGTACCAAGTACAATCGAGTTGATGGCTGCATGACGAGGGTTTGCGGCAGGCAAATATGACTGCATCGAGGCCACTCATGGCCCGGCTGATGGCTGATGGCACCTCTTTGTGGCAACCAAGCATCCCCCAAGGTACAAAGAAATCCTCTGGCTGTGTGCTGGCAAGGATTTGGCCCAAACACCTTCAACACAGCCCCAATGCCAACTTGAAATGCGATCCAGTGACTCCGCAAATGTTGCTGTAGATCCTGACCAGAGGGCCTGTTTCAGATACCAGTGTGACCAGGGGTCCGCGCTTAAACGTCATAATAATCATTCGAGCCCCAGTCATCTTTGCACCCCACATTTTAGATCACGTGAGAATCATCAGTGTAAACAATTAATGGCAACTCCTTGTCCCTTAAAATTTCTTTCTTTGCAACACTATATTCATTCGCTCCAGATTGCGCCTTTATTCAACTTATCCGGATACGCGTCTAAAATCTGTCTTCCAGAATTAATCTCTATTCTTTCATTATGGTTTTTATCACCAGGGCTTATACTAGAACTATCCGAGCTCCTACACTACCACCATTCTGGCTTAGCTCCCCAGTTATCCTTGTTTCTCCGTGTCTAGCCCAGAACTATCATACTAGACGACCGCAACAATCTGAACGTACCCGTCGAACTCTTTCACCAAGGGACAGGCGTATAGATCAACTATGGACATGGATGGCTCAGGAGCGTCGAGAAAAGAGAAAGCTGAGAGAAGCTGGTAAGAGCACCTATATTCATAGTTTTTCAATTATCTAACTTCTCTCTAGCTCTCCAAGCACAAAATCAGTCCTTACTTCATCGATGGTTTATTCGGCCTCTCGAGTAGGTCCTCAAGTTCCGAGGCGTTATTGATTGTATTTCCGTAAGTTCCTCCTACTCAGACAAACTCAAGTGTCCAGGACTTGTGTAAATGGATACCAGTTGGATGGGGAGCTCTAGGAAGAATCTTTATTGCAGCTATTAATCAATGGTTTCTCTAAAGCGGGAGACAAAGTGAAATAGCCATGATCCAGGCATTGTAGTAACAGCCACAGATGAAAACCTCTGGCACGTAAATGATATTGATCGTCATTTCTCATTCGCGTTGCCGATTCAACGTGCCCCTTAATTGGTTCTCAAGAGGCATATATGATAATGTCACAGCGAGCTCTCCATCCAAATTGATCATAAGAACATTTATTTGTGTTTGTTATTGATTCTAAGCATTTGCGTTCCATTATCGTTTAACTCGTCTATTGGACTACGCACTTGGCTGGCAGTCCACAAGGTCCCTCCTTGACTTCCTTAAGCTCTTGAGGTCCCTTGTTCTCCTGTTTGGGAGCAGTGGTATCCTTTTCAGCCTCGGCAGGCTTGTTGGTGTTCGATGCCACCTCAGGCGCAGCCTTGGCTTGGCTGCTGCCATGCAGTCAACCGGTGAACTTGGCAACAGTCTGGTAGAAGTTCTCTCCCTGGATCTGAGCAAGCTCGAGCTCCTTGGCAGAGGGCTGGCGGGAACCGTCACCACCAGCGAAGGTACCGGCGCCCCAGGCACTGCCACCGCGAACCTCAGAGAGATCAGTCAGGACACCGAAAGCCTTGGCGTAACCGAAGGGGACATAGATGATGCCGTGGTGAGTGAGGGTGGAGATAGCGTTCTGAGCAGTAGTCTCCTGACCACCACCCTGGGAGGCGGTAGAGACGAAGATACCGGCCATCTTGCCCCAGAAACCACCAGAAGCCCACTGCTTGCCTGTCTTGTCCCAGAAAGCCTTCCACTGGGCGGGGAAGTTTCCGTAACGGGTGGGGATACCAAGGAGGAAGGCATCGTAGCCCTCAAGAACGGAGGGGTCGTCGAGGGTAGGGACATCGGTGGGCTTGGGAGGAGCGTGCATCTTGGCGAGGACATCCTCGGGGAGGGTCTCGGGGACCTGGAAGAGGTCGGCAGAGCCGCCAGCCTTCTCAATACCGGCCTTCTCAGCCTCGGCCAGCTGCTTGATGTGGCCGTACATGGAGTACTACGAGGTATGTTAGTGTTCTGTGGTCATAAAGTAGCGAGTGGAATGTTGTATGAGCGTAGCTACAGACAAGCCATTGAACAGTGTAATCTTGATTTACACTCATTGTCACGTATGGCAGTCTCAAGTATCGCGCATGAGTAACAAATAGTTTGTTTATCATTAAGAGATAATGGTGGCGGGGCTGGGAATGACAAGATATGGAGGGGTGAAACATACGTAGACGATAGCGATCTTGGGAGCCATTGTGAATGACTTGTAGGGGGTATCAAGTAAAG
This sequence comes from Fusarium xylarioides, assembly GCA_013183765.1. Lineage (NCBI taxonomy): Eukaryota > Fungi > Ascomycota > Sordariomycetes > Hypocreales > Nectriaceae > Fusarium > Fusarium xylarioides. The sequence continues at coordinate 55,246 of SRZU01000152.1, forward strand.
AATTAAGAAAACACAATGTATAGAGATGCAATGAGTACTGAGTGATGATAAGACAGAAAGAAACGAAACAGCAGAAGAGGGGAGGGTTCGTCTTATAGCTTGAGGGAGAGCTTGTTGGAAGCTTCTACATCTGGGAACTGGGATCTTATCCACAAAAAGGAACGTATCATGCACCTAAGGAGAAATGAGCCGGGCGCTCATGATATCATTGGTGCAACTCTGCCAGTTCCGGAATCTACGAACGCGTGGGTGTGGGATTGGGGATTGAACCGGTAACACCTTGAGAACAGCTCTGAAGAAAAAGTGGAGGTGAAGCTCGGGATGTCCCTAAATCGTGACATCTATGACATACAAGACAATTGCTTCCGTAACTCAATCTTTCTCATTGAATTTGGAAGCTAATCAACCAGAGTCCATCTCTCCCAACTGTTAATTCAAGCCATGATACCTTTGATACTCAATTCCTCCAAACCCATATCATGTCTCGTCATATTCTTCAAAACAAAATCAACTTCTTCGTCAACAATACCCCACCTCGATCGAGAAAGCCCCATAATTAACCCCCCTCTAGAAAAGCATCTTTGCTGAGTCAAGGCTGATGTGTGCTTAGCAGAAGACGCTTAGCTTCTATTACACGAACCTGACAAAACACATTCAATGCGGGGACGTCTGTGTCCGACTGCGCGCGGTTATTGCAAATCTTATGATTTCTACCTTGCCTCTCTATCTTATCCAACCATTTGATAAGCCAGTATGTTTCATTCTGCAATTTTTGTACAGGACTTCAGGCTTCGAGCTCCGGCACTTGCTGTATCCGGTTTCCTGTTTCGATGCTTGTATATCCGTTACCCACATGCCATCTCACCTCATCTTTCTTCTTGATTCTACATCATCATCGTCTTCTTGTTCTTTCTCACCGATACCCTCAATCTCATGCTGATGCACCTTAAGCATGTCTTCAGTGGATCTCAACAACCTTCGTCTTGATTCTTCTTGGCCCCTTGCAGCTGAAGCTCCGCTGAACCACTTGCCCCGTTACCAACCGCCCTCGACCATCCACTCTCGCCTTATCAATGGGACGACTCTGCATATAAGTCTCATGCCAGGACCCTCACTTAGTCGGTAACAGCCTCAAGCTTGACTTGAGGCTTACGATCAGCCTACAAAGACTCGTGCCAACGTGCTATCAAGTTGCATTATCACATGATAGCCTCACCAGACTTGCATGCTGTGTAGGTGCACTTGGCTCTAAAGTCTGACATTTTCTGTACATCAGCTATATCACACATCGAAACTCAATATCTGCCAGAATCAACGCCACACTGTAAGCGGTACTCAAAAGTATCAATATGAATGCCAACTCTGAGGCCCAACCCCGTCCTAAGTAAAAAGCCAAAGTGCCTTTCAAGAGATTCAAACCAATCCAAACTCCATGCTTTCGTTAGATAATTTGATACATCAACAGTTCAAAACTCTAAACCAATCCCATATGAGAAGTTAAAAATAAAAAGAGCTCAAAGAAAGACTTCATATATCATCGGTGTGGTGATCGTTGCTCGTCGTCTCGTGGATGTGCGCTTGATGGTTCAATCACGATCTCAGGGAGTTGCGGTATTCTTAAGCTGGGCAGCTGAGGCGCGCTACCATTGCTTTGACCGCTTGGTGGGCTGTTGCTTTGTCCATCTGAAGCTGGGTCCATCTCATGCCAATCTGACCCAAGATCCCGCTCCGTAGTTCGCTGCGTTCTCTGCGACGAGGAACGTTCAGGGCCCGGATACTCAGGCGGGGGACCGTGATTTGAGGATCGATCATCAGTGAGCGGTATATCCTCGTACTCGGGAGGCGGCATCGCCTCTTCACCAAGATCTGCTTCTACCAACTCAGGACTCGAGCCAGCTCTGCCATCTGCACTGCCCGATCGGATAGAAGCTCCTTGCGAACGTGTAGGCGCTAGACTTGCGAAGTCGTCGTCATGACTAGCAGCAGAGCTATAGCTACGCCCCCGTTGATGTCCTGATTGCATGCTCGCAGCATCTGAGAGCAGGCCAACACGCTCACTCTCGCTACTGTTTGCTCTAATTCTCGTTCCATCATGCCGTGCAACACCTACGTCTGCATATGATACACTTGACACAGATCTCTGCCTGTTGTCCTTTATCTGGTCCACAGTCGTTCGTAGTTCGGTAATGGTGTTGTCCTCGTTCGCAGCACGAGTCTCAGCTCTGATCGCCTCAAGCTCGCGATAGTCGCTTCTGAGCCGTGCCTCGCGACGTCTCTCTCTACGCTCCTCACGCTCGGCGAGGGCTTGCCGCCGAGCCAGTCTGATCTGGTAAAGAGTCTCCATTTCTTCATTTCGCGCCTCTTCCTCTGCTTCTGCGGTTGGCAGGTCGATGATCACGTCCACGCCATCTCGCTCGCCTTCTCGTCCCAGGACCCTTTCATTATGGCTTGCGCTCTGTCGATACGCCGGTAATGTAAGCACAGAGCGGACGGAAGTATTTCGGTCGACGGTTGCGCCAGCGTTGGTACCGTTATTAGTACTGTTGCGACTTTGTCGGTTATTGGTTGAAGTAGAAGTGGGATCGAGTTGATGTGATTGTCTTCCACTCTCCCCGCCATCTTCACCTGCTGTCTGTTCGTAATTGCCCTGCCCCGATCGGCCTCTTATGCGTTCAAGAAAGCCCCCCTTCTTTTTACTCTCTGTCGGCTTCCTTTTTTGTCGCGCCTTCGTTATGCAAACAGCCAAAGTAATGGCTACCACTACACCAGCAATACTACCGATGACCTGCACGTTGAGACATAAATGTTAGCGCCATGGCAGATCTCGGCGATTCTTCCACTCCAGTTGAACTTACAATAAATACAACTGTATTATTGGTTCCCCCACCACCGTTGCTAGATGGCGTTTCTCGAGGTTGAAGTGCGCTCTCGGTGGCATCCCAGCCACGCGGTATTGGAACGTTCAGATGCATTTCAAACAGAACTGCACCATTCAGCAGAAGAAGGAGTTAATTGTACTGATAATGAGAGTGAATTGCCAGCGACAATTCGTCGGAGAGGGCGGATAGAAGAGGACCACACAGAGGCGCGCCCGATTGGATGATCGATGCTTGCCGATACGAAGTGGGAGTACAGAGTTTCGTATAAGATTCAAAGATTGCGGCAAAAGACGTTGTTCCTGGGGAAGAAGGTTTGATTGACAGGAGATTGATTAAGAGGAACTGAACCACCACAGAAGATGATGAAGACTATTGCCTCCAACTTCCAGGCAAAGCAATGCACAGCACAGCCGCAGTTATCGGGCGCTCGCGAGGCGCGAGGTTGGTTGGTTGGCTCTCCCGCCCAGTCGGCTTGGCTTGGCTGAGCTGGACTGGATGTGAAAATGGACCTGGGCCTGGACTTCTAGCAGGGGTGTTTCGGGACCTTTTACCCTTTATACTCGCTGTGTGTTTCACTGATGGGAGCACAAAATGGGAGGAAGTAATATGATTACGAGTGTAACGAGAAGATTAAGAACGAGAAATTGAGATTAGCATTGACCAGAATGAGCGGATGAGCCGTCTCGTCTTGGTTGCTCTGCTCTTCTTTTCTGCTGTCAGATCAAGAATTGGCTAACGTAACTTCATCACCTATCATCTCCTCCCTCCTTGACGATCATGACTTGTCAGTGGCCGTTAGGGTGGTGACATCAGTACATAAGCGGCTACGTAACTTAGTGCAGGGCCAAGCTGTGGCCTCTGCTTACCTTGCCCTTGAGAGTTTAAGTGTGTCTCGAAGGCTTAGAGCATTGGATGCTGAAGATCATATCGACTGTTGTATTGAATCGCCTGTCAAAGATGATCAGATGGAATGGCAAGGCGTTGTGGCTGATGTACAACAGGTAACAAACTCTTATCTTGCCGCCATATATCTTAAACTTGTACTCATCGACCGCAGTGTTGCACCCGATCCTTGAACGACAACTTCATCCCCAAGGAATAAGCATCAACGGGCCCCAGTTCATTACGCAATCACCACAGATCTGCGGGACAATTCCCTTGTTTTGTCGCTCATTTTCTTCGATGCTTCCTCACTGTAATTGTAATGAAGGTTTAATCGGTTTCCAAACACGTTTTCACATATTAACTAGTACATACCTACATAGCTCAGAGCTCTCTTGCCATCGAGGCTCGCTCTCAAGATCCATCTCAACGAAGGGCTTCTCCAGCCGCTAAATATCATCAAAATACGCTACTGAAAGGCCCTGTCCCTTAAATCTGACCTTCCAGGGATGTGGCGTGGCTGAGGTGTCCCCTGCTAAGCTCAGCCTCCCCGCATCTTTCTTCTGATGCAATAATCATTGCCTTTGTCTAATCTTCGTCCGTGAGGTCGTGTTAACGAAACTAATCGTTCTATTGATGAGCTGTCGGCAGTCTGGTTACTATCATCTGCCTTTTGAAAAGCTCTGGTCACAGCGTGTTCTTCTTAGACTAATATGGAGTGTTTGCTCCAGTGGCTTTGCAAGGGTTGTCATAAGTCTTCTCTTAAGCAATGCACATTGTCGGGGTTTCCGTGAGAAACACCAGCCTTTCTTAATGCCACTACTTCTTCTTTGGTCGTCTTACATTCAGCCATAGAGTGAGACCTTTTTTTTACATTTGCCCCTTGTCCAACCTGCAGGATCGCAAAACACAAGCCTTTGATGTCTTCTCCGGGCTGTTGGCGTTACACAGTCGATTCAGGGACAGCGTTATACAGCATCCGCTGGGCCCTTTTGATAAGAAGTCGAGACCTAGTAGTATCGTTTTGCAAAATTTCGTTTTTTGCCTTTGAAGAAGTTATCGACCTTTCAACTTTAATTAGCGGTATTTAAACAGCGAGACCCCTATAACAGGACTGTTATCAGTCATTAAGGCAGTACAAGACAGCTGCTATTTAAAGGTAAAGGCTTGATCCTCTTGATGAGCAGATTAAAATGAATGGCGATGCTAAAACAACCTTGGAACTCCCGCTCCAACCAAGTTTGCATAAGTCACATGCTATTTATCCAAACTTCTTCTCAAACTTCTTCAGCATGCCCGTTACGCCACGCTCCAGTCGTCCTGCATTCTCCTCAAGTTTACCTCGTGGCTCCTTTGTCTTAGGCGTAAATGAGTAGATCTCGGAATTAGCCAATTCTGTCTGCGTTGGACGGTAAACTTGCTGATGGACTGAATATTCTGCACCTGTCTGAGTTGGCGCTTGCTGCTCTTGGTGTGTATAGTTGTACTGCGTGAAGCCTCCAGGAGGTGGTGGAGGAAGTCCCGGGTTGGAAGCTGGCGGTGTTGGTTGCGAGTGGGGTTGAGCCTGGGCCGGAGGTTGAGTTTGTGGAGGAGGCGGGGGAGATACAAATCCAGGTGAACCTGGGAATGTTGCACCGTATGGACTTCCCAATGCTTGAGCAGGCATTGTAGCAGCTCTTTGCAATCCAGGATGCTGACCGAATTGAGGTGGAGGCAGTCCGGGGCTTGTCACACCTCCCGGGGGGAATTGCGATGGCGGAGGCATACCCGGTGTGAAAGGTTGCTTGTGGTAGTCATACGCGACAGCGACAGCCAGCGGGTTGAGGGGATCCTCATCCGGAGGCGGTGTCTTTTCTCGGTGCTGGATCGTCTCCGGAGCTGCTGGAGCGGCCGGGTTGTAAGCCATCGGAGCAAAGTTGGCCGGTGCCTCGGAGGGCGGGGCCGGGACGTTGGGAGGAGGCGCAAAGCTCGGAGCGTTGGCTGAACCATATTGAGGATCTGAGATGGCAACGTTCTCCAACTGTTGAACCACAGAGCTCATAGGTGCAGGCTGAGGAGGCGGGCCAGGCTCATCCAGGACTTCGACATGTGAAGGCGGAGCAACTCTTCTTACGCCATTGACAAACTGGAGCGCATCTGCCTGGGTCCAGAAGTAGATGTCAAGTGAGTGAAGCTTATAGTGGTACTTGTTTTGATTCTGAGGATCAAAGGTTGGTAGGTGCCATTCGTTTTGGTCCGCGACAGCTTCAGGACCGGTCAGAGTGACGTTGCATTGTTGCTTGTAGGAGTATCGGACGTGTGTCTGATCGAGGTCTACAGGTTGGCTTATCAGTATGGTCCACTCTCAGCTATGCGCGACCTCATCATGTTGAGTCTTACATCCTTCGAAAGCATCCTGATCCTCAGTGCCTGGCTGGTTGGCAATTTCGATGCGACAGCGGCGCTCGTTGGCGTTCTCAAAAAGATAGACATACGAGCCCTTGTCAAACCTGTGATGTCTGGGTTTCACAGTATCGGGGCCATAGAAGTAATGAATGTCTGCGAAGCTTCATTGACGGTCTGTCAGCAAATTGGGCATCTTCCCAGCGTATTTAACCGTCGCAACTTACAGCGTCGCAACATTCTCCTCTCCTGGTCGGGCAGCCATATTAAAGGTACCTCTCCTCTGGGAGCTCACCTTACAGAAGAAGATCGAAAGGGGAAATAATCAAGTGATTCGTGACAGAAAGAAAATGTGCGGCCTCGTTCAGCTTTTGTACCCTCCCCTTCAGAGTCCAACCCTCATTTCAGAGCTGGGCGCCATTTGACTCGTCGACTGATCAACTTCTGTGTTTCCAACAGACGACATAATGCATGTAAGTTGTCCATGTCGGCGCTTAAACGCCTGTTCTTGGGAGGGGAAGCACATTCTTTGACCAATTGAGTTCAGAGGACCCTTGGTGTCGTTAGAGCCGTCCCACTACCAAAATAGCGGCCCCCACTAACCAAGACAGCACTAAAAGCACCTAAAACTGAGCCGGAGGTCCCTGGGGAGTCACATGACCTCGTGTGTTTTTCGAACGCGTCCAGGATGTTGAGGGGTTCCCCGTCACGTCGTCCTTCTCCTCTCATCCCCGAGACGCGACGACATCAGGCTGGCTTCACGATGCCTTCAATAGTCGCAGTATATGCTATGAAGACACCGCTATTATCCCCTTGAGATGAGCTCAACTGATCAAGTGGAGGAGCAACCTCCATTACAGCCAACAGGGGAACCTTCAGGAGCGAAAAGGGAAACAAATCATGTCAGCAGAGACACCCCTGAGACTGCAGAGGACGATGCTTTCAAAACTCTCAAATATTCCCTCCTGGGACCATCGCTACTAAAAGCAGGACAAGATACGGTTGATCAAACAAAGGTATACATCCTTGCCGCCCGCACGAACCAATCATCACTAACACAACTTCCAAGGTTTCTGAAATCATCTACAACGCTTCCAAAGGATCTAAATTCTTCAATCGCGAAGAAGAACGAGACAAGGTCCTCACCCAAAAGATTGAACAAATTATCGCGCGAAAGGCTCAACTTGAGAAGAGGGATCTGACTCGAGACTTGCGCAATGCAGACCGTCTGATTGCCGAACTTGAACTCACTCGCGATCTCACTCAGCACATCGTCCATGTGGACTGTGATGCATTCTACGCAGCTGTGGAGCAACTTGATCGCCCGGAAATAAAGGACCTCCCTTTCGCAGTCGGTGGTGGTGTTTTGACCACTTGCAATTATGTTGCGCGCAAGTTCGGCTGTAGGTCAGGCATGGCTGGCTTTGTGGCGAAGAAATTATGTCCAAGCTTGATCTTGCTAAAGCCAAACTTTCAGAAATATAATGCAAAAGCACATGAGGTGAGAGAGGTTCTGGTCAACTACGATCCCCGGTTCGAGAGCGCTAGTATCGATGAGGCATACTTGAACATCACCGAATACTGCCAGGATCACCAGATGGACCCAGCGGAAGCTGTTGAACAGATGCGGCGAGAAGTTCATGAGAAGACAGATATCACTGTCTCTGCTGGCATTGCTGCTAACGCAAAGCTCGCAAAGATCTGTTCAAATATGAACAAACCCAATGGGCAATACGTTTCATCTAGCGATCGGCCAACAATTATGGCCTTCATGCGCGACCTACCTACGCGGAAAGTCAATGGTATAGGGAGAGTCCTCGAGAGAGAACTGCTAGAGATTGGTATCAAGACTTGTGGTGATCTCTACGAGCATCGGCAATATCTCAACCCACTTTTTGGTGACAAAACCTCAGAGTTTCTGTTCACATGCTACTTAGGTCTTGGTCGAACCAAAATTCAGCCAGCAGAAGAGTATGAGCGCAAAAGCGTTGGCACTGAGAGTACATTCCGCGATATGTCGGATCCTACACAGCTGAGAGAAAAGTTACGAGCAACAGCGGAGGAGTTGGAGCAGGACATGAAGCGCGCTGAGTGTAAAGGCCGTACACTCTGTCTTAAAGTCAAACTTCACACATTCGAGGTCTTCACTCGGCAGGTCGTCCTACCAAGAGCCATGTGCCTTGCAGACGACCTATACAACTACGCTCTGCCTATTCTTACCAAGTTGGAGCAAGAAATGCCCGGCATGAAACTTCGGTTGATGGGTCTGAGATGCACACATCTCGTCAGTACCAAAAAGCCTGATGCCATGGCCTTCTTCGGCTTTCGGCCCCGAAGGACAGACTCCGAGGACCGCCCGCAAGATGGAACCCTGAAAAGAAAAGCGAGTGATGGTGACGGAGAATGGGAACAGTGGCCAGAAGCCGATCTTCAACTTGATGATCCAGATGGCCTGCTTGAGGGCTCCTCTAGTAACCAGGATACTCCAGATCAATCACCGGGCCGAAGACACGGCAAGGAGATCGCCCCTAATCCCACAAAAGAGAACGCTGCAGAGGAGCAGTGGTGGGACTGTCCCATCTGCAGCAGACCGCAAGCATCCGATGAGCGGCAGTTCAATGAACATATAGACCTTTGCCTGTCGAGGCAGACAATTCGTGAGGCTGTACAGGCAGATGGCCCGTCAATAAAACGTGACCCGACGCCTGAAATCAAGAAGCCACGGATCACAGAGAAGAAGAGAGGGAGGCCGAAGGTGCCTGATCCGAAGCAGAGACAGTTGTTCTTTGGATAATGTAAATGATATGATTTTGATGTGAATGATGCAGACATGTCTATAATATAATATTGTCTAAACATTCGTCCAACGTTGTTTTATATTTCCGTTGGTAAACCCAAATCTATCTTGTTTCCAGATCCGTGAACGCCTTGCTCATATACATGCGATGTGCAACTTTACATGACTCTAGACTCTCGACTAGCTATCCTATTCATCGTCTTTGTCCTTCTGATCTTCGAGTCTTCTTCCTCTTCGCGTACTAACTTCTCTCCTGGTAATCTAACAGCCTTGTCAAGCGCAACAGGGAGGCCTCGATGTCGGCCTCTGAGGATCACCAAGCACAATACAAACTTGCTACCTCGGTGCATGCCTCCAGCCATGCTGTAGCTTTTTCCTGGTAAGCCCATGGACAAACCAACGCACCCTTAAGCCGAAACGACCTCAAACAACACATTAAAGACACTGTATGCCAGAGGTTGTTCGAGGAAATGGTCAGTCTCGATGATCATGATAATGATGACCGGGAGGATAAGCCACCACATGTCGTGAGCAAGCTGTCCACGAATCTGCTGTCCAATGAAAGAGATACGAGAGTTATCGTCTGGACCTTTGGGCGGAGGTCGCACTCCAACGCCATGGAAAGTCATAGATTTCTTGACCGTCTTTTGAGCTGCAGCGGTGACTCTTCGTCGCAATGCAGGTTTTTCTGGTTCCTCTGAGATCGTGGGCAGAAGGTGGTTTCCATTTTCGTTTCCATTTCCATTCTCTGCTTCCAAAATTTGAGGGTCATCCTCGTAAATGCCAAGGGATCGTTCCTCATAGACATTGGAGTGGCGCATTGTAATCGAGACAGGGTACACGGAAATGTACATCATAATCATGTAGAGCAATTGGACAGCGGGATACAGGCCTGAGATAGAAACGACCGCGAAACCAGCAGCACGAACAGCTTAAGGTGTGTCAGCAAGGCAATCACATAATGGGGAAATTTTTACTTACCAATTGCTTGGAACCATCCAGCAATGATACGGTCAGACACTGGCATAGCTTCTACAACATCATTTCCGATATTCAAAACTTCAAAAGCAACCCAGTCAATCGTGTTGATGGTTACAATGACGGTGAAGAGCCACCATGTAGCACCTGACGGGAAGAGTGTCGTGTATACTCGACGGGGATACTTGAGAATGAACTCGATCGTCTCTTTCCATGGCCCAAGAGTTTTAGGCTCGGTGGTCAGTTGCAATACCCTGAGACTACACCAGAGAAAGAACCTCAATAGCAGTGGATAGCCCGTATTCCCGGCAAGGACAAGGATACCAACTACGATCAAAACGAAATACGCATCCTGAAATGCACCCATCCCTGCGTCATTGAGTGACATGCCGGCATTGTTAAATGCCGAAGACGACAAGAAGATTCCGCACCACCAGGGGTTGATAGCATTGACGGTTGCCGCGGATGGCCGGTTGATGCTGATCCAGGCACCTAGTGCAATTCCACATACAGCCTGCCACATGAAGGCGTAAAGAGGAACAGTGACGGCCAAGATCTTCAGCGCGCGGTATTCACAGCCACCCAAAGCCTCACGTTCATCGGATGATAGATCGTAGAATTGGCCTCTCTTGCTTGTATTGTGACTCCCGAGTATCTTGTTCCAGTGCAGAAGAAAGTCTTCTGATTCGTCGCTGCTGACTGAGTCTGCGATTGAAGGTCGTCGGTTGTGTTCCTCGTTCTCGTTCCGTCGATAGATGGACACGCTGTCTCTGCCGGCGCTTCGGGGCGACAAGTTGTCTGCGAATTGGATATGGTCGCCGGAGTTCGGAGTCATAGGAGTATTCCGTGGAGGAGCTGCCACCTGCGTCGTATTGCTATCATTGTCGTCTGAGTCGGAAATAGAATCTGGAGGGGCAGTGACGGCGCGGCGCATGGGAGCAGTTGTCTTGAACAAGTCGCTAGGGTCAGGTTTCTCAGTTGCTGTCCTCTGAACTGTTCCAAGACCAGTGAGGGTATTAGAAGTCTCGGTTGAAACAGGTGTTGTCCTCGCTTTGGCGAAAGGGAGGAATCTCCCAAGTGGTTTGGCGCGTCTCAATGCGGCTCGCCGTTTCCTCGCTTCTCGTTCTGTCCTGACGATATCCTCAAACCGCTTCTCAAACGCCTGCTTTCGTGCCATGACCGTCCAGAATGAAACCCATAGAGCACTTCCAATGATGAAAAGAAGATACAGCAGAACCTGCTGCCATGTCGTGATCTCGGAAAGATTGACGGTATTGAGGCCTGTGTCGCAAAACGAAGACACAACCAGGAACAGACAGTCGACGTAGGGGATACTCTGGCTTGGCTCGCTGGATAGCCAGAAGATAAGTGAGAAGAAGAGGGACCCGAAGATGAAATAGGCGTAGTGAATGGTTATGAAATTGATGGGTGGTACCAGCCTCCCGGCCTGCGTAACGACAGCATCAAAGCGCGGATGCTCCTCGCGAAGATCTTTCCAGCGAGATGTGATAAAGTCGAGCATCGTGGTGGTTGCGCTGGGTTTGAGGTGCCAAGATGGTGTACCCCAGCTGAAAGGGTCAGCTCCCAAGCAATAGGTGCGGAGCCTCAGAAAAGCTTGTTTATTTAGTCCGGTGTCGTTATTTGAAGAGATATGACATTTCAATCACTAAAGGAGACGATTCTGTGATGAAATCGCGGTGATGCCGAATACACAAGTGAGTGAGTGTTGAATGAAAGAGAGAGTTGAAAGGAAAGAAATAGGTAGGTTTCGCTGGCCGACAAGGTTAAGACGGGAGACGGCAGATGCAAGGAAAGACAGTAAACAGGATTGATGATACGGCGCGGGCGCGAGAAAGGAGAGACAATACCGAAAAAGAGACAAAGAAACTGTTTGATTCGGGAGATGGTGATGATGAAGGGTGCCAACTGGCAGTGCATCAATCGAAGACTAACAGGGAGACATGGAACCTAAGCCAATATGTTACGCCCCTTGGATCCATCCCGATGGATGCTGTGCAACTGAAAGCGCAAGGTACCACCAAATTCAAAAGTTGAGCGGGCGCTAAAAGCTTACCGCGTCCCAATTGAAACGGTGAGCACAAGGTGACCCGGTACAAAGAGACGGTATTTACAAGGTTGAGGATCATGGAAAGGTCAAAGCTACAGACAAAGAGGGAACCAATGTTTGCATATCCTTCAATTGCCCTCATGTCTGGCTAGAGACACTTGCGTCCAAGCCTCAATTACCTGATGGAATACAATTGATGCTCCATTAAGGTTTAGATTCGGGCTTGTCTCTGGTCATTCCCGCCCGTCATCTCCATATTCATCCCGTCCCTCCCGACTCCTTCGCAGCGGAAACTCTCTATAATTACCTTAGTTCCCGGGGCATTAAAACGGGCTAACGGGTCCGTTCCGCCAGCGGATATCATTGGTTTTATCGTAATGGAACACTGTTACTTTCGGCTTCACTTTATACGTGATTCAATCCCAGCCAACTTCAGTCTTGCTTCGCTGTCCCCAAGTAAGCATGTGCTCGTATTGTTAGCATCTTTTTGGCTACAAAGGTATTTAGACTACTTGTCACATAGCACTGTTATCTATCATTCCTTCTTGAGATTAGTCGTCACGTAATCATAATGTTTAAATTAACCTCCACTCCTTATCCAGTTGTTCCCCTTTCATGGATTGGCCCTTGCAGCCCGTTGCTGAGCCCACGTCTGTATGTAACGCCTTCTCGCGATGAAACAAAGCCCCAATTTGAGTTACGATTAACACACGATCAATGTCTTATCTTGTCAGGTGACGCGTGTTGTTGGGATATTGGAGCATTCACTAGCCAGTTATACATTGGCCTCCTAGAATTGTTCATTGTTATGATTCGCCTGAGGGTAAAGCGTTATTACCAAAGCTATAAGCAAGCTAAGGTATGCAGCGCATCACCATTGTTTCGAAATGGAAAGTGTATTTGGAAAAAGGTTTGCCAGCATCACGGCGGTGAGGTTTCAGAGACGTCACGTGGAATGAGTAAGAGCATGGCATCTAAAGACTAAAGTTAGCTACAATCGATTTCTCGAGGGGACTCGTACCAGATCCTTGCTTCTAGTGTTTCATGATGTTCCTCCTCGTCATGAAACCTCGTTTTAGAGTTGTACCTACCCTACACTGTCGAACCCGAACCCATGAGCCTCCGACACTATAAGTCCACGATGGTGGGCTCTACACTGATTACACCAGGCTGATTGACTGGTAAGTTTACCAAAGTACCGAATTGAGACTTGAAAATAGTGGCGTCCATCTTTGGTTCGTTGCTCGCCCCCACGAAATTGTAGTTCCAGCGCCTACAGCCGTTTATGATATTTTCGCACGCCCGACATCAACGATGGCATACGATCTTCAACAATTTACTCATGATCAAATATCATCATGATGGAACAGAAGCGATGACGCAGTATGAGCGGTTATTGACATACACCGCTAGATATGAGATATATTTATCAACACCCCACCTGCACAGAGTGTACATCAGGAATAAGCTCAAGGATTTTACAAGTGACTCAAAAGCAGGAAACGGCAATAAGACCAGGGGCAAGACCCGCTCCCTCTCCATAAGAAACAAACCACCATTGGGGCCTGTAGATCATCGAGATATCCAACTCAGTAGTGAGAGACCAGACATGCTGAAGACATCACCAAGTGCATCCGCATGACTCGGGCGGCCATACCTGCATATATCCGCTCATCACCAACATCCTTTGATGTAACAGAAAATCAGAGAACATCAACATATGCGGCCGCTAGAGGCGAAGCCATCAAAAGAACAAGATGAAGGTTTCGTATAATGACGTCGAGATCTACGAGACAAACCCTATTGCCCGAGATAGACAGTAGACCCTCCCTACAGCGCGATTATGCACATGCAACTAACATGTCACAGAGGGCCAGCGTGGGGCTTTGCCCCGAGCGGATAGCACACGTCGTTGACAGGATCCGGGTTTTGTTATCCAGCTTCTTATGGCTGTGTCTAAGACAGAATATGGTGTGGTATGGGTTGATACGTTATGCACAAAGTAGATCATTGAAGACATAGAATCTTTACAGCTCCTCGTGCTCAGGAGCGTCATCAGTGTCTGCAATAATGGTCTTGGCGGCACCAGCAGCATCGACGACAGCTTGAGCAACCTTGCCAGCAACATTCTTGGTGGCAGATGCGGCAGATTCAACAGCCTCACTGATAGCCCCGGCGGCAGTCTCGGCACCCTCGACAACCTTTGTCTCGATCTTCTCGGGCTTGGGAACGCCTTGAATTCCAACGAGCTCTGTCTCGAAAACTGCAGGTTTGTAGTGTTAGGCGGTGAATATGAAGCGGGAGGGGCTGGTGGGAATAACGAACCCAGGGTAGAACCGGCAGGAATAGGGCCAATGGCTCGCTGGCCGTAGCCGTACTCAGGCGGAATAGTCAAAAGTCTAGATCAAGGGTCAGTAAAGAGGTGTCCTGGCTGTAGCTGTATGCTGTACGTACCGCTTCTCGCCAATACACATGTCGAGAAGACCCTCGTCCCATCTACAGAAGTGTTAGCCTCGAGTTTGTATACATGGCAGTAATGAAGCTTACCCCCTGATGACCTGACCAGAGCCAACGACGAAGTCAAGAGGAGTGCTACGGTCGTAGCCTTGTGTCCGAATTAGCATGTGTTCTATGATGATCATTGATGTAGATGCAAGGCGGAAGAACTTACTGGCGTCGAATTGTTTCCCCGAGTCCTTAAGGGTGCCACGGTAGTGCATTTGGACCCTGTCACCCTTCTGTGTCTTGCGGTCGCAGACGACAGGAAGAGTAACGTCAATCTTGAGGTCCTCGGCGACAACGCCAACAGCGGCAGAGGCAAGGGCGGAGAGGAGGAGGGCGGCCTTCATGGTGGCGGTCGGGACAGATGCGGGGCGGGAAATTGATGAGGTTAATGGAGGTCACAACGGCGTTGAGGTCAATGAGAAGCCTGAATTCGTTGGAGATGTGACGTCGATGGGTGTGGTTGGCACGTCGTGTGAGGCAGTGTGAATGGATGCGAGCGAGGTTGTCGTTGGATGGATGAAGCTCCCGTCTGCTCTGGGGTTGTTGGCCTCTAACGTTAAGCTGCGACGTGTCCGTTTAGCGGCTAAAGGCTCTGTACTGCAGCGTGTGCTTCTGATAGAACAGCGTCATAGCTTGGAGGGTCAAGCTAAGGAGCCTGTTATTGGTCAATGGGGCCGGCCCATCTGAATGACCCCATCCTTGATCTGTTTCTGGGTTGTCACGTCTTGCATCTCCATTTGGAAACTGGGGAGGCTGCAATGCCAGATATGGATGAGCAGAATCGAAATGACAGGGTCCATCCATGAGGATTTGCATCACGTTGACCCTTCAACTACGTACACATGGATATCAGCAGTAAATCTGACGCATTACCAATATGCATTTGCATCTTCTGTTTCTGTTTCGGTCTCGCAGGGCGAAACCATCCATGTGACTCATGACGATAACACGACGCTTCACTGAATCAGTCGGGGCCTTGTATAGCCAAGCAAGGCGCAAAAGGAAACATTCCTTGGCAGTCCCTGATTCATCACACCGAGGCTGTTATCGAAACACAGTATCGCGACGTCACTGGATGGTCATGTTTCTGATGTGACCAGTAATCAGTGTCGGGCCCATCCGTCCATCCATCCGTGTTCAGGATATCAAGACTAGTATGAATCGTCTGCTGCGGCGGCTAGGGCGCCGATGTACTTACGCGTGACTGCATCAAGGCGAGATGGTGTAGAGCTTCAGCAATCGACAAGTTTACTACTCGAGCAGGTGCATCAGTTCCTGCAGCAGAGATGCAACCCAGATGGGGGCACATCCCAGCCTGCAGGTGTCAGATCCACCAGCGCCGAGAAGCCCTGGGCCAAGTGCTTCACACGCTAATGCGCTTCACGATGAATTTCGCCTCTTGCCATGATGCTGTTTATCGAGACAGGGAGACATGATAGTCCCCTTTCAACCCCTTTCCGTTACGGTGGGGGGCATAGAGCTTCGATAGGCTCGGGTGCACAATTCAGAGACACGGTGACACTCATGTTTAAGTTTTGGGCAGCGATAGGTATGAGCTGGATTTGGTTGTGTCTGTTGTACAAGGGCGATACCAGTCATGAGAGTCGAGGCCTGCATCAAAGAAATAAGAAAAAAGGGGGGTTCAACAAAGACGAGGACACAGAGCGTGAGATTGGTAGTTGTCTCAGACAAAGAGTGGAATTGTGAGATTCACGAAGCGAAGCCTCACTTCCTTTCTTCCCCAGTCATGGCGACCACCATGGATATTTTTATCTGTTCATGGTCACTAACTTATTATAGCTCCACGATCCCAAGGTTGTGGTACGTGTTACTGGCACTGGTGCCTGTGGTGCCTGTGGTGCCTGGACCGGACTTGACTCTAACCTCTAGCATGACGGCCGCTGCGAGTGTTTCATGCATTCACTCAAAGGCCGTTGCATCGTGAAAATGCCCCTGGTCTAATCAATGTCTAAGTCATGCTGGGGGTTGGTATTTACCAAAGACCGAGTACATACGTCCATGCACAACAGACCAGAAGAAGCGACTCGTGGCCCCCAATTACAGGCAACAACAGACAAAGTATTATTTAGTATTGTCTCTTTTCATCCGTTTTGAATCATTCTCTCCGAATGGTATCCCCTCAGACCCGGTCGGTCCCTCTCGCGCACACCGTGGGGCTTGGTCCTTTGCCCTGCCCTGCACCAAATGCTGCTCATTCGCCCTACGTCGCTACGGCTCCGCCCTATCCAGCGTCACCAACCTTCACTTGTTAACCTGAATTTCGCCACCGAGGGCCTGAGCAGTGCTGTCACAAGGTTTCTGCTATGGGGAACGGGTGTTCTGCAATTGCAATCAGTCTTGCTGGGATGTTTTCTTTTAGACTCTGGTCCCTTGCCCTGAACGGCCAGTCGATGCCCAATGATTTGACTACGCCCCATTATGCTGCACCCCGTATTGTCCATTCCCATTTACACACCATCCATTACTAGCCCTCCCGTCCATCGTGCTTTAGAGGCATGGCCCGCTTACCGTGCCGGGCCCGGGAGTACGTGCTTGCTCGGGTCTTGGTCTTGTCTCTGACTCCTTTTGACTCACTCCCCTGAACTCGATGGAATTCCCTGGGTCCCCCATATCGAAGGCTACCTAGCGTGCGAGATGCCTTGCGCTTTGCCAGGTAACCCTTGTCCTCCAGGCAGTGAGGTCTTGGGCTAAATCCACTTACAAATGACTGAGTACGTACTATCATTTCTCATCCTCATCATAAAGCTTCAAATACATATAGGCCCCCTTCTTCCTATGCCATTCCCTTTTTCATTCCCACCAAAACACTCACAATACAAAGCCTTGAATGAACAGACAAGATTGTCTTTTCAACCACCAGCCATTTCGATTAACATCTACAACACAACTCTCACCAACAACTACTGCCCCTTACAACCAAACACAACCGCAACCATGAGCTCTCCTTACACTGTCCAAATCCACCAGAGCACCAAGGAGCCTTCCATCTCCAGCTCTTACAGCTACTCTTCTGGTTCGTACAGCTCTTCAACCAGCACAACGCCTCGATCTCTTTCTCCTGGCGATTACCGCGAGTACGGTGCTGGTAAGTTACCTACCACCGAGTCTCCGGGCTCTTTCACTTCCCATGGCCCCACTCTAACATTTGATACAGACAAGCACACTACACAAGTCGCCAGCTCTGGTCGAAACTTGGTCATCAACCACAACAAGGTCTCGTACGAGAAAGACTCACCAGCACCAAAATATTCCGGCGCATATACGAGGATCTAAACAGCACTTGGCCACAGCCAGTTTTTCGATTTCCTATGTTTCATCGATTTCGAACAGCGACATGTAACGGATATGGGATATACACAACATAGACAGGCGTTTTGACATTTGGAGATATGAGGCAAGATTGAGCGCAGCATAGCGATGTATTATGGATTAGAGAGCATGGGGGATGCACAACGATAACCAACCAAGATTGATAGACTCTGGGACGGGTTGGATTGAGCCGAGACTGTTTTTCTCTTTCCTTTCCTTATACTGATTGTATCATCCTTTGTACTTTTATTATTCGAGCGTCGGACACTTTGCGGTCCGCGCTGAACTTTTTAGAAGGGCCAAATCTCCCGTCTTGACCTCTTACAAGTCAAGATGGCTGGATGAGATATGAGACGGCCCGTCGGACTGGTCCGATTATAGCGACCCAATTTAAGACCATGGAAGGAATTTTCCAACACACCTTTCAGCTGTTTCAGCTCCTTTCTAATTCCATCTGTGCTTTTTCCTTGATTTTTGGAAATTTCAAAAAAAAAAAAAAAGGGTCCAAGACACCAAAAAAATGACTGATGGTGTGACGGGTTGGGTTGGGTCTCTGCGAGTGGCTGGGGCCCTTGGGTTCCCTCCCGCTCGGTACCTGCAGCCCAACCCGTGGCAGGGATTTTAGAGCTTCTGATATGCAGTGTCTCCTCCACTTTGGAAGTATTTTGAAGAGGTTCTCCACGTTGGCATGTTCTATTAAAATGGCTTAGACTGTAAAAAGATGAGATGGAATTCCCACTTTCTGCGGATCAATGACTTTGTCTCTGCCCAAATGGTGTGTGGACAGCAGTCAGAGTTGTATCCTCACACCCCAAGCTTCGTGTTAGTACACAGTCGTGTGAGGCTTTGGGCATTTCAAGATTTTATAGTGTTCGATATATAGCAATTACAACGGCCAAAGCGAAGGCCTAAGAGTGCCCATTCATTTCATATCATTTGTATACACAACCATCCATTCACAGTCAGGTCATTCATTTCATTACCAAAAAAAGATTTCCATTTCTGGCATCATGAGTACCGAGGCTCATGACCCCGTCGCATGACATCATGCTCAAGCGCCACCCTCACGCTTGGCATACTCGTCCTCGATAGCCTCTTCGTACTTTTTGGCTGCTTCGTCCTGGGCAACAGTACGCGGGTCGTCGTGCAAGACGCCCTCTTTAATGAGATCCTCTGGGTCTGGACGGTGTGAGATCTTGTCGTTAAGCTTATCCTCGAGCATGTGCTTCTCAAGCTGTGGGGGCGTCAGCGACTGTGGCTCCATGGTTTGAGGGCGGACTCACCTCTTTCTGATGCGCCTGGAGGCCTGGCGCTGCCGTAGAGGCTGGAAGGATGTTCTCTGTTTAGGGCATGTAAGCATTGTACACGCAAGGATGCAATGTGTGGGACTTCTCACTATCTACGAGCTCGGAGCGTTCGGGGCGGTGCTTGAGGTGAGCTTCCAGGGAGTTTCTTCGCTCTACAGGAGAGATGGGAGACTCGTCAACGAGCTTGGGCTGCTGTTCAGTGTCGGCCATGATGGTGTTGTATAAGTGTAAGCTTGGTAAACAGGGTACTCAAGTTCAGAGTAATGTATGTATAAGTGCAGTAAGTAAGTACTGGTGTAAGTGGTTGCGATGAAGTTTGGAGAAGAAGGAGGTAAACAGGTCTCAGAAGAAACGGATGCGGCGGTCTTAAGTTTATCTACTCCAACAATCTCAAGCTAAGGTCTCAGAAATGGGCCGTTGATGCGGCAGCGCAATGCCATGTTTATGCGCATTGGATGTTTCGTCGGGCGTGGTTGGCTTGGGCCGCTCACCTGTTTAGTGAGCATGCCACCTTTAGTGGTTGCTACCCCGCAACCGGGGAGCTCACTAGATACTGTAAGCTGCGCGTCAGAGGACAGGGGATTGGACGATCAGTTGCTGGCTAAACTGAATTGAATCAGATTGTTAATTGTTCCTAGGCGGATGTTTTGTTCTTCCGTTGGTGATACCATCATGATGGATAAGAGATCGGTCTGGAGCTTGTTTGGCGGGGACTAAATGCAGGCCAAGACGCTTGAAGCTGGAGATGAACGGAGCATCTGGTGGATAAGGGCCACCTGAATTTACTAGGTATCGGTGATTTAATTGCATAGATGAATGCTGTTTATATGAGCTTGCGGTTTCTGATAAGCTCTCATCCAACTTATGCTTTGATATCTTCTGTCTAAGCTCCACGGCGGGCCTTGTTCTATCTCAAGGAATGAGACTTGGTCAAAGTTAGACGAACTCGCTGCGGCTCCATCTGAGTAAACTTTGGTATATTGAACCATCCTTGTTTTCATATAGGAGCATCTGGTACGGAGTACTCTAGTTGACTGCTTATCTGTGGCTACCTGGGCTCGAGTTGCTGCTGACGAAACCGTTTGGTCAAGTCATGCCAAACCCACCCTAGCCATGTTCCTTAGTATCCCTGCAAAATACACTCCAACAATTGATAACAAACTCTTCGTCTCCAGATAGTCAGGATATGAGTCGACTGCTTGCTATTAGATTTTGTAGACTTGGACAGCAAGTCAAGATGAATCTTATTCCCACTGCACAATGACGACACATCGGGCATGAGCGAGTAAAAAGCAAGGCAATATTCGTTATCGCAGGGATGACCGAGTCGAGATATTATTAGAATCATCCCTAGATCACCGCAAAAGAACTGAATAAACAATTTCACCCAAATTCTTGCGATTTATGCTGCCTAGAACAGACTTTTATTTGCCGCGCGTTTTCATACAACAGCCAGACGTTAACACTTGCTACCGCCACTTATTGCGTAAGGCTGCCCAGTAATCCAGGGGGCTGTGCTGGGCGGAAAATTGTCGGCGTTTCGTCACCCGTCAGGCACCAGATCATCACTGAACACAACCTCCCAAGTCCAGTCGTCTCCAGCCACACCAAACCTACCTAAGCTTCCAGACTCTCTCCTTTGGAATTAAACTTCACATTTTCTTCTCTGGCTTTTTCACACCCGAGGCCTTCAATTATTCCACACGGGATTAATCTTCTGATGCCCGTATAGATACAAATTCAATACTAACCATCTCTTTCGCTTTCCCCCTCCCCACTCTCTCCCCCATAAGTCGCACATCATGGTACGGTGTCAACCCTTAATATCGGCGTCTTTTTTGGCTGACAACTTTTACTCAACTCTCAGGGAATATCAAGACGCCCTAAGAACAAGGGCGCCGGTGCAGCCGCGGACGGCGCAAGCGGAGGCGCGAAGCCTAAGAAGGCCACCTTTGAAACAACCAAGAAGAAGGAGATTGGTGTTTCCGATCTGACTCTGCTGAGCAAAGTCTCCAACGAAGCCATCAACGAGAATTTGAAGAAGCGATTCGAGGGCCGCGAAATTTACACCTACATTGGCCATGTGTTGGTCTCAGTCAACCCTTTCAGGGACCTGGGTATTTATACCGACCAGGTCCTCGAGAGCTACATGGGCAAGAACCGACTCGAGATGCCACCGCACGTTTTCGCTATCGCCGAGGCCTCATACTACAACATGAAGGCGTACAGCGAAAACCAGTGTGTCATTATTTCAGGAGAGTCAGGAGCCGGAAAGACCGAGGCGGCCAAGCGCATCATGCAGTACATTGCTAGTGTGTCTGGTGGAGAATCCGGAGACATCAAGCAGATCAAGGACATGGTGCTGGCAACCAACCCCCTATTAGAATCTTTCGGAAACGCAAAAACCCTTCGAAACAACAATTCCTCGCGTTTCGGCAAGTATCTTCAGATCTACTTCAACACCCAGGGCGAGCCCGTGGGTGCCGACATCACAAACTACCTCCTGGAAAAGTCACGAGTGGTGGGCCAGATCACGAACGAGCGAAACTTCCATATCTTTTACCAATTCGCGAAGGGCGCCTCACAACAATACCGAGAAACATTCGGTGTTCAAAAACCCGAGACCTACGTCTATACCAGTCGGTCAAAATGCTTGGACGTGGACGGTATCGACGATCTCGCCGAGTTTCAGGACACGCTTAATGCCATGAAGGTTATTGGCCTTACTCAGGCTGAGCAAGATGAAATTTTTCGAATGCTGGCGGCTATTCTATGGGTTGGAAATATCCAGTTTCAGGAGGATCAGGGCGGCTATGCAGAGGTTATTGATCGATCAGTGGTTGACTTTGCCGCCTACCTGTTAGAAGTTACCCCTGATCAGCTTATCAGCGGTATCACAATCCGAATCCTTACACCTCGAAATGGCGAAGTTATCGAATCGCCCGCCAACCCTGCCCAAGCACAGGCTACCCGAGATGCTCTGGCAATGGCCATCTACAGCAATCTCTTCGACTGGATCGTCGAGCGCATCAACAAGTCTCTCAAGGCGAGGCAACCGACAACCAATACAATCGGTATTTTGGATATCTACGGATTCGAGATTTTCGAGAAGAACACTTTCGAGCAGTTGTGCATCAACTACGTCAACGAGAAGTTGCAACAGATCTTCATTCAACTGACTCTCAAGGCCGAGCAGGAGGAATATTCCAGGGAACAGATTCAATGGACTCCTATTAAGTACTTCGATAACAAGATTGTCTGTGACCTTATCGAACAGATCCGGCCAGTTGGTATCTTCTCTGCTATGAAGGATGCTACCAAGACTGCACACGCTGACCCCGCTGCTTGCGATCGCACATTCATGCAGAGTATCAACGGCATGTCTCACGCTCATCTCACCCCTCGGCAAGGAAATTTCATCATCAAGCATTACGCCGGTGATGTCACATATACGGTCGAAGGTATTACGGATAAGAACAAGGATCAGCTTCTCAAGGGGCTTTTGAACCTCTTCCAGCACAGTGGAAACCAATTTGTTCATACCCTGTTCCCTCGGCCTGTTGATCAAGATAACCGAAAGCAACCTCCTTCTGCAGGCGATCGCATCCGAGCATCCGCCAATGCCCTGGTCGAGACGTTGATGAAGTGCCAGCCCTCGTATATCCGTACCATCAAGCCCAACGAGAACAAGTCGCCAACAGAATATAACAGCCCCAATGTATTGCATCAGATCAAGTATCTTGGTCTTCAAGAAAACGTTCGCATTCGTCGTGCCGGTTTTGCTTACCGTCAAGATTTCGACAAGTTCGTTGATCGATTCTTCCTCTTGTCTCCTGCTACCTCATACGCTGGTGAATTCACTTGGGAGGGAACAACTGAGGCTGCTGTTAAGCAGATTCTCAAGGATACCAGCATTCCTAAGGAAGAGTGGCAAATGGGTGTCACCAAGGCCTTCATTAAAGCCCCTGAGACGCTCTTTGCTCTTGAGAATATGAGAGACAGATACTGGCACAACATGGCTACGCGAATTCAGCGCATGTGGAGGGCTTACCTCGCCTACCGAGCGGAGTCGGCGACCCGAATTCAGCGATTCTGGCGGAAGAAGCGAACCGGAGCAGAGTACCTTCAGCTTCGTGACCATGGCCACCAGGTTCTTGGAGGTCGCAAGGAAAGACGCCGTATGAGTCTGTTGGGTTCCCGACGATTCCTTGGCGACTATCTGGGTGTCAATGCAAGCACTGGCCCAGGAGCCCAGATTCGCAACGCTGCCAGTATTGGCACAAACGAAAAGGCGGTATTTTCATGCCGTGCTGAGATTCTGGAGGCCAAGTTTGGTCGATCCAGTAAAGCAAGCCCTCGAATCATCGTCGTCACCACCAACAAATTTTATATCATTGCTCAAATGCTTGTGAATGGCCACCCACAGATCTCAGTTGAGAAAGCGGTGCCCTTGGGAGCCATTAAGTTCATCGGTGCCTCATCAGCACGCGATGATTGGTTCTCGCTTGGCATTGGCTCCCCTCAGGAACCTGACCCCCTGATGAATTGTATGTTCAAGACAGAAATGTTTACTCAGATGCAGCGAGTGATGCCCGGTGGATTCAACCTCAAGATCGCTGAGACAATCGAGTATGCCAAGAAGCCCGGCAAGATGCAGCAGGTTAAGGTCTTGAAGGATTCACAGCTTCTAGTTGATTACTACAAGAGTGGTGCTGTTCACACACAGCCCGGTGAGCCACCGAGCTCCATCTCTAGACCTACACCCAAGGGCAAGCCTGTGCCTCCTCGCCCCATCACTCGAGGTAAGCTGATCAAGCCTGGTGGCCCCAACGGTCGACCTTCTCGCATCCAGGGCAACCGAACTGCCAAGCCTAGACCAGGGGCAGGTCGAGCCGTGCCTCAACCGCCAGCTGCTGTCTCCAATATTGCCGCTGTTCCCGCTGCCGCTACCCAAAGCACTCCTCGTATCGCCCCTCGTCCTGGTGCGAACGCTGCTACTCCAATTCCTGCTGCCCACAACGCTCTCCCAAGCCATACTCGCAATGCTAGTGGCGCTGGACGTGCACCCCCACCACCGCCTCCTCCTGCTGCCGCAGCACGTCCACCAAGCCCGCCCAAGGTGATGGCCAAGGTCTTGTATGACTTTGCTGGACAACGAGAAAACGAGCTCACCATCACTGCTAATGAGATCGTTGAGATTGTGCAGAAGGAATCCAATGGTAAGTTTGGCCTTTTGACATCGGAAATCTGAACATTACTAACATGTTTATCTAGGTTGGTGGTTAGCCAAGAACCCTCAAACTGCACAGCAGGCCTGGGTCCCTGCAGCATATGTCGAGGAACAAGCTCCACCTGCGCCTCGAGCTCCTCCGGCTCCTCCCCGATCCAAGCCAACGCCTCCTGCGCCCCCAGCCAAGCGTCCTGCTGCTAACCGTAAGCCTGCCGAGCTTCAGCAGCGTGACTCTGGCATGAGCCTCAATACGCCCAACGGAGGAGACAGCCGCAGCAGCACACCGACGCCCAGCTTGGGTGGCAGCTTGGCAGATGCTCTGCTGGCCAGGAAGAATGCTATGCAAAAGGAAAAGGAGGATGACGATGACTGGTAGTCGACATAACGAGTTTATGCTTCACGAAGTTACTAAGGAGTCGAAAAAGAACTTTGATCCAGACAAATCTCGATGGGTTAGACTTTTGCACCTGCATTACATGACACAAATCGCAACGCGCAAGAGAAGAGGAGGGATGATATATGACAGTGTGTGCTTTCTTCTGTTGTATACAAACGAACAAGACTGTGCTGGGCAACCTAGGTGTGTAGAAAGCCGCAAAGAAATCACGGCCGAGTTTGGTTTTGGTTTTCTTTTCTTGATGCTTTGGGCAAGCGTTAGTAGGAAGCGTCGTTCCGGGACGGACTGATGGACGAAGATATTCATATTCATTGCAAGAAGATTACAGATTTTTAGAAGGGGTTAAATACTTTGACTTTGAACTTTTATACTCTATTATACATGTCATGTCATCTAATCGTCTGAAATATCTCGCTGGAGCACTTTTCGTCTTCTCATGAGCTCAGCTAGGGGCACATCTTCGTCTGCCGCCTCAGCTCCTGACTCTTCCTCATCAACACCATAATCTCGCAGTCTATCGCCATCCGAGTTCACCCATCCAAGACCTTGATCGAATTCACGGTCATACTCTTCATCGTCATACATATCATAGTCATCAACCTCTTCAAGTTCCGCCATGAGATGTCTCTTGCGTTTCTCATCGTCAGCCTTTCGCTTGAGAAACTCAGCCTTGAACTCGCTGGAGCTCATACTCGCTTGGCGAAGCTCCTCAGCGTAGTCACGATTCGCAGCAGGCCAACCCCTTGCAGCTCGACGAATCTTGTCGGGATCGGGAGGAGGCCAGAGTCCTTCGACGCGGTTGAAGCCATTCTCTTCCCATTCCCAGCCTGAGCCAGTGCCACCCTTAGCGATGGTGGGGTTCCCTCCGAGGGGGAAGAACCACATGAGCATGTTGCGGGTGCCCATTGCTTGAGCCATATTGCCAAAGAAACCGATATCGTAGGGGAACTCAAGTCTTTCGAAGCGCACTTTCTCGCCATCGGGGCCTGTAATGTCCCACCAATCCTTAGGCCCCTTATCCATGAGAGCTTCATGGCGCTCCTGCTCCCATCCTTCTATCATAGTCTGGTTGAATATCCATGACCTAACAGTGTTGATGAGCATGATACCCAAAGCGACAGTAGTAAAGAAGTTGACGATTGCAATCAGCGATAGTCCGATTAGTCCAGATAAGCTAGGTCCTAGGTATGCAGGGAGGTTTCGATGTTCCCAGATCTTAGAGAAGCGTTGCCAAAGAAAGTAGCCAAGCATCCAGAGCGACATGTTTGTATAAACCAAGAAGCGTAGAAAGTGTGGAAAGGTAGTCATTGATACACAGTTTCTAGTCCAAGGACAATGGTGATCCATCTTGGGAACACATCTCGCACAATGGCGACAATGATGCGCCCGAGCTGGCTTCGGCGCCGCGCATTTGTTGCACCATCGTTGTCCATCAGCGTCAATGACACGGTCCTTGAATATATATCGGCCCGGGTCGACGGTTACGGCTCGGTAGTACGTTAACCATAGTGTGAAGAGGAGGGTGTTGAAGATGATGGTTTCGCGGCGCGAGGGAGGACCTGGTTCGAGAGACGTCGAGTAGTGGAAGAGAAATTGCGAGAAATAGCCAAGAAATGTGATCAGAGCGCATACAGAGGGCACGGCAAGACCCTTAATGAATGGCACGTCGTTGAGGCCGGCCATGATGAAGCTTCAGCTTGAGCTGTTACATCACATGCAGGCTTAAGGTCCTTATCAGATAGACTATGTAGGTAAACATGGACGGGAGGTAAGGTAGCCATGATGCCCCTAAACTTTAGTGGACCGTTGGTGTTTCAAACCGCTGTACCCAGAACGCTCAGCGAATGAAAGCCCGCTTAGGTAATTTTCAGGGGTGTTCGTCAGCAGTCCCCTGATAATCAGCCAGAACTGAGCAGGGGTGTTGTCTTGTGTTTTCTCCATCATGACGACGATATGAAACTGCGATTAATGAAAATACTGACTTGGAGTTAATACCTACGCTTTGGTTGAGAGTCAAAAGCCAGACTGCGACGAAATGAGTGGTTTGGAGGTGTTTTCAAGCTTCAATATTTGTTGTTTCAGTCTATCTTGGCCTTGAGGGCGCTGATAAAGCCATCATGGCTGGAGATACAGTAGTTCAATTGTTTGCCTTATGGTACATCTCCCTTCATTATCGTGTCTTAAAATGTATAATAACTAATGCTGTTTATAGTGCTGCCTCTTCATTCTTTTACATATCTCAAACCCTCGAACGCCATTCTCTAACAGGTTAGTCATAGCCCGGCCATTCCAGATATGTAACCAGACCTAACACGAGATATTGCTTAGAGAGTCCGAGACTATCATCATTTCTTGTATTTCTTCTCTCTGGAATAGCATGTTATGGAGTCAGTTGTATAACCAAGTGGTTTCCTGGCGCAGACGGACGCTTCACAACACATCGTCGCCAGGGCTCTTTACTTGACGGTACACATGATGCTCGAAGGGGCCAAAACACACATCTTCCTGGAAGGCCAAGAAGACTTTCCCTTCCAATACTTGTATTAAGCATTGTATTGAGGCTGGAAATATTCCATCGTGTCAATTATCAGCAACAATGTGCAACTCCTGGCCTCGAGGTGAGACTATGCCCTTTATCACAGATGGATCGTAGGGAAGCTTACAATCGTCCAGTCTTTTCTACCTCTACTCTTCTTCGCTTATGAAATCTTCACCTCTCGAAGGAAATGGGGCTTTCCACCACCAGAAGACCCTGATGACCCCTGGCGTTCATGCTTTGATGACTTGGTCGACTGGTTCAGTGGCCCAAGAGTTATGCTCAGTATGGCCGTGTCCAGTCTCGTGGTGTTTTCTACCGGGACATACTACGCCACAAGCCGCATGACACGCTCCACGTACTATTGCTTTGAACTACTCGAGAGCAAACGGTCAACCCTTGCTTTGCAGTGCATGGGACTTGTGCTTGATGCCATCATCGTGATTCTTCTTTGGCGCTTGCTCGCCTGGTCGCGCACCGCTAAGCTGCGTTTACGGACTTTGGGTACGGTCTTGACCCTCTCTTCGATATCGATGAGCCTTGTGTGGGTGGGGAGCAGGCTTTTCAGGGGGTCGTCTGTGCTTCACGCTGGGTTTGGCTTTCTCTACGGATTTGATATCATCGTCGACAGTGTTGCCTTTGCAGCACTTATGATCTCAGCTACGTTCTGGGTTTGCGAGACATCGCCACTTACACCATCGGCTATCATCACTTTTCTAGTGGGAACAGCAAAGGCCTGTCATAGCATCTTTAACTACGGTGACTACCTTCACCCTACACGCCTTGATGAGATCACCCCACTTTACTTCATTGCTTTCGGCATGATCATCTTCACCTACACTCATGGTATTAAATCCGTCATCTTCATCAGAAGATTCGTTCTCATGGCTCTCCTCGTTGGCCTTGTTGCGGGTACTACTGTGTTCATTGCCAAGTCGGATCCGCAGACTTTCAAGCGTCATCCTGTCAATGACTTCATTTACAGAGCCAATATCAGGCAAGACCGTTGGATGCAGGAAGCGAGCACAAGTGGGAGTCTTCCCATTGCTCACAAGATCTACAAGGAACGACATGAAGGACGGGATCCTCCCCCGGCATTTGCAGATTGGTATGACCTGGCCAAAGACACTGTGGTCATTGATAAATTCGATCAGATCGACCAAGATTTGGCCCCCTTCCGAGCCATCCCACCCAACAAACTTCGGCAACGAGCTTCCATATTGTCTCAGATGCCTGGCATCCATACAATCGGTATCAAGGACGGTAGTGCATCGAGGCTACCTGAAGTCACTGGTCGTGATGCCAAGGTGCTGGACAGCCTCGTCGTAACCATCAACAAGTTTGCTAAATTTCTCCCTGACATGCTCTTTCCCGTCAACCTGGGAATTACGCCACGGATTCTTCCATCATGGGAGACGGCGAATGGGCACAACAGAGCTGACCTGACCCCAATCGTCAATCTGATATCGAAGAGGGAAGCCAAAGAAGATGACGCAGACCAGGTTAGGGAAGCCAGATCTGCAGAGACTCCTGTGGTCGTCCCTCTGCCAGCGCTACCAGATTATCCCCAAACCAAGGAGCCCTCCCTGACAAGCCCAGCCAACTATCGCCAGATGCAGGTTGAGGCATGCCCCCCTGGCTCACGCACTCGAACCAACCCGCACTGGAACATTGGAGAGTTTTGCGCCGATTGCGTACGAAGGCACTCAAAGGCGCAACTCATGGTCAACTGGGAACGATCGCTTCAGTACTGCTTCCAGCCTGATCTCAAGTACCTCCATGGTATGTCTCTCTCAAGTCCTCATGCAGAACCAATCAGAGACCTTTTGCCATTGTTTGGGTTCTCCAAGTCGGAGCCGTTCAATGATATCCTAATACCTCTTCCACAGGAAGATGACGACAGACTTGATATAGGCTGGAACTTTGACCGTCGCTACGACGCCATGTTTTGGCGTGGTCAAACTGATAATGGCGTTATTTCAGACCAGGCCTTGCGCGGCAATCATAAATTTCGGCTCCTTCATATGCTGGGAAACCAAAATCCCGAGGACAAGGTCTCAATGGTTCTTCCAACGGCAAAAGACCCATCAGTATACCGACATGAAAAGGTACCAATTACGGATGCGAATCTTGTCCTTCCATCCAGTGTCGGCATGAACAATTACACAGGCTGCATAGGCCCCAATTGTGAGCTTCTTCATCAGACGTATCCCATCGTCAACGAAGCTCAGGACCAGGAACCCCTCGAATACCGCTATATCCTCCTCTTGGATAAGGACTACGGCCCGTCACCCGACCTTCTCCGCGTGCTCCGCTCAAAGAGCGTGCCTTTTATCTCCACCATCTTCCGTACGTGGTATAGCGATCGCCTGATTCCCTGGCTACATTTCGTGCCCATCGATACGCGTTATCAAGGTTTGCACACCACCCTGACATACTTTACTGGTACACAGAAGAAAGCATACCTCAACGGGCGCGATACTGACATGAAGGGGTTGGCCAAGGATGGGGCCTGGATTGCACAGCAGGGTGCCAAGTGGGCAAACCAAGCTTTAGGAGAAAAGGATAAAGAAGTCTACCTCTTCAGACTACTGCTTGAATGGGGGAGATTAGTTGATGACAAACGTGATGAGATTGGGACAAGTAAGAATGATAAGGGCGAGCTTGTGAGCTCTCCATGGACCAAGAATCAGAAATGGTGATTATAATGGGTTAACTAGTGGCAGGAATCTCTATCCCATTTAAGCTAATTAACCTGTCTGCGTCTTCTTGTATACTTTTTTTTCTCCATAGTCATGAAGCATCACTACCAGAGTAGCTAGTCGCATGTCATGTAGCAGGATGCCAATACGAGTAATACCTTTCCGATTATTGAAATATCGTACGAAATTGAACCATGTTGCTCAGGCTCACAAAGCGTACAACTCAATCAACAGTTTGATTCAAGAATACCGAAGATCACATGAGCGGTAACGCAAAAGAATGCCGATCGACTTACATTGTCACCATGCAGTCTCCATAAGTTCGAAAAAAGGCAGGGGTTTTGTCATTGGAGGTCTCGATTCGTGGGAGGCAGCAGCCATGATGCACATCGAAAAGTCTACCTAGGTCTTGACTTGCAAGTCAGCAAGTCAGTAGATAAAATTAGTAATAGATAGGTACCTTTTACCTTTTTCTTTTAAGGAATTCCTTAAGACCTAGGGTAGGTCTTCTTATCTTATCTTAGCTTATTAGTTAGCAGAAAAAAAGCTCCCTGCGGGGCCACTAACCCTAATTAGGGCTAGATCAGGGTTCTGCAAGTCGACTTGTTCAATTCAATTCTAATTGGCTGACTTGTAGCCAATCCAAGCCCGACCCCCCCCCCAAGTCAAGCCAATCAAAAAGTCGGCTTGAGTTGAGTTGTTGGGAACGTTGGTCCCGGGACGGTCGTCTCGGCCTACGATGAACCGATAAGACGAAAGCTCTGTCCAATCCTGTATGGGTACGGGGCCCAGTCCGGCAAGTGCCTTCGATATTCGGGAACCAGCACCGGACACAAGTCCGGAATCACTGCCTGACCTTCAACAGCTGTGCGGTATGTATGTGACAGCCCAACATGTGGTGATCTGGAAGTATGCCAAGCGTCGTGCTAATGATGTCAAACGAAGGTGAGAGCTCCGTCAGATGCTATGGTTTTCAAATGTGTCAGCTTCGTATGTAAATCTAACATCCTCGAGCCAATTAATGACAATCGAACTGGTGAAATAAAGAGCATTCGGATTGTTTTTCCATCGGTTGAAGACGCCTTGTATCGGTGAATCTAATGTGCTTGGTGGAGATCGCAACACCGATTGGCCTATTGTAAAGGACTCAGAGTCACGTCGGGGTCGGTTGCCCATCCGTCAAAAATGAACATGGTGCTGATGAATCAACAAGTCCTTGCTCAAGCTTGGACCAACAACGAGAACTGAAAAGTGGATCAGATCTGATGATGTCGAAAAGATCTCGGTGAAGACCCGGAGCCAGGTTCGACTGGGGTGAAAGAGAGTTTGATGTGTATCACAACACCCTCTTTGTTCCAAGAGGTGGCCTAGGTGGCATACACCACATTACAGGAATACCTACTGAGACACAAGATGATTCAAGCTATGAAAATGGGATCATATATGGGCTCGCTATGCTTGCAAGCACATCCGCAGGAACATTGCAAACACTTACGAGGTGAGCGGCTTTGCTTCGTAGCATTCGACTTAACCTCGGTGAATCTGTTAACCTGCCCCAGATGTTAGGCCCACAGGCTTCATCAAGAAGAAAAGAAGAAAAGACCGGGCCCTTGCTTTGGTTTGTGAGCATGGGGGCGGAGAATTGACCCCTGACTCGGCCAGTAGGGACCCCTGATAGTGATATTGGGCCCTTGGCGTCTAGGTCCCTTAGCTGCCGATGATTTCTCTTCACGAATTCTGGGGTGAGGTGAGCCGATCAAGCACCTGAAAGACAAAATTTCTTTCATGTCGAAGTTGGGCGGAATTCAGCCACCGCTGGTCCAATCTAATCGAGTCGATTTGATAATTGTAATGCCGTAATAGAATTCTGCACATGTTTTATGCTTTCCGTATTTAGTGCAAGGCAGCTCTGTCGTGCATGTCTCAAGGAACAGTATGCCGTACATAGAACAGGGTGCGTGGTTAATACTTGAGGTGATAACTAACAATAATTGGAGGAACGGGATGACGGATGATGGACGGTCGGCCATGTGCCTGGGGCTCTGCAGCGAGAAACTGAGCGTTCACTAACAGCCGCCATCAAATAACGTGCCCGGTTGACAAATTGAGTTTGTGGTGCCTCTTCCCGAGTTTACAGCCGAATCACTTTGATGTAGCGTGGGTACGGGCCACACGTCCTTCTCACCGAACCGGAACGGGGGTCGACGGGCGGCGAATGACAACACTCCGTGCGGTGTTAGTGTGAGTGGTTTCTTTCTCCTTGGATGGCTTAAGAGCTGCTTCTGCGATATGGAGGCGCGCCTATGGAACCAGCAGTCCTAAAGTGGATGGGGACGATTTGTGGGAGCCAAGCTCTAACTCGCAGTAGTGCGAGTGGTAGGTGCGTGAAGCTGGTCAAGGTGTAAGTGATTAACCGCGGGTAAGTATCGAGCCTCAGCGGCATCAAGCACTTGGCTTGTCTCGCTATAAGAAATATGGTCAAGGGGAAGTCGATTCAATATCACACGTCATATCAAGGCTGGGCCTTGTATCAGCACAGAAGCAAGGTCACAAGCCCAGCGCTGTTTACCACCTCTGTCAAGCTTGACGTAAAGAAAAGCTTTGATATTGCGAGTCAGAGAGTTGGCAACAATGTGTCCAACGTACCTACAAAGTGGCTTGAGTAATCAGTAAACGAATAAGAACCTAACGTAAATAGGCTACGACCAAGCAGGCACCGATTAATTGTTTTTTCTTCGGGACAAAAGACAATGACAGTACAAAAGGCCAATTGATGTGCCTCTCAACTACGTAGTACTCATGCAAGCATAGTTTAGCATAGGTTGCAGCTGCCGACGAGGCTGGCCGCAGACAACCCACCCGCCGGTGACGGAACCCGGTCACCTCATGGAGGTGGAAACACAGAATGCAAACATGAGACATATTGTCTATGCTTGCAGTCGCGATTTCGACTCCAAAGATCCCACTGGAGCATAGTTTTGAAACTGGGGAGGAGAGGGAAAAAAGAGAATGTTGGGCAGCTCTTCGCTTCCGTTAATGAAGAAGGCAACGGCGTGATGCATCCCGGCTTGTGATGCTGGGGGCCAGGGGAGCTGTATCGTCTGTGCTCGGTGTTGCACCTCCGGTCAAACAGATGCTTTGGACAACGGGTCTTTGCACGGATCTCTTCACAGGGTGCCATAGGCATGCCATGCGACGAACAGGGTTTAGCCATCCATCAGTCCGTGGTATGGGTTACACGCAGACTGTCTGACCATAGACTTGAACTGGGAGATGGTTCCGTGAAGCAGATGGATCTCTGAACTTGATCCAAGCGTAGCGCATTTTGATCGAGTTCTTGCTTTGCTGGCTTAAGGTTGGCTGATAGATGCCTCCATTAGGTCTGCCTCGAAGAAGATGTGGTAGGTGACTGCTTCTTTGAGATGTCCGGGAGGGGGGGCTATGTTAATGTGCATATGGATCAGTGCATCGTAATCGTTCAGTCTGGTCAGAAGAAGCTTGATGCGGGCGGATTTATATGGACTAGAGTATTGAACATTGCAACCTCCGTCGTTCAATCGAAGGCCCAATATTCGGAGTGATTGACTAGAGCCCTGTTGAGCCGATATCGCCTCGTCTGACAGACATGTTACTCGATCCTAACATGCCAGGTGCCTATAGCCGATGTGCGGTTGAAATCGACGTATGTATTTGGGTACGCCTCAGGGGGTAAGAAAACAGCAAACCATAATATGGGGTGTCAAAATAAACTTAGCAAAGGATCTTCTAAATCTATACTAAACTTATCCTAAACTTAGACCAAGTTACCTAAGTACTTTTGTCACTTAGGATCGAGGCCCTGAGTTTTCTTTCCTCCCCTAGGTACGGTTAAAGAAAAGACGGATCACATTTGAGGGGGATTCAGTGGGGAGATGGATGAGACGTACTGCCTCCGAAAAAGAAAGCAATTCCGAGGAAAGTCCTTTGCTGATGTGATGTTTGGATTGGCAGGGACGCCAGAAACCCACGCCGTCACGTTACAAGCGTATGTTAGTATGGGAAGGTACAGTACATTGCAGACAGGGCAGAGCAAGCAAGCAAGGAAGGAAGGAAGGAAGAAAACAAGGGTAGCATTTGCCGCCAGAGCCGCGTATCATCACATAACACTACTGTAGCTTAACCAGTCTAGTGGGATGCAGATTTGATCAATTGGGTTCTGTTGTCAAGATCCTTACTCCTGGCGTCTTGGGACGTTCGAGACCCGAGATTGATTGCTTAAACCATTGTGATGTCAGACGGAAGGTGCTGCCATTTTCTATTTCATACCGAGATTTACCGCTCACCTCGGCTGGGATTTACAACCGGGTCTAGCCTAAATCGTCTCACCTTGTCTTGCTTCATGAACCTCATCCCGCGGTCGACTTGTCTGTCATTGGCCTTTTGAGAAATGTTGGATGTTTTTTTTTCGTGTGATGATTAAGACATGCATCTTATCTCAGTCTCGCTCGTGAGAAATCCCCAACAAATGTATGTCTCTCAGCCAATGTTTCGATGGGTAGTTGCTTCGATTCGGTATTGATTGTCCATATTCGGCTTCTGACCTCGACTTACCTTGAACCCACCTTTCTCCAGAAATCCAGTGACCATCAAAGTCAAGGCTACTCCATTTTATATCGTTCCATTTTATCCAATCTCAGGCACCCCCAAATGCAAGCCAATGTATTCCCGGGCCGGTCCCTTACTCTCACCTCAAGTACCTAGTCCATGCATTTGCCGTGAAAAGTTACCTCGTTTTGATCTCCTGCTTCCCGGGGAAATCCACTTCCCCTCTGGCGGGCATTGTCACCAGCAGCGCTCCTCTCCGCCGTGCATGGTGAGCCAGTACCTAAATGCTCCCGCGCACGCCCCTACCCATCCCACTTTCGCTTGTGAGACCATACAAGCTACTGTCTGATTGGTCGGCCCAAAGCTGTAGCTTTCTCTCCCACGCCCCCCCCTCCGCTCTCTTCACCTTTTTACACCCCACTCCATTCATCTCAGGTCAGTCTTCGCGACGACGGAACACTCTCGGTCTCTTTCCATGGCATGAACTTGCGCTGTCTTGTTCTTGCTCTTGTTAGCTATTTCTCTTTAGCATCCCCTCGATCCCATTTTCTTGTTCAAGTGACCTTGGTCCGCTTCATTGCTTCACCGTTACGCTTCACGCTCACCTAAACTACATCTTGAAATCTGTCTTAGTACATCATAGGCCGGCTTTTCGTATATACGACTCCCATCTCGCCTTCAGATCGCCTTGATCCGACCAAACATTTCCTTCGATCCCACAAGCTAGCAGCCGAAACTGCGCGTCCTGCAACGAATTGAGGTATCGTCTACTGGCTATCTTGCATCGCGCACCTAGCCAGACGTTGATACGCTTTCGTCTTGTTCAAGGTCCAATTGTGAAGCTCATCGTCGGCTTAATCATTGTTGGTCTGCTATTACCACTCCATATCTCTCTATACATTACTTGCGCCGGGCCTCACTGCACTCCGCTGCGATCAATTGAATTGCCCAGTATTTCAGGATCTTCTATCCATCTGTCTCTGCGTCTCTCAGTTCGCCCCAGGGCGTTCAATATTCTGCCTTACCAACTCAAGATTTCCCCACACAGAGGCCGTTCTAAGTGCTGTTCACCATCTCGACACCAAGTTGCTTTTGCGAATCTTCCTCTTTCAGCATCTACAACTCGCTCAGTGCGCCCGCAAAGCTGCGGTTGTCTGTACACTGCTGACGCTTCTATTTGCTGAAGCTGGAAATATTTGGTTAGTGGGGTGAACACTTCTTTATTTACGGCACTATCTACGCACACATATCAACGCGCCCATCGCTTGTGCAGCCTGTGCCGTATGCTTGCGCCTGCACCTACACAATTGACACACCCACTGGCAATACAGTTATATATCCAAGCAATTGGCTTATTGGCAGGCTTCCTGATCTGCGAGCTGTTCTTTCCTTCTTCAACCCTTCTTCTCCCTCAAGTTTGAGATAATGGGCGTTTGAATAGTTCTGGCGCTCATTCAACCTCTTTACCTATCAGCATGAATTCTGTCGCCCACAGCATGACCGAGGCTTCTCCAGCTCCTGCTGCTCCGCCTATGCAACACCAACACCAACATCAACAGCCGCAACCTCCACCGTCTCCATCTCCATCGCAGCCGACCTCTGTATCCGAAACCGCTCCGACGCCATCCCTACCTTTAATTTCGTCGCCCTCTGCTCAGTCTGCTTCGCTGCCTGCTGTTCTCGCCGCAGCAACAGCTGTCGCATCAGTTTCCGTCCACTCACTTGCGCAAAATCCAGATGAGCTTCCCCCACTCCGCCAACCGTCGCCGACCTCGCCGGCGCATTATACGTTCGAACAACACCAACAGCAGCAGCAGCACCATCATCCTCACCACAACCTCCACCCAGTTACGCCGCCACTGAGAAAGGACACATGCTCCTCCATCTCAACTCAGGCCACTAGCGCTACCTTGGCCTCCACAGAGACCAATAACACAACGTACAGTGCCGACACCTCTCCTAACTTGCACCAGTCCATTTTCTCTATAAAGGATGGCTCCGACGTCTCTAACAACCGCCGCACGAGCAGGAGACGGACCGGGCCCCTTTCTCAGCAGTCCAGAGAACGCGCTGCACTCATTCGAAAGCTGGGTGCATGCATCGACTGTAGGAGGCGACGAGTCGCTGTAAGTCATACCCATTCTACATGCCACACAAACTTTTTTATATGGACTTATATGCCAACCCTTGCCTCCATTATTGTAGTGCCACCCCAGTCATCATAATATGACATGGGAAGACGTCGTAACCAAGTTTCATCGCTCGCATAGCCCGACTATTCAGGACATTGCACCTTCCCTCGCCGCTGCCGGCCGACCGTTGAGCCCCGCCCCCGCGATTACCAATGTCCAGGCCTTGTTTCACGATACTCAGGAAATGGATATCGATTCCAATACTCCTGGCTCCAACCTGCCTGGTCGTCCTCCGCTAAGTGACTCTCGAATTCGTACCCCTTTGCCATCAGGCCCTCGCCTCGAGAAGTCCCTGTCTTTACCTGGCATCGAGAGCTTCAAGAACGATCTACAATCCAATG
The DNA here is from genome assembly GCA_013183765.1 of Fusarium xylarioides. Lineage (NCBI taxonomy): Eukaryota > Fungi > Ascomycota > Sordariomycetes > Hypocreales > Nectriaceae > Fusarium > Fusarium xylarioides. The sequence continues at coordinate 92,356 of SRZU01000152.1, forward strand.
TGGGGCGTATGCTTTCCACTCCCAGTCGGGATCGATACAGTTCTGTGCAGGTTCTGTTCCTGTTCTGGCAAGACGATGAAGAGGTCCCCATAATCCAGACCGCAGTCCGGGAACTCGCTGAGGTTTTTGATAAGTATTATCGCTACAACTTCCAAGTTCAAGCTATCCCGTCGTCTTCTGACGGCTGCAAAAGCTCATGGAGGTGGCTATTAAGGGCACTCAACGAGTTTGTTGAGGACCGCGATGAGCGTGATGTGTTGAAAATAGTCTATTACGCAGGACATACATACCTCGATGGCAACCGTGAGATGGTCCTGGCAAGGTATGCCATTTGCAACCCCTTCTGCATTGATATCGACTAAGACTTGGCAGCTCGCGAAATCCAGAACAAGCCTCAACAATCCGGTGGGGTGGTATACAACAAACTCTCGAAGAGGCTTGTGCCGATACGTTGATTATTATGGATGCTGCATACTACCCATCTTCCAGAATGGTTCGACAACAGGGCGTCCTGGAACTGCTTGCAGCTTCGGTATCAGAAGAGCATTATTACGATCTTGATCGCTGTGCATTCACTCGGGCCCTTGCTGAACAACTGCGAGTCCGGGCGGCACGCTTGAGTCCTCTTTCGGCTGCCGAGCTGCACGCGAATTTGTTCTCTCAGTACGCCAAAATGGTCCAAGACAAGTATCCAGAGAAAGAAGTATTGACCAGTTTCCCCTCACCGCTGCACATGATGATGTCGGGCAACTCGAGGCTTCCGTCTATTTTTCTTTCTCCAGTGTACCAGAACAGCCCCGCGCGAGGAAATTTCTCTTCGTATGAGAACAGTCACCAATTACACTTGTCTATTCGACTGGACGATGACAACGTCGACCTCGAGAGCTGGAATGAATGGCTGCGACTGATGCCGGAAGGTATCAGGGATGTCAAGGTTGAAGGGCCCTTCCGAGCTACGTTTAGATGAGTAACTTTGACCATCGACTCTATATTTGATGACACAACCGGGAAGCCGGTCCCACCAGCACCTCTGTCAATCGAGGGAGACGACTCTTGAAATAGAGGATGTCTGTTGAGGTTCCCCTGAAAATGGGAACGACCTCAACTTTGATGCTGGGCATGATCGCCAAGATCGGACATGATGGCTTTTCAGAACTAGTCCCACCATGGCGCACTCACATGAATCACTCCTCTCTCATGCCGGAAATGCATTGATTACACTCTAATTTGATTTGAAATGGAATATATAATGACGAGTCCATGAAGGATAGCGCATGGAGTCTTGGGCGGAACAAAAAGCAAATGGGACCCCAGTTTGATTCGCATAAACCGGGGTTACTTGACGGTCAAGCTGAGGAATTACGGCTGGATATCTATTCGGAAGGATATTGATCGACATGGAAAGTAATTTGGCAAAAGGCGAGAGAAAGGCGACTCAGAGGACCAGAAAGAGCGAGCATGAGACATGTTTGCTTATATATAGGCACCTGCATATGCAAAGGCAGCATTCTGCAGGTTATGTTTCATCAAGACCCGTTGAAGCTTTGTCTCAATTTTTGTTTCACTCAGTAAATCGTTCGGTCAGGCATATCATAACGGATGTCGACATAAAAGCTTTGACTATAACAGGCATGTGAATGAGCAGCACCAGGGTCTAGCAATGCAAGTGATGATGACGAAATGTCCAGCATAGAGGAAACAATGCACGGATATAATGGAATTGGTGCATGATGGCGAGGCCGGGACCCAGGGAGGCAGGCCCATGAGTCGTTGGGTGATAAAGCATGGAGTCTTTTGGCGGGACCAAAACAAAAAAGTTTGTTGTTGATGGGGGGTTGGGTCTGGTCTGGTCTTGTCTTGTCTTGGGAGGGGGATGGGAGGGAGGAATTGGGAGTGAAATATTGGGCTCTGACTGAGTCTGGGTCGAGTAGAGGTAGTCTGATTGACAATTCAACTCTCGGCCTCGTTGTTCAAATGCCAACGTAACAATGCGACATTTCTTGAATCAAATGATAGGCGGTAAAGCATGCCACATCATGGATGACCACCCTACCTACTAGGACCTTGCCTTGCCTTGCCTTACCTAGGTACAAACGGGAACGGATATGGATATGGATGTACGTTGATTGAAAATCTGAGGCCCTGATCCAATCGATACGTACGGCACACTCGATACGTTACGTACAACCGGGCCTACCTAATTAGGTCATTCCAGCTGGCCTAAGTACACGATTTAACAGGGGTCAGTTATGCGAGCCTAATCAATATACCTTTGTCGCGCTAGGCCCTGAAAAGCTAAGCCTTAGTTAGGTAATCTGGACCTAGGATGGAAATAGCGAAAAACGCACCAAATAAACACCATCTGTGTCGCCCGCTTGTTTTCAACAAACGGCAAAACAAGCGTATGATACACTGATACATCCGGATCGCAAGTCACGTGACCACACCGTCTGGCAAGGTCAGGCCCCGCAGCCTGCACAACCGACCTAATAGGCCTAGCTTGGTACCTATAGGTTATGCAAAGTCACTGAAAAATGTACGGACCGTATCGAGCGTGCCCGTACGTATCGATTGGATCAGGGCCTGAACGATGGAGCTTACAAGGGTGACATGTCGTTCATTGACAACCCCACTAGAGGACAAAAAAGCTGCGTGGATATTGGATGATGGGCAGCAAATTCAGACCCGAAAGATCCCATGCTAAAGTGCGGTAAGGCCGTCAATTGACCCTCTGGCACCTTTTACTTACCCAAAGTATACAGAGAAGGAACAGGAAACAGTAAATCGAAGTGCAAATCACGGCACGGCCCAGCCATTTCATTTTATCACCGAGGTGACCGCCTGAGAAAATTATCACAGCCTGGTGATAAGTGTTGGTGGTTAGCTGTTTAGCGCATGGTTTGGTGGCCTACCTAATCTGGAGCTGGACTGGAGGCCGGGGTGGACTGGCCTGCACCTGGCCTGGCCTGGCCTGGCCTGGTCTGATACGATTTTTTTTGTCCCCCGATAACTTACGTCTCCATAATCCGCTGCCGCTACTGCAACACCACCTCAAGCTCATACTTCAACAACGGCATCTCCAACCTCCAACCGAGCCAACCTCTTTGTCTCTTTTTTTACCTAAAAACTCTAAGAGATTCCCGATCTTCTAGTGACCTTATTCTGTTTCCTTTCTTCCTTTCTTCCTTTCTTCCCCTCTTCTCCTCCTCTCTTGCCTTGACCGATCATCTTCCTGACCCCTCCTCTCCTCAAACTTTTTTCTAAACACCCCACATTCCCCATTACTGATTCGATATGGGCGGCGTTGTTTCTGCATTCTCCAGTAGTAGCGGTGAAGACTCCGTCGCAGCGCGACAAGCTCTCGAGAAGCAACTTGCCGACAGGGAAGAAACCATCGCCGTCCTCGAGGAAGACCTCTCAAAGAAGGAGAAGGAATGCACAACAGTATCCAAAGATGCTGAGGATTTGAGGGAAAAGATCAAGGAGCTTGAGGCTCAGTCTTCTCTTGCTCTTGATGAGACTCACGCCCGTATCGCCATCTTGCAGGAAGAGTTGAAGAAGGGCGGTGACTCTTCCTCCGAGCAGCTCCGATCTACCGAGGAATCTGCTGAGAAGAACGCCAAGGAGCTCGAGGATGCTAAGACCAGCCTGACTGCTACCGAAGAGAAGCTCAAGGGTCTGGAGCAGGAGAGGCAATCCATTGCCGATGAGCTCGCCAGCCTCAAGGCAGAGCTTGCTGAGGCTAAGGAGGCCCGCGAGGCCCTCGAGGCTGCTCTCACCAAGGAGATTGCTACTCTCAAGACACAGATCTCCGAGGCCGAGGAGAAGCATCAAACTCTTACCAAAGCCCACAGCACACTTGGGGAAGAGCTTGCTGCTGCTTCCAGCGCCGCTGAGCAAGGCAAACAGGCTCTGACCGGTTCCGAAGACAAGTTCACCACCCTACAGTCCAGCCACGCCAAGCTCGAGACCGACCTGGCCGCCGCCGTCACTGCCCTCGACGAGCAGAAGAAAGCCTTGGCCGGTTCCGAGGAGAAGTACGCTGCTCTCCAAGAGACACTCGACAAGCTCCAGGAGCAGTCCGACTCCCAGATCGCTACTGCCAAGAAGGACCTCGCCGAGGCTCAAGAGAAGACAAATGCTCTCCAAGAAACACACAACAAGCACAAGGCCGACTCTGAGAACGAGTTGTCTGAACTCAAGAAGCAGCTCTCTGAGCTTGGTGACCTCCAGACAAAGTACGCTACTCTCGAGGAGACCAACAAGTCTCTTGAGAAGGAGCTAGCTGAGCTCAAGGAGAAGGTTGCTGACCTCGAGAAGACCAACGAGTCTCTTAAGAGCAACTCTTCTTCTGAGCTTGTCGCGGCTCAAAAGGATGCTGCTGAGTGGAAGGAGAAGCATGGTTCTCTTCAGTCTACCCATGATGGTTTGTCCAAGGACCTTGAGACTGCTAAGAAGGATCTTGCTGCTGCCGAGGAGGCTCAGAAGAAGCTTACCGAGGACCACACCGCTGCCTTGACCAAGGCCCAGGGTGACTCATCTGCTGAATTGGAAAAGGTCAAGAAGGAGGCTGCCGACCTTGAGGCCAAGCTCAAGTCTACTACCGACGAGCATGACGCCCTCAAGAAGGAACGTGATGAGCAAGCTGAGAAGCTTAAGACCGTCACCAGCGACCACGAGACAATCCAGAAGAAGCAGGAGGAGACTGAGGCTAGGCTCAACGCTGCCACCGAGGAGCGCGAGTCTGTCGAGAAGCAGCTCAACGAGAAGACATCGAAGCTTACCGAGCTCGAGAAGGAAATTGAGGAGGCCAAGGCCCAGGCCGCCAAGGCCGAGGAAGACCTGAAGGCTTCCCAAGCCGTAAGTACTCACCATGATTACATACTTATCAAGGCACTAACATTTGCATAGGAGAAGAAGGAGCTTGAGACCAAGATCGCCGATCTTGAGTCCAGCGCCAAGAACTCCCAGGAGTCTGAGTCTGGTTTGAACGCCAAGCTCAAGGAGGCTGAGGACAAGGTCAAGAGCCTCGAGTCCGATGCCGCCAAGGCTAAGGAGTCCGAATCTTCATTGAAGTCCAAGGCCGAAGAGGCCGAGGCTAAGGCCAAGGAGACTGAAGCGTCCCTGAAGTCTAAGGCTGATGAGGCCGAGGCTAAGGTTGCTGCTCTCGAGGCTGACGCAAAGAAGGCTCAGGATTCCGAGTCTGCTCTCAAGAAGCAGCTTGAGGAAGCTCAGGCTGCTACCGAATCCGAGAAGAAGTCTTCCGCCGATAAGACCAAGTCCCTTGAGGACGAACTCAAGGAGCTTAAGGAGAAGTTCGCCAAGTCTGAGGAGGCTGCTAAGAAGGTCGAAGCTCTTGAGAAGGAGAAGGCCGAGTCCCTGCAGAAGGAGGCAGATGAAAAGACCAAGACCCTGGAGGCCGAGAAGAAGGCCGCCGAGGAGAAGGCTGCTGCTCTTGAGAAGGAGAAGGCCGACGCCGAGGAGAAGACAAAGACAGCACAGTCAGCTTTCAGCAACGCCCTTGAGAAGGTCAAGACCATCCAGGGCGAGAAGAAGGAGGCTCTCGAGAAGGTTCAGGCCCTCGAGGCCGAGGTCAAGGAGCTCAAGGAGAAGAGTGCCACCACCAACGGCTCATCGGAGGCTTGAGGAAAAGGAATTTCTTTGTCAAATGGGAAGGGATAATGCTGATGATGAGACCAAAAAGTGTTTGTTATACGATCTATGACGCCGGATGAACTGAAATGTCTGATTCATATCACGGGAAACGAAGGAGTGGACTTCTGCGTCTTTGATGAACTCGATACCCAAATAAATAGTTTTTAGAAGAGCGTAATTTAGATGAGCGTCTATGCCACTCTTTTTCATGCCAACCCGGTTCTCCCCCTTACTTGCATGTGAGACATTGAAGGGCTTTGTGATTGTGTTGGTGAAACAAGATGTATTGCGGATTTCAAAGTGAAGACATTGCATTTGCAAGACAGTCAGTCAAGTACAGCATTTGAAAACTTCAAAGTTGTATTAGTTATTTGACATGAATACCGCCAATTGACTAAGTACTTATTCAGTCTCAGCATGTCCTGATATCAAGCTCTCAACTGTGGCTGCATCATCCCAAGCCACACCCGCACATCTTCCCCGTCTGATTGGCCCACTTGTTCTCTCCTCCAACACCAAAAACGTCACAACGTCAACCTCTCTCTAACCTCGCCTCTCACAACCTCCACCGCCCAAAATGCGCTTCACCTTCGAAACCCGCGCTCTTCTCGCGCTCCTCCCCCTCGCTCTCGCCGACTCCTTAACCCTCTATCTCCCCTCCAATCCCAACCCCTTCAGCATCCCCGCCAACACGCACGCCACGCTCTCCTCCGCAGGCGTCCACTTCTCTGCGCCGTTGTCCTCCGCCAACACTTTTGTCTTTCACAACGTCACGCCTGGCTCGTACCTTGCTGATGTTCACTGTCCGACTGACGCGTTTCATCCGCTGAGGATTGATGTGCAGCTTGCGGAGAATGGGGAAGAGGGAATTGTGAGGGCTTGGGAGACGTATCGGGGCAATGACTGGGGGAATAAGGGAGAGGTTGTGCAGGTGAAGGAGGGGAGTAAGGGACGAGGCTTTGAGCTGCGGGCTATTGGAGGAAAGAATTACTTTATGGAGAGGCCGCAGTGTGAGTCTCGCTTTGCAATTCTCCGTGAACCTGTCAGCGCTAACGTATAGCAGTCTCGGTCTTTGCTATCCTCAAGAACCCCATGATCCTTATGGCTCTCGTCAGTCTGGTTCTTATGGTGGGCATGCCGAAGCTCATGGACAGCAGTATGTAATCATTCACACTCGCCAACAGACTTATACTAACAAGATCCAGTGGACCCTGAAATGCGCGCTGAGTTCGAGGCCCAGCGAAAGAGCAGCCCCCTGAGCGCCGCCATGACCGGTCAGTCATCTGGTGACAATCCTCTTACCAACTTCGACATGGCTGCGTATCTCGCTGGTTCCAAACCCAAGGAGAGCACCCCAGCCAACAGCGGTGGTAACGGCAACACTAAGAACCAGGGCGTGAGACGGTAAATTTTGCGCAGTTATTGGGTATATAATGACTACAAAAGTTGGATGGATACACAGCCCTGTAGGCATAAGCGGACGATAAAGAAGTAGATCAAGAGATATGGCATTGTATGCATTTAGCAATGATCATTATTCCGTTGAACCTTCCCTCATCAGTTCGCTGCAGAGGTACGAACCTCAGTTAAGTACTAGTCACGGCGTAGTTAAGCACAGCCTATTGTCCTCATATTCTCGTTCCATACCCAATTCCTATCCTGCCCAAAAAAATCACAAGCGAAAGCAATTTCGAGGTCAAGTCGGCTATATCACACTGAGACTCCTTCATCGGCAAATGCACGCAGAACGTACGTCGCTCTTTATTCACCACCATCATCGCCGAAATCAGCACCATCCTCTGTAAAGATAGTTAGCGAGCTGTTATATACAAGGAGAATTGAAATGAAAACTTACCGAAACCATCCTGGTAGGCGTCTTGTTCGTCGTTATCAAAAGAGTTTGCGATCATGGCACCACCAAGCAGACCAGCACCAGCACCGAGAGCGGCACCTCCCATCATGCCCATACCACCACCACCAGGTTTACGGCCACCTCCACCAAAGCCGCCGCCATGAGGAGCTCCGTACCCAGGAGCGCCACCATAGCCACCGTAACCTCCCGGTGCACCATAACCGCCGCCGTAGTGAGGTTGGGCGCCGTAACCCATTGGGGGGCCTTGTCCAGGATAGCCTTGGGGCTGTTGGCCGTAGTACTGTTGTTGAGGATAGCCACCTCCGTAGCCACCCTGCGAGCCGCCGTAACCACCGGCACCGCCTTGTTGGTGGCCTCCAGCCATCTGCTTTCCCTTGCCGAGCAACTTGCCTAAGAATCCACCACCGCTCTTAGCACCACGTTCTCTTGGAGGAAGTTCTGTGGGATAAGAACTACCGCCTTGTTGTTGAGGGTACGGGCTGTTGTTCTGGGGGTAGGGACTGTTACTCTGAGGGTATGGACTATTCGATGCTCCATATCCCGCAGGAATATCTGGACCACCAGGACCGCTTCGAGCGCGGGCGTCTTCCTCGGCCTGTAGCTTCGCAGCTAGCTTAGCGTCTTCATCTTCGGAAGGACCACCAGCTGACTGATCGCGATGGTCCTCGTAGGGGTTCTTCTTGGTATCTGTTGGGATGGGCGCATTGCCTTGGTCGTATCCGGGCGCGGCATCATCAGCTGGAAAGACGGGAGCAGTGGGCTTTTCCCATTGCGATTGTTTTGTGTAAATGTTGACGTAGAACCTGTGGTGCGCATGTTAGCGACGCTGTGCGCGCGTGTAGACAATGTGAAGTTCTTACCATTCCTTGTATTGGTCGTTCCATCGCACGGCCCATCCGGCAGGAACCTCGGGGGCCTTAGGAGGAGGCGGACCAGACGGGGGAGCAAAGTCGGCCATCGAAGTAGGATTTGAAAAGTACACGATCGATAAAGATGTTGTTATAGAGTGTACCAGCGATGTTGTGCGAGAAATTTGTGGTAGGTCGAAGTCTGAGGAATTAACAAGAGTCGATGATGTAGCAGGTGGGCATAAGTAGGTTGTGTAGTACAAGGAACAGGTAAGGTCAAGGTAAAGAGGGGAAGTAGAATATCAAGATCAAGACGTGAGAGCCAAGGGTAAGGTAAGTCAAGGCTAAAAGCTTAGACTACGAGGGACTATTTAAGCACATTACCTACTTCCCCTTGGCAATCTGGCACCTGCCACTTGTGACCTTGAATGTTTCGCGTCAACGCCACTTGGAGAAGCAACATGAGTTTGGATCTGGAGCTGGAGGGGCAATCACCGAAACCCCGGTTGCCCCTCCCCCAACATGCGAAGCACAGGTGACGCCATTGGTGCAAGAGCTGTCATGTAGAGAAAGCACAGCCACCTTGTCCGCGGCTTCCTCGTCCGGTCTCCGACCAAGCCTTTTATCATTAAGGTAGCGAGCGACTGACTCTAGAAGCCTCCAAATAGACTAGCAGTGGAAGATATGGTTAAGGTAGATGAGTGACATGCGCCAAGGTGGCCTAAAATTACAGCTGCAGTCACAATTACAGTGCGTTCTGCAGGTCACGTCTTGGAATTGATTGCGCATGCATTGATGATCCTGGAATAGCTTAGCTCTCTCTCGGATTTTAAGCGGTTATTCAATGTTATGTCACTCAAGCAATGCTGCGCAAAGGTGACAACCTATTCATTGGCTGCCTCACAGCGTTTTCCTCCAGATTCTAAAATATTAATCGTAATAAACCCGCAGCTTCCAGAAAGCTTCATTATAGCTACCTAACATACGCCACGGATGACGCAGACTGTGGCGATCGCTTGCTGTGGCGGTGCACCATAGCTTCAAGTCAATCGATGTCGTGCATGAGGAGGGTTCCACTATCATTCTCCATGATCCGAACACGATCCAATATGTCAATTCCTTTTCCGAAAGGTGCCTTATAGTCCCATTACTCGCCCGCCAAGCCTTCTCTGTCATCCTCCTCCGGCGGTGGGTTTCTGTTCGTCCAAGGCTCAAAGAACTTGGAAGTCCTGGATAAGCCCCCAATGGTCTCCCATATCAAGAGGAAAGCAAACAGAGCCATGATAACGAACATAAAACTCTCAGCATTGAGATGGTTATGTGACCCCGGGATGACGACGAGAATGATTGCAATTATCAACCTCATACTGATTCGCGTCGTCTGTCCCATGAAAAGAGTGCACTCCCCTTCGACCCGGTATAACATCCCGTAAACCCAGAGACAAAACATACCAACTCCAAGCCCTCCACCGAGAAGCCAGCGCTGTCCATCTTCAAACTCCTCAATCGCTGTGCTCGCAGCGGCGATGTGGCCTCCGATGAGAAACGATGCTGATAGAGGTAGATGCAAGAGAAAGAAGCCAAAGGCTGTCCAAGCAGATCGTCGAATCGGATGTGTTGCTTGAATACTGCCATCGCCACTGGAATAGACCCAGTTCAGCACGAACGCAATAATCAGCGTGCAGACAGCCTTGGCGTATCCTGAAGTCAAGCCAATGCCCGTCTTGTTGCCAACAATGATGCTGTACACAAACTCGCCAAGAATGATGATGAAGAAAGCGCCCATTCGGTCAATCTCGTGCGCAATGTCAACAGCAGTACTATAAGTCAGATGTAGCTTGGCCTTGATCCAGGGACTCAGAGTAAGCGCCCATGTCGCCTCTTGATAGAAGATGCCCACGGCGACGATGGCGGCTTTTGCGCGAATGCTTATGTCCTCAAGGAAGAGCGGGATGGTGATGAGAAGACCGACAAACATGAAACCAGCCATTATCCGGGCCTGTGTGCGGTGCTGGTACGCTGCGAACGAGGTAACGAGGAATACATTGAGGGTGGTGAAGCGGGCTACGAGGTACGCTCCAACGGTAGTCCGCATTGCAGTAATATCCTCATCTGCATCATTGGCATTGTTCGCGTACAGCACCAGAAGCGCCATGACCCAAAGAATAACAAGCCGTTGCAGTAAATCATCGGTATAATACGAATTCATGATCTCGCGGAGATCAGCCCAGATATGCCATGCAGGCGCAAAGATGAGTATATACTTTGCTAGATGAGCGCCATCAGGATGCTCAGCAAGCTCGTCGCTGAAGTTGGCGACAATCGCGACATCTACAGAGTGTAAGTCAGGGCCCGAATGACAGCACGGAGACACCTACATAAAAGATCCAGGAACAGCTCGAAACGACCAGCCTGGCGCTCCTCCTCTTTCTCCTTGATAAGCTGTCCCTTGTAGAACCATTGCAGCGCCCTCGGCTTTTTGACCAGGAAGCAATCGGCTCTGGAGTGTTCTTGGAGCTCGTTGCAGTTCATCTTGCTTCAACTGAGATTGAAAGATGTCTGGAGACAAGAATGAGGAGGAGCCTCTATATGTGTGATTGCTAAGATGGACAGAGATTTTAACCTTTGTTTCAGCCGCGCCTAGTTGATGAGGGAGAGCTGACTGGACCATTACCAAGCCATACGGCATGCAGCTATTTTATGGTGGTTGGTTGAAGCTGAAAGCTTGAGAGCTACACCACCTAAACACATCATTTTTCACACTGAAAAGTGTCGTATTCAGACTAGGAAATAGACTTAGAAATATGCTTGATTTTCTCACTTTTTGAGGCTTTATAATCATTGTTTATTCTTACAATTTGATCCTCGGCTCAAGTGGCCGAAGCTATTCTGGACTGTCTGATGCCACTAACACCCAAGGGTCGGCCGCCTGGTGTTGATCCCCCGCTCCCTCGTGTTCCACCAACCACTGAGTCTTGACATATCCTGCGATGACATTCGGATCATATTCTCCGTCCAGACCCTGCATTTTCGATACGAGCTGAATCTGCATCTGGTAAATACGGCAATCCCAAATAGCGATAGTACATTCGCGTATCATCCATCGATATCATCCAAGCATGTTAGTTGAAGCTAATAGGCGAAGGAAACTCTTGGATCGTGTTAATGAAATGCCGAAGAGTGTTGTTGCCTATCTTCATCTTCTCTTCCAAAAACAAGCTCAGTGAAACTGCTCCTCGTTTCTTGGTCTTCATACCAACTTATCGTACACATACTACCGTCTCGAAACTCAGTCACGAACATATCCAGAAACTCGTCACGGCGCTGTTGCATATCAACGGAGAAGGACGATGCAACGTAAAGCTATCAGGTCGTAAAATTCGTTCGTAGTAATGGCAGACAGCAACATCCTGTTGTGCGAACATTGAGATCAACCACGTGAAAGCCATCTGCACCCTCAAGAACATCTGCTTCTGCAAGACCAATGTACCCATACGGTTGGGGCCACTCCGATATTTGGTTTGTGAGCGTTTAAAATATGAGCCGCAACTCGTTCTGTTGATTGTAGTCGATTGTACTTCTAACCTAAGCCACTCTTCGAGTTAAGGAACCGGTATATGTCTTGAGAGGAACGACGTTGGTGTGTCTCTCTTAATCATCATTGACGACTTTACAGTGCGAGTAAGTCAATTCCTGTCTCGTCAATAAGGATCGAGTCAAGTCCCTCAAAAAATACAGGTTGTGGCCGTTGAAATAGTAGGGAAGTGTTGCCAATGTTTTAACGACCTGCAACTGATCATGATCTCTCTTCTTTGAGTCTTCATCTGTAGAGAAGAAAACCACTGGCGATGTGCCACATATGAAGGCGTCCCGTTGATTTAAGAGTGATAAATACTTGATGGCGGTTGCTGAACCCTCCTTCTCTAGACGTGGCCCTTTACTGCTTGTAAAGGGGTCATCCTGTATCCTGGTCATGCGATCCATATCAGACTCATGGGGCCAAAAGTACGCGTTTGCAAAATGGACAAACTGATGATGAACGTGAAATTTCTTATAATTTCTGGGCTTCTTGTAGTTTCGAGAGAGATCCAACAACATATAAGTGGCATCCCTATACTAGCACTCGTCAATATAGTAGGCCGACGTTGATGTGGCTGCGCCTATCACGGCTCAGCAGCCCCCAAGCAACTGTGTCAAGTTTTATAGCGGACCAGATCACTAAAGTGTCTTTTCAATACAAGTTGCGAGGCTAATGTCTTGCCATTTACTCCATTCACTTTGTTCACTCTCAGTTCGAGGTGTGTTATTACTTCACGTAGTGTAGCTGGATATCTTAGAATGTTGGAAGCTGGAACTGAGATCTTTGGATATGTCCAAGTGGCTAATTCACATTCATTTTTATCGGTTCACAAGAGTTCAAAATGCTGGCCTCGTTCTCCTTCCATCCTGATCCCTCCTCGAAAAACATCCTACTTATATTCCATACTCGCCTTGCTATACTCATCATTCGGATAATTATGTTTACTTTCGTGCTTTAGTGGATAAAGACATAGTAGTGTTTCTTCGAATAGCCCGATAAACTCTGGGAAAGACATCATGTGGTTGATAGTTCTATTTTGCTGCGTCATCTTGACACCACCAGGCTCCTGTACCTTGGCACATGCAGGGTAGCTTAATTACCATGTCCCTGTTCGAAGGAATGACTCTCACTTGTAAACAGCAACTGCAGGCAGCTCAGTACGTTTCAGTGCCTCAGGATGACGACTGAAATGATAGGATATTGAAGGAGTGGTCACGGGACTATAGATCTCATTATTGTGAACGTGAGTCACAGCATCATCCTCCAACATACCAGGCTGTGGCATTTCTCATCAAGATCCTGCATTCTTCATTTAGTATTCAAAAAAGAAGAATGGAGTATTACTGCAAAAAGGTAAACGAAATCGTTCTTCAGTTCTCTTTGGAGTTAAGCTAACTAATCCTCCAGTCATGGCAGAGTGGCCATTTCATCGGGAGAGTCAAGAGCCACGATGAGCTCATCGAAAACGCTCGTAAACTCATTCAAGACTTTCAAAATGCCCGTTCAGAAATTGGAGATGACTTTCCATCTCTCGTCGAAACCGCCATTGAACTTGAAGAACTCGACAAGTCGGTCGCTCTCGTCCAACAAGAGGAGTCGCTTCGGACCGCAGCAGTGATCAGAGAGATAAAGGGCACTATCAGGAGTGTCCACTATCAAAGTTGGGAAGCCGTTCGAGTAGTCGGGAAGAAAAAGAAGGCTGTAGAGAAGAATGGGCCGGACGCCATGGTCCCAAAAAGATATATCCATTCATTCAGACCCATGCCCAAGTGGGTTATCAGGACTAGAGATAACCTTGATAATGCTATCTTGTGCGCGCAGGTTGGAATCATCGGCAACGAAAAGGATGGGTTTTCAATTCAGCCTGATAAAGTGTTTGACATGGATGGAAAGGTCAAACATATTCTTGGTATTCACATGGTTCTTGCTTTGAGATTGCGGGATGAGCCTACTTGCATCGATGGCCGGAGCATCTCTCCTGACGATGAAGTTAAGAGTGAGGAAACTCGTCAGCATGCTACCGCCGTCGAAGGGATAGACAAGGGTACGCACGATGCAGAGGAGAGTTCTGTTTATGAAAACGTCACCCTCGACCAGGCGCGTGCCATGGCTGGTGAAGATGGGGTGCAAGGTTGGACCGAAGCGGCGAAGTTACAACCTCGAAGAATGAAACGCTAAGTATAGGCAACGAGAAGGGACATAACATCGCCATAAGTCACATACAAGCAAGGAGGCATTTCTAGAAGCATGGATGTTCTTCTGTCATTTTTTAAGCAAGTTCAAAAGTCAATGGTATCACACAACTTCATGATAAACACTATCGCTTTCTCATCTCTCCAATCTCCTAGTGGGTATTTCAACAAGCCATTCCTAATCATAGTCCCTTTCAAACACTCAGTCTTGCATCTCTCTAAGGGGCAAGAGGAGCTTCAGCCTCCTTGTCACCTACAGGGATATCCTTCTTCTGGCCATTGGTGGTGGCATCAGCAGCAGCCTTGAAAGACTGTTCAAAGTCGGCAATGATATCGTCAATGTGCTCGATACCAACCGAAATTCGGATCAAATCCTGTTTTTGTTAGTAAGGTGAACTCAAGCCAAGTGTTAAGGAATGCATACCTCAGTGACACCGGAGCTGCGCTTCTCATCATCAGAGAGCTGCTCATGGGTGGTGCTCCAGGGGTGAATAGCAAGTGTCTTGGCATCACCGACATTGGCCAAGTTAGAAATAAGCTTGAAGCCATCAACAACCTCACTTCCAGCACCACCGCCCTTGACACCGAAGCTTAGAACACCACCGAAGCCTCTCTTGAGGTACTTCTTAGCCGTCTCGTGGTAGGGGTGGCTCTCGAGACCAGGGTATGAAACCCAGCTGACATAGGGGCTCTTCTCAAGATGTTGAGCAAGGGCGAGAGCGTTCTGGGCGTGACGCTCGGCGCGGAGACTGAGAGTCTCGAGTCCGAGGAGAAGCTGTTGAGCGGCAAAGGGGTTGAGAGTTGAACCGAGATCACGGAGGGTTTCGACTCGGGCGCGGATGATGAAGGTGATGTTGCCAAAGGTCTCGTAGAACTTGAGACCGTGGTATCCCTCAGAAGGCTCGTGGAATTGAGGGAATCGAGCAGCGTTCTTACCCCAATCGAACTTTCCAGAGTCAACGACGACACCGCCGATTGTGGTTCCATGTCCTCCAATCCACTTTGTGGCAGAGTGAACGACGATATCAGCACCGTGATCGATAGGGCGGATGAAGTAACCACCAGCGCCAAAGGTGTTGTCGACCTGAGATAACCATTAGCCCATCGGATGGTCTAGCACAGAATTTTTGACTTACAATAACAGGAACGCCCTTCTCATGAGCGGCCTTAGAAATAGCCTCCAGATCAGGGATGTTATACTTGGGGTTTCCAATACTCTCAACATAGACAGCCTTTGTCTTATCATCAATAGCAGCCGCAATGTCCTTAGGCTTGTCACCATCGACGAACTTGGTCTTGATGCCCAGACGAGGGAAGAAGACCTTGAATTGGTTGTAAGTACCGCCATAGAGGTTAGAAGTAGAGACGATGTTGTCGCCAGCTTGAGCGAGGGTGCTGATGGCGAGGAACTGGGCAGCCTGGCCTGATGAGGCAGCGAGGGCTGCGACACCACCTTCCAGAGCTGCTATTCTCTTCTCGAAGACATCGACAGTTGGCTTGTAGTGTAAGTGGTGAGTTAAGCCGGGTTGGGAGTTCAGAACTCACGTTCATGATACGGCTGTAAATGTTGCCAAATTCCTTGAGACCAAAGAGCCTAGCTCCATGAGCAGAATCATCGAAGACATAGCTCTAAATACGGCATTAGTGAGTAATTCATGATGCGAGGCTATGAGAGCGCCAAGAGGCTTGTGAGAACATACGGTTGTAGCATAGATAGGAACAGCTCGCGATTTGGTGGTAGGATCAACCTCAGCTCTGAAGGAAACAAGTCAGTTGAGTTCTTCTAAACAATCTTATGCCCTCAACTACAGCTGTATAGCGGTCGAAAAGCCCACTATCAAAGCCGAGGCTAGTAGTGAATAAAACGTACCCCGCGTGAAGCTGCAGTGTCTCAAAGTTCTTGCTAAGTTCCTCGGCCATGATGAATCACGTTTCCCGTATCAAAGGATCTAATCTATACGAACAACAGGAGAATAAAGAGTAAACAAAAGCAGCAATTCGCAGATCAACCCATTCCCCTTTATACTCACTCACAACTCATCCAACATGCACTTTCAAGTGCTCTTATTCTTGTGTATCCAAGCCTCTTTGGGCATGGCTCACTAGGACCCCGCGTAGCACGCCATCGAGCTCCCCACGCTTTTGCTTGAGCTGTCTTTACTGTTTGAGAAAGCTAATGGCTTGATCGTCGTTTGACAGCTGCAAATGTATGAATTGTGCAATAACCGAGAACCGCCGAGAACCGTTTATGATTTGGTTTCTCAGCTGGAGGAGAAGTAATTACGTACTTTGTATAATTAGTTGGGCTTGTCATGATGGGAATATGCGGGGTTGATGGTTGATGAATGCTACAGTGTAATACGAGGACAGGAACTCGATTGGTTTCCAGGAAATAGATAAGCTTCTTACATTTGCAGCAGAGAGAATGTCACGTAAACCTGGTACAAGTGTATAGCCCAATCAGTTGAACGTGCTATTGCACCTCCCACGCAAGATATAACATCAGATGATATCCTCCTCCGCTCTTCATGTCCCCCACCATGACCCAAAGTCCAGGTCTAATGGTGCAATTACCACGCACTGCATTCCCATTCTGTTCTTCGACCGTAGCACAAGCGAAAAACTGACCGAGAGACATATCTCTTCAAGCCACCGACCGGCCCGTTCACCCGGCGCCGACTAACTTACCTCAGCTTACTATATAAGTATGATGTTTCTCGTACGACTTCACATCTTCCTCTTTCGATCCGAGTCTCGGGGTCTTCGGCTCTATTGACGTCCACATCACATGTCGTGACTTTCACATACACCGGAGCGACCGAACGAAATAGCTCAATGGCTTTGGTTGAATGAATTAGAAGCCAGTCCAACTCAACAACTTCTTTGACTTTCATTTCAAACGCGCTATCAGCCTCTGCTACAGAAGGCTGCGAAACTATAACGCAGAAAACGCCGAGGTGCCCATTCCAGCCCAGAAATTCAGGTTGGGTATGATGTCTCCCATGCCAATATACTCCTTTGACAGTATAGCCAGGCTACTCAACATAGCACTGCCATTTTGTCTTTCCGAAAATGCCCAAACGCCTGTCATTAATACACATCTATCCTTTCCAATAGAGATTCAATTCCATCATTCGAGGACCAAGTCCCGGGCTTTTGTTATGTGGTGTTCATGTACCGTCTGCTCAATCTCCTATGCCTGTCCCATTTCTCGACCCTCGTCATCCTTCTTGGGTTCTTGGAAAGCCTTCTTAAATAAATCCTTGGCAGTGAAAGCAGTTGTTGTGATCCACACCGTGAACTGACCCGCAGCAACAACGGCATCGGCGCGAGCGCAAGAGCAAACAGTGCCCTCACACATGATAAGCGATCCGATGAACACGGCGATGGCGATGAATCCAGCAAAGTACAGAGCGGCGTTGACGGACTCTACGACAACAGCGGCATATTGGTGGTAGATGCGCGGTAGGAATAGAGGAGTGAGTGAGAGATAAGCGACCGAAATAATCGAGAATATGGAAGAGACCATGAGATAAGTAAACGGCGATGGCGCTGAGTTTCGGCTTCGCTGGTTATAATCGTTGACAACTGAGACTGTTAGTTACTTCCCTGACGGAAGCCCATCATGGATATCGTCAACGTACCATATGCGCTCAGACCGATACTAGCAATAGATAAAGCTAGCTGCAGAGCTCGCAGCGAGAGAAAACCGATCCGACTCATGGTGGCAATATTATTTGGTCCAAGAAACAGCGCAGATAGAGAGAGTAAAAGTTGAAGATTAAAAGTTCAACTCATGCGATAGATGATAACAACTCAAGTATGTTCAAACCCAACGATAATATAAGATAAGAGAAAGAAAAAAGACAGGAATCGTCGTGAGAATAGGCCCGATGGGCGAAAACGTGGGAATCGATAGATAATAAAACCAAAGACCTGCTGACGAGACATTCTCTCGGGACCATGTGGGGGCGTGGACGATCCAAGGGAGATGGCCCGAGAGAGAGACCGTGGGACCCGTCAAGGGGCCACTAATAAGAAAACAGAACAAATTCAAAAAAGAGTGTGAGCTTTTTCTTTTTTTAGGACATCGTCGAAACTCTAGGTTAAAGGCATTGACGATTACACATCCAATCTCGTCGAGTCAAGGTGGTTCTCTGCATCAGGTCGTGTTTTGACGAAAGGGGCCTGAGACACGGACAGGGTCGAGGTCGATATGAAACAGTCCCTCTTTTTCTTCATCGTTGTATCTTATGCCGAGTAACGTAGCGTTTTGATGGTGGTAAGGGGCCGCCACCGTCCACCGCATAAAAGGGATATTTCTCTTATCAAACACTTCCATGAAGATAAAACAACCGTAATTTCCAAAAGGGAAACCCCGCGAGTGTCGTTGTTTGAGACGGGCTTGTTGTAGATCTCGGTAGATCTTGGGTTTATGCATACCTAAGCAGCTAATCCTTGGGACATTGAAAAGGAGGTTTAAGAACGTGGTGACTTTTACCAGATTAACATCTTTGCTGCAGCAATACTGTTGCTTCATGTCCTAATGTGGTTATTCAACTTGAATTGACCTGAAAGGATCACTCGATCCATCGTTATCGGGTGTGTTTCGTCAAGACGACAAGCGCCGAATACAACGTCCACGATGGGGAGCATTGGTGGATGGCATGCTTTTGGCGCCAGACATGATGTTTCTGACGAATTTTTGATGGTGATCGACACGGGTTATGCCAACTCATCCATCCAATATCGTGAGTGCCATCAAGAAGTGCACGTGTTGACGCGAGCCGCTTGGACACTGAACGAAGAGTTGGTGTTAGGTAAGGTGGTCCATAATTAATGGTGATGACGTCGTTTCGAGGATTGAATGTCACTGTGTCAGTTGGCTGAACCTGTTAGCAGTGAAGCAGTTTTTGTTTCGAGGTTGTTTTTAAGCATAGAAATAGACTCGGTTACAGATGATGGGAGAAGAAAGAGATTCTTATTAGCGAGCTGAAGTTTGGAAAGTTCGAAACTCATGACTGCTCAGGCTCGTCCAATCAGGAAGAGAGAACTATGAGGCACTGGAAAGAGCCAGATGTCAAACACTTCGCTTACAGTTGCAGGCTTGTTAGTCTACTTGCGGTAAAATGTAGGAAAACTTGAGGAGTGTCAGGCGAAACACCAAGAACTGAATACGGTTGCAAGATACAAATCAATGCTCAAGGATATTTAACACCCAATAGAAAATGCTTATGTTAGGGATCACGAGGAACGACAGATCAGCAGGCCGCAACACCAAGAGCCAATTCAGTCCAATATTCAGCCACATTTTTGTCATCGATGGATATTCACATGTAACCGAAAAACATTCAAGAAAAAGTTGAAGGGCCCGAACGTACCGGTCTGTGAAAACTGACCAACTGCAGCTAGACGACAGTGATCTCCAGGTCTTCGGGAGAGCTAGCGTCCGTTGGACGCCCGAGCCTTCCATTGAATTGGTTCGGAGGGTACAACAAGGTGCTTACGACGAGAACCAGTGATGGGTTCTGATGTGTTACACATGTAAAGTTTGGTGATACCTACTTGTGCTGCTTCTCGTTCTTGGCTGTGTATCTTGGCTGCTGATGTGTCTTTAAGCCATAGACACAAGTGCTGACGAGCTGAAAGTATTGCTCTGAATTATTGGATTGAATGAGGATTGAGAAGGTATTATGAGTCTGTCCCCCGCATTCTCTCCAATAAACCCCATGCACAGCTTCAACTGTGGATGCTATAATCACATCCTCGGCCCACTTGACTCAAAAAGGGCCACGTCCCGCGCCTCGAGGATTCAAGAGACATTGTATCAATGGATGTATCGCGGGGGAATGAACGAATCAGGGGAATTTATCAACTCCCCCAGGTCTTCTCCAAGTGCCGCTATCCCATATTCTGCTAGCTACAGGCCTGTGCTACTCCATGAAATCTGGGGCTGCCGAGGCACATGGGCGTAATGGCGTACCAGACTGCGCAACGCGCCTCGGTCTACGCTCTTCCACTTTTGCGCTTAACTTACTGGCGTTCGCCAGGCTCGGAAACTTGTCCAGAAAGTCTTGGACTGAATTTCTTCAAAACCCCAATCCTAATCTCGTTCCTTTTTTCCTACCTCTTCCCTCCCCTTTTTGCTTTCATTCTGTGATTAAGCCTTACCAGTAAATTATCTGCAAGGGATCATCAACTGGCTTCTTGTGCTTGTGTTCCTCTGAATACCTGCATTCAACCAACCAACCCATTGTCTTCTTCCCACCTGCTCTCTCGCTTGGGTAACAGAACAGCTCCAAGCATACTTCTCTCCCCGCAGCAATCGACTCGCTCCGTGTCTTTGTGCCCTTGTCTCGCCTCGCCTCGCCTCGCCAGAACTGTAACCCCTCCAACAACTTGACTCCTCGCCTCCGATCTTCACCATGGCTCTCCAGACACAAAAAGACTACGACGCCCTTTACAAGAGGCTCACCATTGTCCCTCCCCCCGGAAAACCCTACGGTATTCCCGTCCCCGGTACAGAACGACCTAACCGCACCGCCGCCTACAGACACTGGGCAGTCAGCGATGGTCCTCTCGTTACAGCGCTAGAGCCTGGTATCAATTCGACACACGACGTCCTTGAGAGGAGTGCGCGCAAGTGGCCCAACTCGAGATGTCTCGGAACCCGCCATTGGAACCAGGCGACTCAGCAGTGGGAGGACAAGTACGACTGGATCAACTACGGTGATTTCGACGTCCGAAGGAAGAATTTCGGTGCCGGTCTCGTTGAGATTCACAAGGCTATCAACTATTCTCCTGAGAAGTACGGTGTCGGTTTGTGGTCACAAAACAGGGCTGAGTGGCAGATCGCCGGTAAGGTTGCCCCTCTTGTGCCGTGAACCTGCATAAGAGACATTGAGCATGTGGTTGTAGTTGCTGACACACTCCGTCCTAGACTTCGGTATTGCTTCTCAATCGCTTTACTCAGTATCTCTCTACGAAACTCTTGGTCCCGACACAACAGAATACATCATCAACCATGCCGAGGTCGCCTGTGTTGTCTGCTCCCTCCCCCACATCCCTGTTCTTCTTAAGATGTCTCCTCGGCTACCCGGTCTGAAGCTCATCGTCTCTCTCGATCCGCTTGAGCAGGGTGAACTGGCTTCTCACACCAAGGCCTCCGTCCTCAATGAGATTGCTTCTCAACATGGCATCCAGATCTACTCCATGACTCAGGTTGAGGAGATTGGTGCTAAGTCTGGACGCGCCCCTCGTGCTCCCAGCCGCAATGACATCTGCACCATCAACTACACCTCCGGTACAACTGGCAACCCCAAGGGTGTTCTCATCACCCACGGAAACGCTGTTTCTGCCATCGCAGGCGGTCGAACCAATGGCAATGTGAGCAGCAAGGATGTCCACTTGTCCTATCTACCTCTAGCCCACATCTACGGACGACTCATCGACCAGATCGCCGTCGCTGAGGGCGCTGCCATTGGTTTCTTCCGAGGTGACATTCTGGGCTTGGCTGATGATATGAAGATCCTCAAGCCCACTGGTTTTATCTCAGTTCCTCGTCTCTTCAACCGCTTCAACTCTGCCATTCGCACTGCTACTATTGAAGCCGATGGTGTCCGAGGCGCGCTCTCACGACGTGTCATTGACACCAAGAAGGCCAACATGCGACTCCCTCCCGGAAAGGCCTCCAACACCCATTTCTTGTACGACCGAATCTGGACCCCCAAGGTCAAGGCCGCTGTGGGCATGGACAGAGTCCACAGCATGGTCAGCGGCAGTGCCCAGCTTGATCCTGATGTCCAAGAGTTCCTGCGCGCCGCTTTCGCGAACCACTTCGCTCAGGGCTTTGGCATGACCGAGACGTATGCCGTCGGGTCTATCCAGGCACGCGGTGACTTTACTACCGGCAACATCGGCGGCCCCATGTGCTGTGTGGAACTCTGCCTCGAGTCGGTTCCCGAGTTTGATTACACCGTGGATGACAAGCCTAACCCTCGTGGTGAGCTTCTCATCCGCGGCCCCGTCATCTTCCGCGAGTACTACAAGAACGCCGAGGAGACCGAGAAGACCCTCGACGCCGATGGTTGGTTCCACAGTGGTGACATCTGCGAGGTTGACAAGATGGGCCGCTTCAAGATCATTGATCGCAAGAAGAACGTCCTCAAGCTTGCTCAGGGTGAGTACATCTCCCCTGAGCGCATTGAGAACGTCTACATGGGCAGCACCAACCTCATCAACGCCGCCTATGTTCACGGTGATGGTACTCAGTCCTCATTGGTCGCCATCTTTGGTATCGACGTTGAGAACTTTGCTCCTTTCGCGAGCAAGATTCTCCAGGAGACCATCGCACCAAACCAGGTCGCCGATCTCCGCGTCGCCGCTAACGACCCCAAGGTGAAAGCTAAGTTCCTCAAGGTCCTCGACGGCATTGGCAAGAAGCACAAGTTCAACAGCTTCGAGAAGGTGCACAATGCCCATCTCGAAATTGATCCTTTTACAATCGACAACGGTCTATTTACCCCTACGTAAGTTTTCCCTCTAAAATTTTGTCTCGTTTGGAGTGTGTGTGCTGACGTTATTACTAGACTTAAGCTTAAGCGCCCCCAGGCCGCCAAGGCCTACAGGGAGCATATTGACCGCATGTATGAGGAGCTTGCTGCTCAGGAGCCTATTGGAAAGAACAAGCTGTAAAATATGTTGTGATTATCAGCTCAAATGTGTTTTTTCTTGGCGTTAGAGCTGCATTTCAAATTTTCTATATACGTTGAAGATAGTGAGCGGCTTGAACTTGTAAATGAATATTACAGTATACTATCAATGTATAGCTACCTCACTTATTGCTTAATGCTCCCTTACTTCTTGAAGATGTTTCTGTAACTAACAATTTACCTTGAAAAGTGTTATATAGCTAATGTTTTTAATCTTCTAAATATTTAGTTTATAAATAGTTAGGATACTACTTTATCTTATTTTTAATAGTATTAAATAAGAACTAATTATTATTATTATAATATTCCTTAAGTTTTTAAGCTTTATAAAGCCTTTTAAAAGTATAATTTTTTAATATTAAAATTAAGCCAGTTTATATATAAATAGGCTTATAACTTAGTATTTAATAATTATTTTAACTTAACTACCTATTAACAGTAGCCCGGATTAATAGTTTCTCCTTCTTTAGGCTTACTAGACACTCTTCTAATGCTTGTAACCCACCTTATCACCGCATCAACGCTAAATGGGGCTATGAAGTAAGTGATTCACGTCCTTTACGCGTTGGACGTCATATTTCTGGCCCTTTTCCCTTCTTATTCAAATCCTCGACGCGTTTCCTGATGGGTTTAGGGCTAACAACAACAATTACAAGGTCACTCGTCAAGCATGGCGGCATGCCGCATGCACCTATACCTCTACTAAACAGCCTCCCGGTCCCCTGCGATGAACCACCTCCGAAACGGAGACGCGTTGGTACAGGCCTACAGAGAAAGCGAGGCGTTAAGGAGTGTCTCTTAAGCCAGGTTACGCCGCTTGTAGAGAGGGCTGTTGGACATCTCTCGAGGGATGTTTACCATGTTAACGCCCTGGCTATCAAGGTAATAAAGAAGGTTGTATATGGGAAGGCTCTGTGGCTAACTAGGGGTCTAGACGGTGACAGAACTCAGTATCAACAAGTTCTTTAGAAGAAGATGGGACGAGACGGGTGGCTACTTGAATCAGCAGGACCTAGACGTGCTTGCGATCCAGGCGCATGATGTTGTTAGGGGTCTGGCGGGGGGTTCTGTGGGTGTGACGAAGCCCCGGCTGGAGCTTGTTGCTAACACTTGCAAGGAGTTTCGTATATCCCCTCTATCTTCAGAAACACCAGAGCCTCAGCGTTTACCACCACCGAGGTCAGCGCCGAGACCTCAGCCGCAAGGCCAAACACCGCCGACGATCTTGAACAGTGAAGCAACGAGAAAGTCCGAAGACCGGGACTCTCCCGTATTCTACGACGCACCCACATCGCAACCCTCAATTGAACCAGAGCTTCCGCAATATGTCGAAAGGAAATCTTATAAACCTCGGGAGCAACGGGAAGCGAAGCCCAATAATCGCTTCTACCAGGTTTCCGAACGACCCTATCTTTCGGCAGCACATCGCCAAGCTATTGAGGAGGGAACAAAGAAGCCGGTGGCTGTCAGCAATGAACTTATCGCACAGCCCATTGTCTATCATGTGGACTTCAGCCCTGAGGAGATCGCCGAGATTATAGACCAAATATCACAAAATGAGAACAAGCACATACCGGCAACCCGGGAATCTATGATGGAGCAGATCCGACTACGAGATCGCCCTCTGATACCGACCCCCGGACGAACCATACGAGACATGAGCGCTTTTGCTTCGGACTTGTGGGCAGGAAAGGTCGCAGAAACACCACGAGTCCTGTCATTCACTGCTGAGCATGTTACGGAGGAGACAAAAAAAAGACAAGGTCAAATGCGAAGGACTAGCAGACTTTCGTCTTTACTGATGGCTCGAGAAATGGAAGGCAGCCAGGGCTTCCAACGAACCCGGGAATACTTGAACTTCCAAGCCGAATTTAAAAGATTGCGCGAGGACGATCTCCAGGTCGTAGCTGAGTTCACCAATTGCGCTGGTGATGTCACCACAGGTACATGGGTCTCGAGAGAGAGCTTTCTATGTGGCACGACTACACACTCCGATACGCACAACCAACAGTACAACAGACCTGGAAACTTGCTTCTTTGTTCAACTGGAATGGGGACACTGCGGTCTTTCCCTGATCACCGAATACTTCGCCCACGGGTCGAAAAGGGGGAGAATTCTACAGAAGCCATGCGCCAGAGCCAGGACCCTTGGCTGTACTCATCGGTTGTGTCATGCGACTATAGCGTTGAAGATGACTTGGCTTATACGTCGAGTTTTGATAAGACGGTCAAAGTATGGAAGGTTGACCCGAAAGGAGAACACATGGAGGCCATTGCAACATGGCAACACACAGGTAATGTCAACTTTGTGGCTGCTGCAAAGGATGGATCTGGTCGCGTGGCTACGGCTGCAGATTCACCAACCGATGCCGTGCGTATCTACACCATTACAAAAGGAAATGAGTCGAACAGTACTTACCAGACGTTCTCATGCTCACGAACTGATGCTGATGGTTCAGACAAGTGGGCATACTTCCCAGCAACAATGCAGTGGGGACGAGCTAAGGGCTGTCAGCATTTGCTTCTTGTTGGGTATTCTCCTCGCAGCTTGACAGGTGACGATCTGGATATTCCCGAGGACAAGAGGAGTTCAGGAGAGATTATCCTCTGGGATGCGGAACAGGGTGTCAGGATCCCCGTGATGACAGCTTCAACGGCTAACGTCTTCGAAGTCGCCTGGCATCCAACATTACTCCTTTTTCTAGTAGGGGTAACACCCACGGGGATGAACAACGTTCCCCGCAATGTTAGGACACAAGTCCACGTCTTTCATCGCGATAAGGATCGCTTGAATGGCATTGGCTTTTGTCAGCATCAGGCTCTCGACTGCTATGCGTCTGACATTAACGAGCTGACGATTGTGCCCAACTCGCCCGGACACGGCTACGTGACCGCGGCCTGTACAGACGGAAAGGTGTACGTATGGGACACAGCACAAGGCGACAAGTCCATCCATACGCTGCGACATGGGAAACCTATCGAAGAGTATTACGGCGATCGCGAGAAAGAGGACACGGGCGTGAAGTTCACGGCTTGGAATACAAGTCTTGATCGATTCTACACTGGGTCGAGTGACGGTGTCGTGAAGGTCTGGAATGTCCGTAAGCTGAAGAACCCCTTTGTCCGTGATATTCTCACAGCCCCGGGACCGATCGCTTGGGGCGGTTTCTCTCCGGACAACTCCAAACTTGCCATTGGCGATGCCACAGGTCGTTGCTTTATCTTGTCAATCGATGAGCGGGATATCCCAGAGTCACACATGATGACACTTCCGGGCACCACTCGGCGCCGGCGCCGGCCTATACCCCTAATTCCACACCCGGAACCAGCCCCACCTACCCCGGCGAGGGGGGACGACGAGATGCTCACCGATGATGAGCTTTCAGACGCTGATATCGCTGATTACTCGAGACGAACATATTTAGACAGCCAATGTCTAAGGCTTACATCAAATCCAGTTATAGGGGTTGTACAAGGCCCCCGCTACCAATCCACTAACCTCTACCGCCGAGAAGCCCACTACGATGAAGACCCCTCAGCACCTCTCCTGGCTCATTTCGAACGAAGGCAAAAGGATAGCGAGGCCGCTAGTCTCGGCAGAAGACGCCGTTCAGTGCGTCGGCTTAGAACCCCTTCACCACCAGATGAGCGTCTCCATAGCATCCATGTTCGAAATGCGAGCAAGGACTTGGATGTGAATCATTTAAAAGATAGTGAAGTGAAAGAACTTGTCAAATCCGCTACGTTGCTAAGTATTGAGGAGGATTGGGGTTTTACATATGAAGAAACCATGAGCTTTGATGAGGAAGATTAACGGAAGTGCAAGCGATTGAACAGCATCTTGGGGTCCTATATGCAGTACTTAGTCGTTAATTAGACCAACAACAACATATTCTACGTTGAACACTCCAAGTGTTGTTATATGTCGACCTACAGCCCTATAAAAGTGAAATTAGGAAGTATATATGGCACTTCAGGTTGTTTTAATCCCAAGTTGCAGTTATTATGCTTCGTCCTATAGTTAAGGTTCAAGAACTGAGATCAGCTAGTTTTGTTCTCAACTGGCCAACCCCACTACTCAACGCTCAGACCCGAAACAACCCGAGCTCATAGGTTCAAGCTCAACAATATCATGGCAGCTTCATGATAGCAAGAAATCATGACAATTGGAAAGAGGTTAGTGAATTAAGGGTATTTTTACTGAGACGGTATGAGTGATCTGCAGTCTTTTGAACCGTAGACTCAGGACAAAGGTCAACACTAGTGATAATGGAACATTGCGCAATTGTTTTCTCTATTCAAGTCAAACCCACAGGGTCCATGACTTTGCACAGCTAACTATCATAGAAAGATAATCTTCGAGGCGAGAGCACCTCCTTTGTCACAGCCTTTTTACAGGTTTGTGTCATTACATCAGAGATATTCGAATCCAAACATTAGACAATCCATACATCAAGCTCACCATGAGCGATATTTTGAAACCAGATTCCTAAACGCCTTCTAATGCTTAGCGGTGACCGACTCGCCGGTCAGCTTCTCAACGTAAGTCTTCGCCCTGTAGTCGTGCGGTTAGTGTCGGTTGCATCTTAGTAAGGTGGGTGAAACTTACATATCGCCAAAAGCAACCATGCAGACAGTCTGCCAAATACCAAGAGAAATGCGGGGAGCGATACCACGGTAAAGACCCCTGATGCCGTTGGTATCGTAAATGTACCTGAAGGTGTTGCCGACCGTCATCTTCTTGGGGCGGTTGGGATCTTCCTTCTTGCTCTGCATCTCAACGCGGATGACCTCAATGGGCTGGTTCCAGGCGCTGAGACCACCACCAAGAGCACTGGCGATGACCTTCTCACCAGCGGACAGCTTCTCGCCCTCCTTCTTGCCAGTGAAGGACTTGATCCAACCCTCAGCGAGACGGCTGAGACCGAATCGGCTACCCCAGTTAGTCATCTGTCGGATAGCGACAGCGTTGACACCCTTGTTGATGCCACGGATACCCTCCTTGCGGTAGATCTCAGCAAAGGTCTGGAAGGTAGACTGGGGCTTGACACCGGTGGCAGCCATCTTGTGCTTGGTGATCTCGACCGTCTTCATGCAGGTGCAGAAACCCATGGTGGCGTAAGCCTGGGCAATACCACCGGTGACACCACCAAGGATACCACCGCCAAACTCAGAGGCACCAGCGACACGGGCGTAGTACTCGGCCTCGGAGGCGACGAAGAGAAGGACGGCGCCCTTGCTGGAAGCTTCAATCCAGGCCCAGGGAATGAGACCTTGATAGACTGCAACATGTGAGTCAGTAAATAGTCATAAGTGCAGCGAGTTTGTGGTTATCAACTTACAGCCCAGGGGACCACCACGGGCCCAGACGCGTCCCAAAGCCGCAGCCATGCTGTCACCTCGATTGGCAGCCATGGTGGTCTTGACGACCTCAAGAGGCTGTCCGAGGGTGGTCACTTCGAATAGGTTGAGACCAGCGCCGAGAAGCAAGTTGGAGAACTTGATGGGCTTCTTCTCCAGCTGCTTGTCCCCAATGGGACCTGGAAGATCGGTACGGATAGTAGCAGCCATGACTTTGGGAGTGTCGTAGAATAAGGGCCCTGACCAAGGGATTAGGGTGCTTCGTCGCTGGGGAAATTTGGGGGATCGTTGAAGTATTGAGAGAGGTTGATGAAAGAGGAAGAGAGGAAGTGTATAAGAATTCGGGAAAGAAAGGGAAAAGGGAGAGCTAGAGTGTGCTGTGCTGGGACTGGTTTACGTGGGGGGAAGGAGCAGTACCCTGGAGAGCTAGGGATCGAGGGACTGTCGGTACGTACCGGTATTGAAGCATGCACACCTAAATGCTGAGTCAGATCCAATGAAAATAGTTGAATGGATGGCTGCAAAAGCGCTGAGTTGAGGCTAAGCAGAATAAGCTTGGGGGGCCCCCGGAGAAGTAGCCGATTTATCGGAGGGGAAATACCAACAATAGATGGAGTTTTCCTGCGGTTGCGGAGGTCAATCGCCGAGGTTGAAGCTGTAAATGGAGATTGGCATGCGCGAGAAGACCCGAGCTTAGAGAGTACCTCAGTTAATCAGTCTTGTTTTGCATGTGTTTCGGTGTGTGTTTCTCGTTTATTTTGGGTGAAGCCACTGTACTTACTCATGTTGGCACGTTTATAAGGCTGACGACGCTATTCAACAAACTGAGAGCCACAACACTATTCTCGAAAGCAACAGGAAAAAGAGTAAGAAAATGCGTTCAAACATCATCTATAGTAACTTTTCGTAATGCTGACCTTTCTCCGAATAATCAATTGGCAGTCTTCGGAGACTTCTCTTCCTTGTACGACTTGATTCCAGCTCCGAAAGTCTCGGATCGCCGAGATCAAGTCACCGAGATCAGATCAGCTCCCGTGGAGTTGGACTGGATTGGATCTCTCATGTGAAATCGGAATCCGGGGGTGGATGGCCTGGGGTTCAATGGCCGACAGAGAGATCCCGCGGGAGCAGATTTGCTTGTGATGGTGATTTTCTAGGTTCTTCTTTGTATTCATCTTCTTCATTCATAAGACTGACCAAGCCCACCCACTCCTGCCTGAAGCTCTCCGTATTTTCACTCAAACCAAAAGATCCAGATTGCTTACAACTGCTGAGCACAGTTATCATAAGCTCTCAAGTCTAGACCCCAACAACTCACAGCTAACCTAGTTCACCATCACTCGCAAACTGCAAACAATTTACTACACCTTGAAACATACATCTCCAACAATCAATTCAGCAGCTTCGCAGCTCTCTTACTTCCACATCGGGCAATAACCTCAGCCACCCCCCGAAGATCACAGCTCTCACCTCTATTTTCATCCCTCTGTGGCGCCGAATTGGAGGGGCCAGGAGCTCTCAACGCCCCTCCTCCACCCAACCGATTGAAGGAATGTCTGGACTGTTGAGAGCTCGGGTCCCTGAAATGGATGGATCCCACATGGGATTTTGTCGGTGTAATCTCTCACCGAGACTACGTGACGTACATTTTATTCACTTGTCACATTTACGATGCAGGGTTTTTTCTGCAGATGGGAGAGAGAATTCAACAATTCTTGAGTCTCCTTGAAAGCTTGAACCGGAACCGTGGACATTCTACTGGTGAGTTGTCCCGGCTTGCAAGGCTGGCTAATGTAAGGAACTTTTCATGGGGTCAACATTCCCGTCTCCACCAAAGACAAAAAAACTTCGAAATAACGACGCTATCACGGCGTTAGTGAATATGCTGTATGGCAACACACAGTTGGCTCAGTCGTATTTGCAAAGAGCTCGATCGTAGTCATGATTTGGTATCAGTGCGTAGACACGAAAATTGCATATTAACTGTTAAATCATTTCATTTCAATCGGCGCGCCGCGACGACTTGCTCATTACTAAACTAAAACAGTCCCATTGTGTTGTACAAATGCCATTAACTTGGCAATCCATTCTGCCCATCTTCTGAGCATTATCCTCCCATCTCCTTTTTCCCTTTCATTTTTAAACTCCTTACAGCTTCTTGACAAGCTCGGCCCACTTGTCAGTGGAGAAGGACTTGGGTCGCTCAATGGGGGCACCAAGAGCGCGGTCGATGATAAGCTGGGGAAGAACACCAATGGCACGAGAGACACCAAAGAGGACGGTGTAGTAGTTGGCCTCAGTAAGACCGTAGTACTGGAGAAGGACACCGGAGTGGGCATCGACGTTAGGGTAAGGGTTCTTGGTCTTGCCGTGCTCGGTGAGGACACCAGGAGCGATCTTGTAGACCTGAGAGACGAGCTTGAACATGGGGTCGTTGGGCATCTTCTCCTGGGCGAAAGCACGCTGAGCCATGTAACGAGGGTCAGTCTTTCGGAGGACGGCGTGGCCGTAACCGGGGACGACACGGCCGGCGTTGAGGGTGGACCAGAGGTAGTCAGTGATGGCCTTGTCGCTGAGATCGTCACCGACAGACTTCTTGAACTCAGTGAGCCAGTTCAGGACCTCCTGGTTAGCAAGACCGTGGAGGGGACCGGCGAGACCGTTGAGACCAGCGGCCAAAGAGAGGAAAGGAGAGCTGAGAGCACTGCCGACAAGGTGAGTGGTGTGGGCAGAGACGTTACCACCCTCGTGATCGGTGTGGATGGTGAGGTAGAGACGCATGAGCTCGACGAAGTCGGCGTTGTCGGCGAAGCCGAGCTGGTTGGCGAAGTTGTAGGAGTAATCCTTGTCCTTCTGGATGGGAGCGACCTTTCCGCCCTTGAAGACGTTCTGGTAGATGCGAGAAGCAATGTTGGGGAGCTTAGCAATGAGGTCCATGGAGTCCTCGAAAGTGTAACCCCAGTACTCCTTCTTGTTGATACCCTTGGCGTAAGCCTTGGCGAAGCTCGAGGTGTGCTCGAGAGCGGTGACAGCCAGAGAGAACTGGGCCATGGGGTGAAGGTCGGTAGGGCAGTGGTCGATGAGCTCCTCGACGAACTTGGGAAGATCGGAGCGGGCAGCCCACTCAGCGGAGAGGTCGCGGACCTGCTGCTCAGTAGGGACCTCGCCGGTCAGGAGAAGCCAGAAGAGACCTGCGCGGTTTAGTGTCAGTATTCATGATATTGCCAAGTTTTGTGCGAATGGGCTATGCTCACCCTCGGGAAGAGGCTCCTTGCCACCGGGAGCCTTGGGGAGAAGCTCCTGGCACTCAGGGATGGTCTTGCCACGGAATCGGATACCCTCCTCAGAGTCGAGGACGGAACCCTCCCAGACGAGGGCCTTGATGCCACGGGCACCACCGTAGACCTGGTCAAGAGTGACCTTGTCGACGACCTTGGAACCATGTTCCCTATCTGAATGTTAGTGATCAAAGTTCAACTGCCGGTGGTTCTGCCGTCGATTGCAAGCTTGAGGCTCGGCGTGGGCCCTAGCTCGGCAAGCAATGAACCGAAAGGGAAGAATGCGACTGACTTTCGGAGGGCCTTGACCTGCTCAATCTTCTCGGGTAGCAACTCAGCGAATCGCTCCTTCAAGGTCTGTGAGGATAATCGTTAGTATATGATTTTGTGTGGTTTGTGAGGGCGATCATGAGTGTCAATGGGCAACGCCAATGACGTTTTAGGATCCATGAAGACTGGGCTTGTGCTTTATCCGAGGTTAACATACCTGAGTCTTGGCCGAATAGCATCGAACGGCGTTGAAGACAGAGCCATTGATAGGAGAAGAGCGGAGAGAAGCCCGCAGGGCAGCGTTGCTGAGACGGGCGACAGAAGCCATTGTGAGAGATAGTTATGCAGACGAGGAAGATACGAGTGCAAAAGCAAGAACAGGAACAAGAGGCGGAGATGCCGGAGGGAAGAGGAGAGGTATAAGAGGGATAGGATAGAGTGGAGGGGAGGAAAAAGTAGGTTAAGTTAGGTAACGGGGAAGAAGAGGTTCAAGTAAGCCAAGAGGTCCAGTCGATAAAAAAAAGGCGCAAGCTTGAGAGGGAGGCACAAAAAAAAAGTAGACTACCCCGTCTCATTCTGTGACATTGTCCTCTCACCTTGGCTCTACCGTAGCTGTGAGTACTGAACCTCGGGGGCCGGGGGTACGGGGGGCCATGAAGCATCAAGCGGAGCGGGACTTATGGGGCAGGATGCAGTACAGACAGCCCGGTTTTGCTCTATGGGATGGACTTTTACAGGGGGGTTGGATGGACAGCCTCAGCCAGTTTTTTTTTTCTTCCGCCGATTTACCAGGGGTTGACGTTTCTGGGGACAACGCTTCCATTTTTTTGTTTTGCTTTTGTTACTGGGGTTTCAGTCCTTGACATCATGAAGCCAATATGTCTGCTAAAGGTAGAGGAGTGGTATCTCTGCGGGGTTGGCGAGCTTCAGCGTTTCATTAGGTCGATAGCTGTCATTGAAATCGTCATTTTTGTGTGTTGGAGAATTGACTTCAGCCCGTCAAGTTTGATCTAATCTACCCTCGATTACATCAGAGCTCACTACCTACAGTAGAGCAAAGCACAGCACCCTCTTTTTCGACCACTACCCAGCCGTATTCCGTCATCAACTGCCAGTTGGGTAGCATCCATCAGTAGTCCTCGGTTATGCCCTTTTGCAGCTATCTTAGTACGTAGCCCAGGTGAATAGTGTAAGTTGGAATGTATCACTGCCAACTGATCGTTCACTGCTCATAATAGTGCCTCACCGGAACTATAAGTCCCCTCTATAATCCGAGTGCCATGCTGTCCTCTTATTTTGATGAGGTTGCACAGGCAGAAGAAAAAAAGTGACTGAGCTACGACTCTAGAGGAACATTTACCGCGGGCCCCTCAACCTGCATCTGCAAGCCCCAAAATTTCGGCCCCAATCCCTGTCCCTCTCCCGCGTTCTCAAGCTCCAATTCGACGCACTCCAAGCCCTCCCCCAAATGGCCGATGCAGGCTTTAGGGAGTAAGAAAACTTTGGTCCTTGAGCGACGCTGCCAAAATAAAGGGTCTAAATATCCACTATTACTGCAGGAGATCTACTTAAGTCTTTTTGTCGTTCAGGGTAGAAGTCTCAAGTATTCTTGCCTCCCAACAGGATGGGACCCCAACAGCTAGTGATAGTCTAGGTTTCTGTCTTGGATCTGGGGGTCGCGTTGGCTTGGCTTGTGAGGACAAACAAACAGGATAAGGGAGGGAGGGCTTGCGGCTGCTTCTTGGCACCAGATGTTGTCTGTGTGTTTCTCAACATTCATTAATATATGACAATATGCGGGAGCATGGAGTAAAAAGGAATCAGTCAAGATCTACCCAGCTAGGCTCTACCCCCTGTTGTTTACATTCAACGTCGAAATTTTCCCTCATCATGAC
Organism: Fusarium xylarioides; assembly: GCA_013183765.1. Taxonomy (NCBI): domain Eukaryota; kingdom Fungi; phylum Ascomycota; class Sordariomycetes; order Hypocreales; family Nectriaceae; genus Fusarium; species Fusarium xylarioides. Next base: position 126,019 of record SRZU01000152.1, read on the forward strand.
AACTTCGGAACTGTTGTACAGTCCGCAGGGGTTACGAATGTGCATTTCCGCATTTTCAGTCGTACCCCACCCCACCGCGGAATAGGTCAAATTACCCCTCATTGGCCAGTTGAAGGGCAGGTACCAATGCTTTTTTTTACCTGTTTTTCCTACCTAAAATCAAGATTTTAAAAGAATCGGTACCTCACAACCAACTTTTACCATTAAATGACGTAAATTATGATGCAGCCGATTGAGGTCATCACAACCATAAGGCTAGCAGCTTTGCATAAGGCTAGGACCTATTTTTCATCACAACACCACAACTACCTCAATTTTACACCTTTTGCAGCCGTTTTTTCGATTATCAATGACTTCAACCACCGATTTTGAGATCTACAAAGACGAGAGACCAGTCCAAGGACCTAGGGGACGTTGGGGACGTTAGAGAATCGCTGGAGATGGCTTCATCCGTCCCCAAGATGAACCGACCCCCGAACGAAGCCGCAGCCGCAGCCGTAGCCCTCTTCAGGAGCTTCCCCAAGCAAGGAATTAACAGTCAAAGGAATTATCTTGCGATGATCGTTTTCGTTGCAAAGTCCTATCCAAAGACGCTAAAATGACGGCTTCCGAGATCAAAGATGTCACAGGCTATACTCGAAGATAAGTTAAGTACTCCCTTAACCACCCTTCAACCCCAAAGAAAGACATCTCCCGTCCTTGGAAGAAGAGGCTCGATGACGAGCAGCTCAAGACTCTTCGTCAGTGGCTCCACGAGCATCCCCTACGCCGTGAGGTCAACTGGAGGGACTTCCAGTCTGTTATTCCGGGTTTTTGTGACATCGGAATAGACGCTATCAATACCGGGATGGATTCCCTAGGTTTTGAACGTCGTTATCCGGGGAAGAAGCCAAGGACCGATCCGTCAATTCGGGCAGAGCGTCTTAAGATGTGTCGCGAAGCCCTACGCCTTTTCCCTGACCCTGTCAATTGGGTCAACGGTTGTATCGCCTTTTCAGACAAGAAGACCTTCTACAATACGAAGAGCGGTCAACGCCCTGTGACTATCCATCAGGACGAAGATGTCTCTGATTTCCGATTTATCAGACGGTCAGGGTACGGGATAAATCACTGGGGAGTCTTCTGCGGTCGGTGGAAGGGTCCTAACTTCGTCTTTGGATTTGACATCCCGAACAACGCCTATAACTACTGTGTTGGTCCTCTTGAACATGCCAACAGCTTCCTCCATCAGGTCAAGCAGCTGACTAGCTGCCACGACGTCTATTTCCAACAGGATAACTCAAGCGTACACACTGCAGACTACACCAAAACCTATATGCAGGAGCATTTCCCCCACAGACTTCTCCCTTGGTCACGATACAGTCCTGATCTCAATCCTATCGAAAAT